>JAPJBO010000341.1:0-219915 GCA_030068145.1 Diplonema papillatum
ATCGAAAGAGAACGGTGAAAAGTTGGAAAAAAGTTGAAAAAAAGTGCTTAGTACGTGCGCTCGGCTAAGGCCGGCGCGTGGCGAGACTGGAGGCAGCAGTTAAAGTTCGTGAGTCTGGTGAAGCTAAGATCGGGCGAAACAAAGTTCGGGCGAAACAAAGTTCGGGTGAAGCAAAGTTCGGGTGAAGCAAAGTTCGGATGAAGCAAAGTTCTGGTGAAGCAAAGTTCGGGCGAAGCTAAGTTCGGGCGAAACAAAGTTCGGACGAAGCTAAGTTCGTCGAACCTAAAGCAAAGTTCTGGTGAAGCTAAGTTCGGGGAAGCTAAGTTCGGGCGAAACAAAGTTCGGGTGAAGCTAAGTTCGGGTGAAGCAAAGTTCTGGTGAAGCAAAGTTCGGGCGAAGCAAAGTTCGGGTGAAGCAAAGTTCGGGCGAAGCTAAGTTCTGGTGAAGCAAAGTTCAGGCGAAGCAAAGTTCGGGCGAAGCAAAGTTCGGGCGAAGCTAAGTTCGGGCGAAACAAAGTCCGGGCGAAGCTAAGTTCTGGGTGAAGCAAAGTTCTGGTGAAGCAAAGTTCGGATGAAGCAAAGTTCTGGTGAAGCAAAGTTCGGGCGAAGCTAAGTTCGGGCGAAACAAAGTTCGGACGAAGCTAAGTTCGGCGAACCTAAAGCAAAGTTCTGGTGAAGCTAAGTTCGGGCGAAACAAAGTTCGGGTGAAGCTAAGTTCGGGTGAAGCAAAGTTCGGGCGAAGCAAAGTCGGGTGAAGCAAAGTTCGGGCGAAGCTAAGTTCGGGTGAAGCAAAGTTCGGGCGAAGCAAAGTTCGGGTTCTGGTGGCAAGTTCGGCGCCAGTACCCCGGCCCCCCGGCCCCCCCCGACTCCGTTTCCCGTGGTGACCCAAATGCCGCGAGATACTGAGAAACTCCGCAAAAACGCAATTTTCGGGCACATTGGACCTGGAAACGCAACAAAACCTCGAAAACAATCTTCGACCGGAAAAATGTCATGGGCGGGGTTCGAACCCGGACCCACCGGCCTGAAGGCCGACGCCCGGTCACTCTGCCACCCGCATACCTTTTGCGAGGAAAAAAAAAAGCTTGCCCGGCTCTTTCCAAAAACAATACACTTTTTTCATGAAGAAAAGCCGGGTTGGCTCGAATAGAGGCTATTCACATTGCATGTTCATAGGACCTCCAGTCTCGAAAAATTTTCATTAAAAGAGATTGCTGCAGGTTGTCCTCAGTGGATTTCAGCTTGTGGAGTCCCTATTTCAGGCAGTTAAAATTTCGTTTGCAACACTCAAGTCTCGTCTGCTTAGGAGCACTTGATTTCAGGGTGTGGGGTTCCGATTTCAGCTTGTTAAAATTTTGTTTGTAACACTCAAATTTCGTCTGTTTTAGGAGCACTACATTGTGTTGGGTCGCAAAAGCGACCTTTTTGCCACTTTTTTGCAACTTTTTTGTGACTTTTTTTTCACTTTTTTTCGACTTTTTTTCGACTTTTTTTCAACTTTTTGGCAACTTTTTTTCAACTTTTTTTTGACTTTTTGACCCCTATACACATGCAGGGTCAAAACCTTGTGTCTTTTTGGAATGGCCAAAAAAAGGTTTCCAGAAAAAAATATACGTTCTCTCACTGGTCAAAATGAGAGAAAAACGGAAAAACTCACTGGTAGTGAGTTTTTTTTTATCGGGTTGAGGGGGCCTTGTGTGAGCCTCGAGACAGAAAAAAACGCCCCGAGGGACGTCGAGCCGGAGCGAAGCGGAGGCGAGACGTCCCGAGGGGCGTTTTTTTCTGTCGAGAGGCATTTCCCAGCCCCGAGGGGCTCACACAAGGCCCCCGAAACCCGATAAAAAAAAAACGAACGAACAGTGAGGTTTTTTTCTGAGTTTCGAGCATTTTTACCAGTGAGTGACTATTTTTCTCACACAAGCAGCAGTTTTTCCGAACTACCAGGTTTCCACACCACCATAGAGGTACTGGTAATGGCGCGTTTTTTTTAGAGTGGTTTCCCCATGAGGCCTAATCCACTGGCAAGTCTTTTTTTACTAGGGCAAGTTTTTTTTCTAAAAAAATCTGCAAAAAATCAAAACTCACAGGAAGCGTTCTCGGGCCAAACCGTTGCTTTTTTTGGCTTTTTTGGCCGCCACTGTACCAGTACAGTACCATTGAGAAAAAAACTGGGACCAGTGAGTTGTTAAAAGTTTCTCTCACTGGTAGCAGTGAGAGAAAAAAGTTTCTCTCACTGGTAGCAGTGAGAGAAAAAAGTTTCTCTCACTGGTAGCAGTGAGAGAAACTTTTAACAACTCACTGGTTTACCAGTGCTACAAAGGAGTGAGATAAAAAGGGAAAAACTCACTGGTAGTGAGAAAAACTGCTGGGAGTGAGAGAAATGGGTTTTTTGTGGCAGGTTGAACACCTCGACCAAGAGGTGCGACCGCACCAACGACGCACGGCTGGAGGCCCAGAGTGGGCTGATGGACGCGTTATCATGCAGGGTCAAAACCTTGTGTCTTTTTAAAACGCTCCCGCGGGGCCGATGGACCCCAAAAAAAAATTTTGGAAAAAAAAAAAATTGCTCAACTTCCTCAAAAATTACTGCAGAGTTTGTTCCAAACTTTTAAAATTCAAAAAACCCACTTTTTTTCCGGAAATTTTTTTTTTGCCATTTTCAAAAAGACACAAGGTTTTGACCCTGCATGTTATGTCTGTCGCCACTCCCCTTCGACGAGCGGTGCGAGATCGCGAGCTCCAGCACGCTGGGCAGCGCACTGTCTGGGTGTCAGTACACACCCTTCACGAAAGCGGGCCTGAAGAGTCTCCGCACGAGGATTGCGCGAGGGGTCTTTGGGCCGGTAAACAGGGGCACCTCCCGGAGCGTTTCTGCGGTGCTGACCGTCCTGGCGAAGGGCCACCGGGTCGACCCCGTGCTGGCGCGCCCTTACTGGGTGCTATGCTCACTGCTGGACTCGTGCGAGCGGTTGCCGGGCGTGCGCGAACGCATGAAGCGCATCTGCCGGCTGTATGGCGAACGGGGCGGGATGCTCGGACGGGGTTTGGGTCCCGTCGGTATCGCGATCACCGACGGGCTCCCCCCGGTCGGGGCCGAATACGACGGGTTTGACCTCGGCACCATGAAAGTGCAAGGGCGGGTCCTGCTGGACATGCGACGGGCCGAGCGGCACCATGTGTTGCGGGGGCAGCTGCGACAGTCCGCCTGGACGCAGCTTGCTGCGGAGCGCCCGTCCTTTGACGGGGTGCAGCACGGTGTAGACTACGTTCGCACCAACGAGGAACGCCGCCGAGCGACGGCGAGTGCTGCGCTGCGGAAGGCCCTCACGACCATCCTGGCCGGCGGCGTCTACTACGCAACGCGCTGGGGGCGCGGCGCCGGCAACGGAGACCGCCGGGGCGACTCCGGCGACGGCGGTGACGGTTCGGCCGCGTCCCCCGCCGCCTCCTCCTCCTCTGCTGAAGGGTCCTCCGGGCCCTCCTCCGGCGGCGAAGACGATCGGACCGCATCAGCTGATGCTTTCGACGAGGTGACCTCGAGCAGCGAAAGCGCTCCCCGGGCCCGTGGCCGTGACTGCCCCGACTGCGAGCTGCGGGTCCCCGACACCGCGGAGCACCTGTGGTGGGCATGCCCCGCGTACGACAACATCCGGAGTATGGACTGCTTCGCGGCCCTCGTACGGGCTGACCGCTCGCGCTGGCCCTCCTGCACCCGGGTGCACGGTGTCATCACCGTGGGACTGGATATTGATGCCACGGCCCTGCATCGCATGATGGGAACGATCCTTGCAGCCAGGACTGGGGCGAGCCTTGCGCGCTGGAAGTCCGCGCCGGTGACCCACGCCTGGGTGCTCGCCGCCTCCACACAGGCGACCGCCCACAGATTTCGGTACAACGACCTACCGGATGCGCCGCGGAAATGGAACTTTGGCGCCCCGATGATGCGCGCTCTGAAGGGCTGGTTGGCGGCGCTGCGGTGGACCACCTTTGAAGGGGTCTCCAATATCGAGCTCGCTCTGGACTTCGAGCTGTTCACAGGGATGGATGTCAAGCACTGCCCCAAGAGGCCGAAGGTTCAGCGCCCCGCTGGCCCCGTATCGGTGGCCGAACGGGGTCAGCGGCTAGGAGCGATGCTCGCAGTGCTGTGCCGCCTGTGCGAGACTCTGAAGCTGCCCTCGCCGCTGCCGACGGCGAGACTGGAGAGGGTGAAGAGCCTCCACACGCTCGGTGTGCCGCGGGTGATTGGCGGGCTGCAAGTACGTCCCGTCTTCGCGGCGGGCGCGGAAACGGCGGCTGTCCTGGAGGCCTGTGCCACGCGTGCCCTGCCCGTCGGTGGGCTGACAAGCCAAGTGTGGGGTAGGGACGTGTTCCCGCAGTACGACTCGGCTCTACGCGCTGAGCGCGCTCAGCAGTGGGAGGTGCGGAGGCCGGTGCTGACACGCTCTGCGCACCCAGTGCTGGTGCCCGCGTCGCAGGCCATGACGCGAGGGCGTTTTCAGGTCTGCGACAAGTGCGCGAAGAAGAAGTGTCCGTTGTGCGCCTCGAGCTCACAGCGCACGCCGGAGCAGTGTTGCCAGGACCACCACGAGCCCGGTGACGGTGTCCTCACGCAATGCTGCGGAGCGCACCACCTGACGCGTTGCGGCGGCTGCGCCAATGCCTCCGTGTGCTGCCGGAGTGGCCACCACCGGGCGGGAGACCGGCCGGACGACGCCGACGACGAGAACGAGGCACCTGCACCTCCGGCGGGACCTCAACCGGCGGCTTTATCCAACAAATAGTACTAAGAACCAGGGGGGAGGTTGGTTGCTTGGTTGGTGGTCTCAAAGCCTTGAATTGTGTATCATGCAGCGTCAAAACCTTGTGTCTTTTTGGAATGGCCAAAAAAAAAATTTCCGGAAAAAAAGAAAAAATAGAGATCAAGTCTAGCTCGAAGATACGATAACACGGATCATTTTCTTTTGGGAACCCCACCGATCACCACAAGCACGCACTAAGCTGAACTTCACAAGCATCCAAAAGGTCGAAAGACACCAATCTGTACGTCCATTCGGATCGTCGGAAACACAAAATGGGTATTTTGAATTTTAAAAGTTTGGAACAAACTCTGCAGTAATTTTTGAGGAAGTTGAGCAATTTTTTTTTTTCCAAAAATTTTTTTAGGGTGCGGGAGCGTTTTAAAAAGACACAAAGAATCGGGGCAGGTTGACATTTACATAAGCCCTGCTCGCAGTCCATGATCGCAAGCTGGGACATGTTGGTTCGGCGGGTAGTCTACAAGGCGAAATGAGAGCAAGATTTCGTACAAGAACCTCAAGAACGTCCACTTTTGCTTTGTGTGTGTTCCTTTTGCCTTGGCAAATGGTCCACGCAATCAGTATGGTTAGTTGCCCGACTCGGATGTAGGATGCAGGGTCAAAACCTTGACAGCCGATGTGCATCAGTGTGAAGCGACCATCTATATTAACTTACTTACGAACTTTCACTCCAATCAAGAACGTCCCACCTACTATTTGCAAGAAGACGAAGGTAGTTCTGTTTTAGAAGCAAAGCATACTTGTTTTCCGGTAAGGAGTGGGCAGGACGTTTCAACGGGAAAAGAGGAACGAAGCACTTGATTGCTTCTTGGCAGGTGGTCTGCAAAAAGCCGATAGATCCCGTGCCACCAAGCCAACCACACAAAACCACGAAGCCCGCAAAGGATCAGCGAATGTGATGCTGATGTGGACTTGGTGACCCAAATATGGCAAGTTGGGGCAGACTCTCCCTACCAGGTACACCTTGGACCCTTTTCAAGAGCATGTACCCCTCCTGCATGAAATTCGGAAAGTTTTTTTTCCCGGCTTTTTGGACCTTTTCCGCACGTTCCGCATGTGAATTAAGTTTGAGCCGAAAAGCATCGGAAGCCATGCATATAAGGGGATTTTGAAAATATGTCGGACATATAAGGGAATTTACCCAAAAGAAATTCGTTTACAGGTTAGACGGTAATTCTGGCGGCTTTAGCTGCGTCGTCTTGAAAGGTGGCGTTTTAATTTCTGGCGGACCGGGATTTTTCGATTTTTCGGCCTTTTTGATTTACCTAGCCCCCCTTGCCAAACCCCCTTGATTAAGATGGATAACGGGCGAGAATGCCAATCCATCTTAAACACGGGGGTGAGGTAAGTGACTACACTGTAGTCTACAGTGCCCCCTTGATTAAGATGGATACCGCCAAAACCCGAGTTTTTTATCCATCTTATGCACGGGGGGGGCTAGGTAATTATTTATTTCAGAGGACATAGTTCTTTTTTTCTCTTTCAGAAGAAGAGGACAATTTTTCGGGGAAAAAAATAGCTATTTTTTACCGGTAGATAAGGGGCCTTTTTGTCCCTCGGACAACTTTTTTCACTCGACTCGCCCTCGGGCTGACGCCCTCGGGCTCGTCTCGTGAAAAAAGTTGTCCTCGGGACAAAAAGGCCCCTTGACCGGTGAAACGTCAGTTTTTTACCGGCTGGCTTTTTTTTCTCGACGGCGAAGTGGGTCTTTGCACGTTAGTGGCGGTGTATCAGCTGACAGCGAAGTGGGTCTTTGCACGCTGGTGGCGGTGTAGGGGTGAGACAAGGCGCAGGCACTGCTGATCGGCACGAAGAGAAAAAGGGATATGCTGTGTGAAAGGCGCAAGGTGCTGCTGTTTGGTTTCGAAGAAACCGCGAGGAAACTTCCCAGCGTTTGTGCAGATGTGCTCGACTAACTCTTTCCACACAGCCGTGTAACGGGCTCTGGACTTCTCAGGAAGAACCGAATCTCCTGACGAGTCTTCTGAAGCGGACTCTTCAGATGCGCTTGGAGACGGATCGCGTTTTCTCTTCCCGGGCATTCTTTTTTTACTTCCAACCAACCTCCTGGATTCCTGGGTTTTGTAGATTTTGTGGGTGTCTTGTGGTCTCCTGAGAGCTCTCTGCGCCCAAACAACAGTCTAGGAAGCACTTGGTACCGTGGGTAAACGGTACAGTAGAAGGCACACGAGGGGTTTGTACAGAAAAAAGAAGAGCAACGTTCAAGAAACGAAAAAGAAAGCAGTAACGCGTGAGGGGGAAAGGGAGGGCTATGCTGGCGGGTGGCGTTTTTCATCAAAAAAACACAGAAGGCCAACACTGTGTGTCCGTAGTTCACCTGTTACATGACCAGATTAGCGCTCAATTAGAGTGATCATTTAACAAGTGGGTAGTGAGGGAAAGCGTGTTCTGGTTCGTCAATCGATGTCGGCCAGACGTCTCTTGGCTGGGGGAGCCCCAAAACCAAATGTTTGGAGTCCGGCCGTTCTCGGGCGCTTCTGCGCTTTTTTTGCTGCCGTGTGCGCACGGTGCGCTGCTTTGCGCTGGTCGTTAGTTAGATTCTCTTGCTTGGGCCTTCCTTTTCTCACCACAAGCACAAAGGGCTGATGGCCAGCAGCCACGGGGGTTGCGTCTAACAGCAAGCGCGCTCGCGGGAGGCTGATCGGTGCCCAAAGGCTCACTTGCAGCCGGTCTTTCTTCGTCGGCCTCGTTGTCTGGACCCATCGGTTCGGCTTCCTCAATGTCAAGCTCGGCGATTGGTCGGAGTAGTTAGTGAGGGTGGAGGGGGGCACATCGTCCCACACGGCACGAAGACGCCCTGCCGCACCCCAGGACTTCACAACCTGCTCCTTCGAAACCGCATCAAGCGCAGAGGCGAGGTAGCTGTATTTGCGGTCACGGCGCACCTTCATTCGGCCTTCGAGGAGAGCAGTGGGCGGGATCTGGCAGTGCGCTTTTAATTGTGGCGGCGTTAATTCTGGCATTTTTATTTCTGGCGGACAGCCAAATCCGCCAGAATTTAAAACGCCAGAATATTCGTCTAACCTGTATTTGTCCGGCCTGTGTAAACACAACGGAATCCTGTCAAATAAACGAAATTTATCGTCACGCTCCTCAAGCCATTTCCACCAGAGGGAATTTATTTTTCCCAATAAAAAACTGCCCAGAGGCGGTTTTGAAAAATGACTGGGCCACCGGTCTTAAAGCGAACACTGCGATGGGAGTTAATGCGCTGAAGTACATCGACCAACTCATTTGTGCGGCACCGACCTGCCACGTTCAAGCTTGCTCCGACCACTGCACCCTCTGCCGACACTCGCTAGCCGTACGCTCATGACGGCAACCCCATCCTGAAGTGCAAACTGCCGACGCGTCACTGCTGCTGTGTGCGCTCGGATTGGCGCCGCTCAAGCGACCACCTTATGTCACTCGTTTGTTTGTAAAGATTGCTTCGTTCTTCTCCCTGACTTGTTCCCGGAGTAGGATGACACATACTACTACTACTACTACTACCCCAGTTATAACTGGTGTGTACTAGAAAGTTTGGGGGTTTTACCACCAGGGCGGGTTTCCCGAGGGATGCATCCAAGTTGTATGCCAAATAACGAGAGAGCATAGAAACCTCACACCAATTACCCAAAACCTGACGTTAAACAAACCGCACAGGGCAGTGAAAAATGCGCAGGACGGTGTACCTCCACCTGCTGGTGAGATGAGACTTTGCGGTGCTTACTCGGAAAACATCAATAAAGTGCCCACAACTGGCGGTTAAGGAAAGCCTCCAGCGACCAAATGCCCCACCGAACATCCCGTCAAACGATTGTAACCGACACACCGCAAACCCGACAACAACAAAGTTACCCAGTAGGTACTGTCAGCTACCTACCAGTTACTGTCAAAATCAGGCCTTCAAATGCGCCACTGAAGAAAACTTTTTTTCTCCCACTACAGGGAAGAAAACTTTTTTCTCTCACTCTGAGCAGTTTTTCTCACTGCGTTTTTCCCCCAGGAGTGAATGTTAAAAACGTTAACATTCACTACTGTGTGAGTGTTAACAAAAAAGTTAACATTCACTATTGTGAATGTTTATCGAAAGGCATGTCGCTTCTCTCCAGCAGCAGCTAGTCCAGGCCCAGCAGCACGCGTCGGCAGCTCGAGCTCACGTGCAGGAGGAGGCCCACAGGGCAGTCGAGGCAGCACAGGCACATGCGCGAAACGTGCAGGCATTCGCAGAGGCAGAAGTACGATCTGCATCACCCGAGGCAAAACCCCCGCAAGGTGAGATGTGTTCAGATGACGCACCGCGCACCGCTTGCAGACATCCAGCGGATGTGAATGACGTGCGGCTTTGGGCAAGCGAAAGAGAAGAGAGCTATGCTCTCCTACTTGCACTGCTCGAGACCAGACTCCTGTCTGGCTTGTAAACGGAGAAGGGAGGGTCTCTGTTGGCCCAAGACTTTGAACTCCTTCGGGCATGGATAGTGTCAATGGCAAGGACCCCTGGATGGATGACAACCCCACATGCAGAAGTGGGAAACATGATTTTTCGGCGAGTCCTACTACAGTGGCAGTATGTGGTCAATCGCAAACCTCGTCATGAGATTGAAGCGAAACTTCTTCTCAGTGACCCGTCCATCCACTCAGTCACGAAAGCACCTGCATCGGTGTCAGAAAAAGGTAGACACAGCAAATCTACCCAGGGCCCCAGTAACAAGCGAAACTGGCCCAACCCCATGAGAGAAGGGCACTGGGAGACGTATTCTGAGGTAATTCAATCAAACAAACATGATCCAGAGGGGGTTGAGGTTCAAAAGGAACACGTTGCATTCCAAAGGAAACAAGGCCGGTCCAGAATACCGATGAGAACCAAGGTATTTCCACCGAAATCCCCTGTTTCCACACCCGCTTTGCAGGTGTCACGTGCCCTTTGCGGGTGTGGCACATGCCCTTTTAGAACCTCCCGATTTAACTCCAGCTCACAGGCTGGAGTTCACCGTGTACTCGTATTAAAGCCGCACTAATTACGAGCTAGACTGTAAAGGATATCTTTTCATATTTCCAAAAGTCACCCGAAGACTTTGAAATTTTGGAGCTCCACGCGAACTTTCGCTCTAAAGACAACGTGCACAGCAGGAACATTGGATCTGATCAAAAGAACATGATATTATGGAGCCGGTAGACGAGAGAGATGACGATGGGTCGGTGGGGGGCAGCCAGTCGACAACCGATAAGCTGCTACGAGATGAGTTGAAGGGGCTCCGGTTTCAGGAAGTGAGGCTGAAGGAAAAGATGTGCCGGCTCGAGAGATCGCAGGAAAAGGCGGAGGGGCTGATCAAGGACATCCTCCACACGCACGAGTCGGCGAAGGCTGTGCACGCCGCTACGTTTTACGCGGCCACCAGCATGAAAGCACAGTATGAAACGGAACTCACCCGATTGCACGAGGCAGCCTTAGAGCGAGACTCTCTGCAGCGCGACCTTGAGGGAAGAAGCCCATCGGTGCGTCGTTTCTCGCCAGCGCAGCGTGCTGGCGCAGCTCCGTGGCAGTCCCGCGTGGACAAGCTGGGCAGTCCGACAACAGCCTCATTCGGAAGAGGAACATCAAAGGGCGAGCCTGGCAGCATGGGGCTGAAGGTCCACTTGCGACGAAAATCCGTCCTACCTTTGACTCCCCCAAGAGACGAAGTCGCCTCAGCGCTGACAGGACGCGGGGCGCAGAAAACACCGCAAGTACGCGACGCCACATTGAGTGCACTGGCACGATTTCGATCGAGATCGCCCACCTTGACCCCTCCTGTTGAACGCGCTTCCACCGAGCGGGTGACTCCGAAGCGCAAAGGAAGTCCCTGGCGCGAGGGGTCGTTTTATTCAGACGGTTGCAGCGGGATAGGCACGCCCGGCTCGAGCTCAAAACACACGTCCGAGCTCCTTGCCGAAAGCCGGAGAATCAGGGCTGACATATCGCTCGCACAACCGACGGCCGACGCCAGCACGCCAGATGCTGACGTTGTCGTGAATGATAGCCTCGCGCAGTTGTCTGGGATGGAGGAGGCTCTGTCCGATAGGTTGGGGCAGCTGAAGTCCACGGTGACCTCCCTGGAATCAGAGTCGAACCGCGTGTTCCGCCGGCAACAGGCCAGGAAGCTCAGCCACCTGCGCGGCCAGCTCATCCCGTCCGTGCAGCAAGAGCTCCTGGCGATCTCCAAAAAGCAGGCCCGCCTTCAGCACCTGCTAGCTAACTGGCGCGTTCTTTCCACCATGACCCGCAACCCCTCTGCTTCCCCGAAGCAAGCTCCTGTGCCGCCCCCGTCCTTCCCGTCCGCGTCGCCTGTCCACGACCCCGTGTTCGCCTTGGATACAAACCCGCCGACTCTTGGTCAACACGTTGCGGGACGCGCCTCGCCGCGCACGACTTCTCCGCTGAATATAGCCGGTTCGCCTGCGTCCCCGACGTTTTGCGACTATTACACCCCGTCGCCGAGGGGTTCTCCTGCAGGGCTGGCACAGCGCAACCCCGTGGTGGAAGAAGACGAGGTCAACACGGACGTGGCGGCGTTGCTCGAGAAGAGCAGGACTCACTGCCAACAGCAGATGCTGGAGGTCCAACAGCGCCTCGACGACCTCCAGAGCGAGCGGGCTGCCCGCATAGCTGCCGTGAGGAGCCGACTGGCCGCCGAGCCGTTGGAAGATGTTTTGTACGAGCATTACTCTGCGGAAGCCCATCGATTGAACGCAAAGCAGGCGCAGCTGGACAACCTGACACAGCACCTTGCGTCCAACATTGACCAGATGCACGTGCATCAGGACGCTTTGGCAGCCCGGTCACCGACTCCGTGTCAACATACTTGAAATTCTCCAGCTCCAATGGAAACGAAACAAGTGCAAGAAGACGAGGTCAATACGGACGTGGCGGCATTGCTCAAGAAGAGCGAGCGCTCATGCCAACAGCAGATGCTGGAGATCCAACAGCGCCTCGACATCCTCCAGGGCGAGCGGGTTGCCCGCATAGCAGCCGTGAGGAGCCAGCTGGCCGCCGAGCCGGAGATGTTTTTGTACGAGCACTACTCCGCGGAAGCCTATCGATTGGCGCAGCTGGGCAACGTGGCACAGCACCTTTGCGTCCAACATTGACCAGATGCACGTGCACCAGGACGCTTTTGGCAGCCCAGTCGGCGACTCCGCGTCAACGTCCTTGAAATTCTTCAGCGCCAATGGAAACGAAACAAACGAAAGTCTCAGCGCCAGAGTCGCTGTCCTGATAGTGCTATCGAGAGTCCTGAGGTGGCTTCAAGGGTGCCTGTTTTTTTCTCATCAAAAGTTTCTTTTGTGTTTGTTAGAGCGTGCATCTTTGTATACTGCTAGACCTTTACAACGGAGGGTGGCTACATTCGAAAATTACTGTCCTTCTTCGGGCCGGGTCCAAGTTGCTTACGTTTGGATGGTCTCAGAATTGGCCTCGTCACGCCCGGACCCGAAACCAATAGTTGGGACTTCAAGCAAGAAAGAACCTTAGACCCCCCATGTTACTTTTTCTTTTGTATAAGCACCTGCATTGTAGGAAATACTTGAGGAGACCGCCAGCAAGGAGGTAAATGTGCTGTAGCCCACAGGAAACACAGGCAAATCTGGGTTGGCGGGCGTAAGCATTCAACAAAAATTGAACTTACACTCTAAAAAACCCACTTTTGTAGTTGTATTGCTCCCTCCAGCCTCCGTCGAAATAAGCATAAGGCAGTCCCTCGAGTATTTTCCAGCTTTCCCTTTCTGTACCCTTTCGCTTTTTCGCAGTGTGTTCCTTCGCTGTTTCAGAAGACTCTTGCTTCGATCCTGTGTGTGTTGACAGGCGAGCTCCGAAGTAGGAGGAGAACAAAAGGAAGCGGTATTCTACAAGTATGGAAACACCCCAGGGGTTCTCTCTGCACAGCGAGTCCAGCCTCAGAAGCTGGAGTTTGGAGCAGGGCTTTGCTGGGAGACCGACACACAGAAGCATCGGTCCGACGGCTTGGGGTTCTTTGCCCAGATACGTTGCAGATTTCAAACGGCAGTTGACCATTGTACTTGTCCTGTGGCTCGCGCACGTTGATGAAACGTCCCTCTCACTACCGCGAGTCGCGAGTCCTCAATGGTCAACCGGAGACCCTAAAACACCGAACCTTTAAACCACACTAAACGCTAGAAGAGTACAGCCGCCTGGGTCTCGACCGAAACTATCTCGGAAGTCCGAAACCCAGCCACTCGTGAATCGAAAAATTCTGCAGGCAATACACAGTTCAAAAATTGCCAAAAAAAAAAAAAAACAATGTTGTCGTCGGGGGGGAAAAAAAAAAACAGTATGACGGTTTTGAGCAACAAGAAGCGCCCGATCTGGGTCGAGAGCACCGCGTGCGGCGAGTGCAACGCCAGCTTCACGTTCTTCGACCGCAGGCACCACTGTAGAGTCTGCGGCGGCGCCGTGTGCGACCGATGCTCCAGGAATAGGAAGCACATGCCGGCCTCTTTCGGGTACTCGTCGCCGCAAAGAGTGTGCAACTGCTGCGTGGTCAAGAGCAAGGCGAAGTCCAAGCAGCCCCCCGCGGTCCGCGTTCTGTCGGACAGAATCGTCGACCAGGAAGCCGAACGCCGTTTGGCGGTCATGAATGCTTGGCTCGACCACTTTACGACGCTGCTGCGAAACTACATGCAGGGGGTCGTGCGTAAAGTGCAAGCGGAGAGCGAAGCCGGGGACGGGTCGTCGAGCGGGAGGTCCCGGGGGGGCGGCTGCGTGATCCCGACCGACGCGAAAACGACGCAGTGCGGGGGCGAGAAGCGGTTGACGCTGAAGAGGACGGACTTAGCGGAAAAAATTGGACTTGTGACCAAGGGCCTCACGGTCACGGACGTCGAGCCCAACGGCGTTGCGATGCGCAGCGGCGGAAGGGACTGCGTCGGAATGCGCCTGACGCACGTCAACAGCCAGTTCGTCTCCACCCCCGAGGAAGCCCGCATTGCTTTGACCAGCGAGGCGGCCCCCCTGCTGCTCGAGCTCACTTTTGAGCCGTTTGCTCCGGACTTGTTCCCCGGCTCCCCCCCTCGCCGCCTCGGCAGCGTCCGCAGAACCCCCAGCTTCACGGGCACGCCTGCCCAGTGCGACCTTTTGCAGAGGGATGGCAAGTCCCTCATTTACTGCGAGGTGATGAAAGCCATCG
The DNA here is from genome assembly GCA_030068145.1 of Diplonema papillatum. Lineage (NCBI taxonomy): Eukaryota > Euglenozoa > Diplonemea > Diplonemida > Diplonemidae > Diplonema > Diplonema papillatum. The sequence continues at coordinate 14,002 of JAPJBO010000341.1, forward strand.
ACCAGCGCACCTCTTCCGCCAGCTACATCGTCCCTGGCTCGCCGATCATGAAACACGGTTCCACCGGCATGCTGCCCTACGCCTAGCCTGTGTCATAAAGTAGCACTGGCCTGCCTTCATGGCACTTGCACTTTACAGCGCTCAATGCTGCCCTCTGTCTAGGTTCGAGGCCCCCCGAGCGACTGCCTGCGGCAGAACTGCCGGCGGGAAGACCCAACAGCGGCGCGAAAGCGCAGCATCCCGAGAATGGTGCCGGATATCACCCAGCCTAACCCTCATCTTAGTCCACCGCATCGAGACCGTCTTCGACGACGTGATCTAGCAACGCTATCCTTTTGACAATGCAAACCCGCCCCCGTAAAGTTCACTGCTGCCTGATGTCATAGGTAACCTAGCTTGCGAGAAAGTGCATGCTAATCCATGTGGTTCATGTTCGTAAAATAGCGCAATGCCGCCCTATGATCAGCGTGTGTGCGGCTTGTCGGCAAAGACCGCTCTGCGGCAAGGCTGGCTGTCCTGACACGGCCCCGTCCGATGCAACTCAGTACGACGCACCGTTTGCACGCGTCGCAGCGCAGGTACAACACCACAGGCGTTCCTTCGGGCACGTGCTCTCAAAGATACCCGTGCCCGACCTTGCCGGAGTCTCGTCCTCGCCGCCTCTACGTCAGGTGCACAGCTCGGAAGTGATACCACAAGCAATCGCAGTCGTCGTTTTTGGCTTGCCATTCCGGAGCCCAGCATTCCACACACGAGGAAGCAAGGGATCCTTGCCCATTCGTCGAACTTCCCCTCCTGCCTCTAGCATCCATCCATCATCACGATCCGGAGATTCTAAAAAACACCCTTTCCTACAACGCGGAAAAGTCTAACCGGCTGCCGCCAAGCAATACTGCGAACAACGACCTATCAGTTACCGGTACGGCCCGATGCAAGAGAATGATATCTCCCCTGTTTTTTGTATAAACACCTGCCTTGTATGAAATACTTGAGGAGGCTGCCGGTTGCGAAGTATCAAAGGCATCGCAACAAGACGTCCAAATATCACAGGAGGTAAATGTGCTGTAGCCCACACGAAACCCAGGTAAATCTGGGTTTCGTGGCGGTGGAAGAGTTCAACAAAAAATACCCACTTTGTAGTTGTATTGTATCTCCCTCTCTAGCCTCCTTCGAAGTACAACACAAGGCAGCCCCTCGAGTATTTTCCATGCACATCCACCCTACTACACGAAGAAGACGACTTCGAGTGGCTTTATGCCACACCAATCGCAAAAGGCCAGTTCGTCAATTCAGCAATATAAAGCTGCCCCGCTGCCGGGTCACCGAACAGGCTCCGGGAAGACCACAATCCCCGAAATTGGACGGGACCCCCCGCTCTTCCACATAAACACACGGCTGAGTCCAGCATCAGGAGCTGAGTTAAAGCTGTGAAGTTAGAAAAGCTGGTGCCACCCCGCTTTTCGGGTGTGGATTTACTTCACGCGTTTTTTTGGTTGCAGCGCACACCCGCTTTTCGGGTGAACCTTTTTAGCTTCCTGAGGCTGGACCTCACCGTGCAGCATTCCCTCTCTCCGGGGAAGAACCCGAAACCGCACTTGTCTGAAAGTGATGCCAACTCAATTAAGCCGGAGAATGTCGCCCAGGCAAATGGCGTTTCCCACGTCGGTCTGGTTTGCATCATCTCCTTTTTGCGACAACCGGTAACTGGTCTAAACAATACTGTGTACTCACAACTTTCCCACAGTGTGGTCAAGATACTCTCGACTCCCAAATTGTGGTTAGCACAAACTCAAAGCGGTCTGGTCAACTATTCCCTCCAGTATTAGCATTTATGAGCCTCTTGATCGACCGTGATAGACCGAAGAATACAGCACCGGGCAATTCGATGCAGCTCTAGGGACTAGGGATGGACCTGATAGACCGTGGTGGACCGTGATTCACTGTGATACACAGCGGCAGGCTCTTCGATGCAGTTTCAAGGGATAGGGACGGACCGGCTCAATATACTTTCAAAAACTTGCACTCTAAAAAGGTATTCTAGCCACAATAGCCACAATGTATTGTAGGTGAATGTTGTGGCTAACCACATGGTGGGAAAGTTGTGGGTGCACATTACTGGTCTGAGCCGGTCTACCCCCTACTGATAGACTCTGATAGTTTGGATTAGTTTGGATTAGAATGCAAATAATCTGTGGTGATAATCTGCATCGCCAGCGTCGCGGTTATCTCTTCGTACGTGATGCTTTCGCCTCTTCAGCTCGCCTTGATCGTCGCGCTCAGGCGTGCGCTTGCTCTTCTTCTCCTTCAACTACTCGTCGATCTCCTCTGATAGACTGAGATAAACAACAGCAGGCAATTCCGTGCGGTTCCACGGATAGGGTTGGACCGGCTCAAACTGGCCTCCTCGGAGAGCGTATTTGTTACAGCTGAAAAAGAAGCGTTGATGGCAGTTTTAACCTGGGCGCGTACAGGTCGGATCTCACAAACAAAGCCGGAGCGTTGCAGCTCATGGACCAATTGTGACGCATACTCACAGTAGGTTCTTTGCACAAACTTGTCAAGGTTCTTTTCTTTTTTTTGGCCCCGGCGGCAGGGGTTATTCTAATCCTCGAAATTGTGAAAAATCCCGGTTAAAAAATCTTTGATATGGCCAGAAAATTTTTTTTCCCACGCTGCGCGTGGGAAAGCATGGATTGCTGAAGCAAGCAGTGTCCCACACAGTAGTGTCATACGTTAGCACAGTGTCGACCACAGTGCTACCACTAAAACCAAATGCGGTGAGCGACATCTCTTTTAGTTTCAAAATCCTTTCAGGCATGTGAGCTTCAGGATAGCAAACGATCCTCCAGTGACTGATTACCGGGTGTGATGGAAAACTCAATCTGGCTGCTGCTTCTCCACTTTGTTGTAGCCTTCACTTGTCAGTCCCAGTGGGCACTACGGCATGATGGCCTCAACGCCTTTCAACGAATCGAGGCAGGGCGAAGCTGCTCACGACAGGCGCCCCCCAACACGCTAATCCCAACGCCCCTCATGCCCCATAGATATTTCTGGACCACATCGCTGGCAAGCTGTGTACACACAAAACAGCAACTACGACTCCAGGATCTGAGCCTGTAGCCTGGGTCCCTTGCCAAAAAGTTTTCACCAGAAATCCCCATGGTTAAAAAATCTTTTTTCACCGGCCTGTTTTCAGAATTTTTAATTTTGGTAATTTTTTTTTTTAACCATACAGGATAATCCCTGCCCGGCGGCGCTCGCCCCACTCGGAGCAGTCTCGGCCCGGCTTAAAAGAAATCTTGAACGTTGGCAGCGGGTGATCCGACCATGAAGAAATAAGGTTAATTTGCAGAGCCAACAGGGCTGTAGTTGTTTGTTTGTTTCCCGCAATAAGTAAAGCCAGTCCACCCGATCGAGCAGCCCCGCACGGACGGCGCGGCCGTCGGCAGGTTTTCTTGTGTTTAGGGGCCAGAGTTACGAATGGGGTGATCGCCCAGTGATTACTCACAATTGGTACGGGAGTCGGTGTGTTCGACCGCATATCCGGTCACGTCGCGGCTGACGGTGGACTGGCCACGCTTCCCCTTCTTGATTCGCACAAAAGTAGTGTCAAAGAGTTGGATCTTTCCCGTACTTCGTACTATCTCCCTGGGGGTGCCCTCTCCACCTTCCCACCTGTGTCCTGCCTAAACATTAAACTAGGATTTTTCCCCCCGCAGCTGAGAGTCCGCACTGCGCGGACGTTAAATCCGACACAGAAGCAAGGGAGGAAAATGCAATCAATCACAGGCGCCTTGCGCGGAAAGAAGTCTAATCTGGTCCAATAATCGATCTTCCCCGCCTCCTATGAGGTGAGCAGAGATACATTTCCTGATGGACGTTGATTTCTTGTCCATCGATGCCGGCTCATCCAAACCTGAACCTAGACAAGTCCGAGTTGTCTGAGGGTTGGATTGCTCATTCAGAAATGGGACAGGCTGGCCTTTCGTCCGGAATGGCCGAGAGAGCCGGCACCTTCCGATGGCAATAGGCACGCAACCAATTCGCTAGCAGAATTTCACGAGAGTCTACCGGATTGTCGCGAGTGAACAGGCTGGGTCTGGACTCTTCCCTCCACCCACCCCAGCCTCCACCGTCAACACCTGAGACTCTGAAATACCGTCCTTTAAGTTGAAAGAGAAAAGGCTCTCCCCAAACAGCTGCGGAAACCAGCATCCGAGAAAAATGAAGACGATCCCCACCTGGTTCCACAAAGAGTAAGCAATTCTCCGTCAGCAACTCCGTTGGCATCTATTCAACACACTTCCACTTCTTGGCATAAAGTCACCGCGGGGTTGACGTCTTCACCGGCCTCAACCTGCGGGCAGGTGGGTTCCCATGACAACCTTCGTCTGATCTGCAAACTGGGCCGCCACATGCGCCCCAACTATTCGCTCTTCGTAAAGGGTTTGAGTGAAAATTGTGCTTCGTTGCAAAATCCCGACACCCGAACCTTCGAATGGCCATGCCACGTCCAGGTCATGCATCGTGTCTTCGAGCCTTCAAGCACGAAAATCTGGCCTGTGCCAGTTGTGTCCATTCCGATCCTTTCGGCGTGCCCCCACGCTCTGGATACCACCCTCCGTCCGGACCTTCTCCTGCCAGCTCCTATCCTGATCCATGTTTTTCGCGCCTGAGGAAATGATGTTCGCAGTCAATTTCGAGCCTTTTCGGGCGCTCCTACGGTGGCATCTTCCTTTTTGTTTCCATCTATTCTTTTTCCCGTTTACCTGGTTCTTCCAGGGACTTTAGCACTTTGTCTGACCGAGCAAAAAAGCCGGCGAGAAACTGGCTTCCAACCATCTAGGTGCCCCCAAAACGCTCCGGAAATCCGGAAGAAGTGGTCGGATGCTTGTTTTAGGTTCAAGAAATGGCTGCAGAATGCGATCACCTCGACAGTGCAATCCCCTTGTTAACGACCACCTCGGGAAAGCTTTTTACCCTCCTACCTGTGCCCTACCCAATCACGCCCGGACGCCGAAACCCAGCGACAACACTGTGCACATGAGTCGGTGGTGACCCCTCCGAACAGCCTCCCTGGCCCTGGCCCACGCCTGATGCCGCAACCCCTTAACCCGGGCGGCGGCGCTTTGGCATGCGCCAGGAACCTCAAGGGGAGCACCGCGAGAGGCATCATCCATGCTTCAAAGGCCCACACACTGTGCACATAAGTCGGGCAGCGACAACGGCAGCGACATCGACGCGAGAACGCACCGAAGAACCCGCGGCACAGCAGCAATGCATCCCCCGCGCGGGGGATGGCCGTGGGTGAACACGAAACCAAGGGTTTTACATAAGCGCCAGCTTGGAAGGAAATGCTCGACAAAAGCTGCCAGACAAAGAACCGAAGGGATCCAAAGTGCTGTAACTACCGAACTCACGTGTTGAGCGGACGTGAGGTCATACGACGGATCTACCACACGACAAGACACACAAACACAGCAGGTCAAGGGTGAGAAAACAACACACGGTGGTGTATGCGAAGAACAAACGGGGCAACGAAGGCCGGGGTAGCTGGGGGCAGTGGTAGTAACGAAGCCCGCGAACGGTGGACGGCGACCCCACCGAACAGCCTCCCTGGCCCTGGCCACGCCGGATGCCGCAACCCCTTAACCCGGCGGCGGCGCTTTGGCACGAGCCGTCATCCACGCTTCAAAGGCCCGCACACTGTGGTGCACACAAGTCAGAACAGAGATTTCGAATCCGAGGCGGCTGTCTTGTATTTATGAGCGTACTTAAGCCGACCCACCTGCTCCTGATGAGAGACCTCTGTGTCTGGTACCATCTACCGTCCCCAACAACAACAAAAGCAGGCACAAAGCACAAGGAATTCGAACGCACTGTCCCGTCGCATCTCTGCGCATATCATTTCACCCCCCCCTCCTTCCCCCCCTGTCTTCTATTGCAAAAGTGGCGTCTCCGGTGTAGGCGAGCCGCCCCCGCCGCGGGCGGGGCATGTCGGCGCTGAACTTCGCCGCGGAGAGCCGGCTGAGCTACATCGGCAACTGGAGGGAACGGCTCCGGGGGCTCTTTTTCGCTCCGGAACCCGCGCAGGGGGACGGCTGCCCGGCGCCGCAGGGCCGTGCTGCGGGTGCTCGGGTGGACCCGGGTCGGCAGCCGCCCACGACTGCCAGATTCGCACGCGCCGAGGGCGCAGGGGACGAAGTCGCTAGTAGGCAGGGCCCCTTGGGCCCGCCGGCGAGTGCGGATGGACCTCCGGGCCGTGGCAGCTTTACGCACGCCTCAGGCGCAGGGGGCGAAGTCGCTAGTAGGCAGCGCCCCTTGGGTCCACCGGTGAATGCGGATGGACCCCTGGGCTGTGGCAGCTTTACGCACGCCTCAGGCGCAGGGGGCGAAGTCGCTAGTAGGCAGCGCCCCTTGGGTCCACCGGTGAATGCGGATGGACCCCTGGGCTGTGGCAGCTTTACGCACGCCTCGGGCGCAGGGGGCGAAGTCGCTAGTAGGCAGCGCCCCTTGGGTCCACCGGTGAATGCGGATGGACCCCTGGGCTGTGGCAGCTTTACGCACGCCTCGGGCGCAGGGAGCGAAGTCGCTAGTAGGCAGCGCCTCTTGGGTCCACCGGTGAGTGCGGATGGACCCCTGGGCTGTGGCAGCTTTACGCACGCCTCGGGCGCAGGGGGCGACGCTAGTAGGCAGAGCCCCTTGGGTCCACTGGCAAATGCGGATGCACCCCCGGGCCCTGGCACACGCCAGGGGGTTGACCAAGGCGACAACGCGAGCCGACCCGCAGCTTGCGCTGGGAACGAGGGGCAGCCGGCAGCAAGGGACGGCGACGCAGCTGTGAACGGTGAATGGCACACCCTTCTAGGAACCGGATCGGGACCGAGCGACTGCGCCCCTGACGGGCGGCAACTGGCCGGCCGCACAGTTGTGGACCCCCGCGACAACGCGAGCCGACCCGCAGCTTGCGCCGGGAACGAAGGGCACTCGGCAAAGGACGGCGACACAGCTTCGAACGGCAAACAGCGCACCCTACAAGTAGCCGGATCGGATAGGCGGCAACAGGTGCGTGCCGCTGACGGCAGCTGCCCAGTCATTGACCCCCGCGACAACGCAGGCCGACCCGCTGCTTGCGCCGGGAACGAGGGGCATCCCGCAGGGGACGGCGGCGCAGATTTGAATGGCGAATGGCAAGGAGCCGGATCGGACAGGCGGCAACTGCTGCGTGCCGCTGACGGCAGCTGCCCAGCCATTGACCCCGGCGACAATGCAACCCGACCCGCAGCTTGCGCAGGGAACGAAGGGCAGCTGACCAGGGACGGCGGCGCAGATTCGAACACCGACGCGGAGCCCCGCTTCGCACTGTCCGTCTCCGGGCTGTTCACGCCCACCGGCCGCGGCCCGCGGAGCGCGCGGCTTTCGCCGTGCACCGGCGTCGAGCACTCGCTCGCGGCGGGCGGGCAGTATTACCTCCACGTGGACGTCGACTGCTTCTTCGTGTCGGTCGCGCGGGTGCTGCAGCCGGAGCTCGCGGGTGCGCCGGTGGTCGTCGTGAGCGGCGCGGACGACTGGTCCGACGTGTGCACCGCGTCGTACGAGGCGCGCGCCGTCGGAATCACCAAGGGCATGATCCTCAAAGAGGCCCGGCGCCTCGCCGCCGCGGCCGGCTTGGCCGTCCACCTCGTCAAAACCGGGCCGAAGCTCTTCGCCGCCCTTACCCGCGCCACCTTCCTCTTGTACAAAACGGTCGCCCAGGTACCCGTTTTTAGTACTAAGTTTAACAATTTTGCGGGTTGCCCTTCACTGTATTGTGCAGGCTAAAACGAGACTCTAAAATCCCGGATTCTCAAGCGAACTATAACTCTAAGAAGACGTCGGCAGCGTGTCTTGGTGGTTGATCAGAATTCCTCACCTGAAAATGACGCAGGGTAAATACCAGTGGGAAACGATCTACCACACAAAACTTGTTCGAAGTGGGATACAGGCACAAATTTGATTTGCGCGGGGGTATAAGGGCATTCTACCTTTGAAAACCGCTAGAGAATGGGTACCTGAACTTCTTTTGATTTCGAACCAACGCGGCAGGTTTCCGAATGGGTTCACCCCGTGTCGTGCGATGAGCTGTTTGCGTGCGTTCCCAAGTGGTATCGGTGCACGTACGCTTATTCGGAGCTGTACAACGCGTCCGTCGACGACGCGTCCGTCGTGCGGCTGGCGCACGCGATCAAGGGCGAGGTGCTGCGGCAGACCGGGTGCAGCGTGAGCATCGGCATCAGCGACAAGAGCCGGCTGCTCGCCCGCCACGCGAACAACCACTTCGCGAAGGGCGGGCAGCGGGTCCGCGTGCGGATCAGGCGCGACACGCCGGTGTCGGTGGTCAAGGGGATCGGCCCCTTCCGCTGCGATTTCATCGGCAAGGCGACCGGGAAGGACACCATCCAAGACGTGCTGGGCGTCTTGGAAGTGGCGCTCGCGCTGAAGGAAGAGAGCGAAGCGTATGTCAAACTCACGCAGCGGTACGACGAGCGAGTCATTTCGTCGTGGGTCGACGAGTTGCGGGCGGTGATGGAAGGTCTGCTCGCAGTAGAGGGCAACCCGAGCCAAACCGAAAGTCGAGCCGACCCCGTGCCTTCACCTGCAGCCGCCGGTATTGTGACGGATGGCAACGGGCAACCGGCGAAGCACGACACAGAGGATCGTTCCCCAAGCCACGCAGCCAAAGAGCCGAACGCGCTAGAAACCGGTCCACGCCCGACTGCTGGGGAAACAGGGCCCCGCCGCGCCGAGGGTTCCGTTGTAGGTTCCCTTGCGAAGCAAGGCCCGCGGGGTTCCCTTCCTGGCGCTCACGGCCCAGGGGTACCCGGCGATGGGCAGTCGGGCTTGGCGAGCAGAGAAGCGGATCACGGCCATAAGACGGCTTTCTCAAGCGGCACCGCACCTTCAGTTTCCCTCGGGAACAACACGAAGCAAGGCCCAGAAGCGGCGTCCGAAAGCCGCCTTCCTGGCCCAGAGGTACCGGACGACGGGCGGTCGGGCTTGGCGAGCAGAGAAGCGGATCACGGCCACAAGGCGGCTTTCTCAAGCGGCACAGCCGCTTCAGTTTCCTTTGGGAACGACACGAAGCGATGCCCAGAAGCGGGGTCCGAAAGCCGCCTTCCCGGAACTCACGGCCCAGGGGTACCCGGCAATGGGCAGTCGGGCTTGGCGAGCAGAGAAGCCGATCCCGGCCTCAAGGCGGCTTTCTCAAGCAGCACAGCACCTTCGGTTTCTCTTGGGAACGCCACGACGCGAGGCCCAGAAGCGGCGTCCGAAAGCCGCCTTCCCGGAACTCACGGCCCAGGGGTACCCGGCAATGGGCAGTCGGGCTTGGCGAGCAGAGAAGCCGATCCCGGCCTCAAGGCGGCCTCCGGAAGCCACGCCGCGCCTTCGGTTTCCCTCGGGAACGACGCGAAGCAATGCTCAGAAGCCGCAGCAAGTTCCAATGGAGCACCGGGCGACGAGCAGTCGACCTTGGCGGGGAAGGAAGCGGGCCCCGGCCCCAAGGCGGCCTCCGCTAGCCACGCCGCGCCTTCGGTTCCCCTCGGGAACGACGCGAAGCAAGGCCCGGAACCCCGTTTTGGCGGGCAGGTGGCGGGGCGCGGCGTCTACTGCTGCGCGGAGATGAGCGGCGACACGCCTTTGACCGCCCTGCCCGGAGTGGGATCGAGGACGTGGGAGAAGATCAAGGAGGTCGCGGGCGGCGCGGCGGAGACGGCGTCGGGGTTCTTGGTGACAGTCGGCTGCAGCGAGACCCGCAAGCGCCTGTGCGACGAGCTGGGCGCCGCCACGGTGGAGGCCCTCCGACTCAACGCAACAGGGAACGACACGCTGGCCCCGTTCTCCTGGGGGCTCGAAGACACGCTCCTGTACCCACCCAAGAGCATCTCCAGGGACCTGAACTGGGGCGTGCGCCCGAACCAACCCTCCGACGTGCGCGCCATCCTCACCGACCTCAGCTCCCAGTTGCAAACGACGCTGGTTACCGTGAACAAACAGCTCGATGCGTACCACAAAAGGCGTTCCGCAGGGGGTATGCCGTGCTTCCTCTTTTTTTTTTTTTTTTTTTTGAAAGTATGCCAATACTGCAGGGAATAGTTGACTAGACCTCTTGAGTTTGTGCTGACCACGAATAGGGGAGTCGGGAGAACCTACAAAGCCAAAAGCAGGACCGACCCCCCCGTTCGTGAGAAAAAGCGAAGAATAAAAACACCTTCTTCTTTCCATATAATAAAAACACTGGGAAATGGCCTTGGACGAATCCTCCGCGAAAGCCCTGGCTGAGGCCGTGGCCACGGGAACAGGGAAGGTTCTGAGGTTCCCATCCTGGGAAAAGGACGCGAGGGAAGTGGTCCAGATGAAAGGGCTGTTCGCGGATGCAACGGACAGGGCGGGCCAGATGCGCGCGGCGCTAGGGAAGCTGGGTTTCGAGGACGTCCCCCAAAGAGCAGCACAGTGGCATCTTTGCTGGCTGTTGAGCCTGTGGGAGGAAAAGGTCACCCGGACGTGGCTTAAGCGTGAAGGCGTACTGGTTGAGGAGGAGTCGAGCGATGGAGAAGAAGACACCGACGGCGAAGCGGCCGACGGCGAGGCGGCCGCCGAGGAGCCAGGGGTGGCCTCTCTTCTCACGGAGATGAGGAAGGAAGTGGCGGCCCTACGAGCTGAGCTGGCCGAGGCAAAAAACGGCCAGCGCCCCGGGTCCGCTGGACCCGGGGGTCTGGCTGTGGGCCTGCAGGCTCTCAAGCCGCAAGCCTGGACGACCCTCGACGGGAAAGAGAGAGCCGTTGTGTACGGCGAGTTGGCGCGCCGCTACGCGGTGGCGAAGGGAGCGCAGGGCCACGAGACCGAGGCCCACCTCAAGACGTTGGGCATCGTCCTGGGGGCGATTGGAGAGACGGAGACCGCATTCGACGCGGACGAGGCCTTGCGGAAGGTGGCGGAAGCGGTTCTCAGGCGTCTGGAAGTGGTCCGCATCGGGCAGACGGCCGGGTGGCAGGAAGCGGAAGCTGCGGCCACGGCGTGGGAGGAGGACGAGGCGCCCGATTTCCTGAAGAAGGGGCTGGCTGCCGCCGAGAAGATGCGTCGCAAGAAGGAGAAGGCGAAGCAAGGCGGGAACGCTTTTCAGAAGGCAAAGTCCAGTCGCGGTGGCGAAGGAAGGAAGTGAAGGCTTCCTACTGTGGGGATGAGGACACTGGGACGGGAAACTGGAGGCGGGGCTGGCGGGGCGTGAGCCGCGAGTTCCGTTCTTCCGTTTCACGCCTCGGGAGACCGCGGAAAGAGGAGCCTCTGCTTCAGCGGCAGGAGCTCTCTTTGGTGATGGGGGACGCGAGGGAGCTGATGCAGGCGGCTCTCGCTCCTTCGACTTGGCGGGGTATGGAATCTGTTCACCGCAGGTTCCTGCAGTTTCGGCGCATGCTCGACGTTCTGTCACCGACGGAGACGCCGACTGCGTTGCTGCTGTTCATCGCGAGGCTGTTGCGTCGGGGGGACATTTCGATTCCGTCTGCCCTGACCTACGTCAACTCGTTGGTGTCAACGGAACGCCGCGTTGGCAACGATCTTCAGGGATCGATCGTCATAAAGGACCTCCGTCGGGCCTTGCGGCGTTTAGGTGCGAACAAACCGGCGAAACAGGCGGTTCCGGCGACGAGCGCCGAGGTTCACGCTGTTGTGGGTCGGTCGACGGATCGGGCAGTGGCGATGGCCGTCCTGATGGCATGGAGGTCGGGAGCGAGAGTAGGCGACGTAGTTCGTCTGCGCCCTCAGGACGTGACGTTCACTCCGGGGGGTGCGAAGATCTCATGGTGGATCACGAAGTCGGATCCATTTCACATGGGGGCCCTGTCGGCGATAGCCCTGTCGGCGCGGGAGACGGCGGAGCTGAGGGCGATGGCGGGGTGTGCAAGAGAGAAGCTCTTTCCGACGACCTTCGGAAGCGTGGGACGGGCGCTGCGTCGGGAGAATCCGGAGCTGTCGTGCCATTCCCTGCGAAGGGGCGCGTTAACGGAGCTACTGCGGGGAGGAGTGGGCCTCAACGAGATTCGGCAGTTTTCGGGCCACTCATCGGAGTCGGCCCTGCTCCGGTATCTTCCGATGGCGGAGTTGAGCCATGTGCGAGAACTCCTCCAGATCTCGCAGAGGCTGTGCTGCTGAGGCGGCCGGCTTTTCCGCAGGGCTGGCTGCGGCGGGCGAGGCGTGCTGTTCCCCTATTCGCCTTCTGGACGGATTACGTTGGAGACGACGTGCTGGAGGCGCCGGAGCCGGATCGCGAGGCGGATGAAGGATGCATATGGCAGGAAGGGTACTCGGGTCCCGAGTGGGCCCTTCCGGTGGACGGAAAGAAGCCTTCAGTTGTACCTTGCTACGACGGCGAGATCGCCCCGATCTCATCGAATTCAATCGACCTTGCCTTTGTGGAAGAGTTGGATGAGACGGGCGAGCTGGCGCGTTTGCTGCAGGTAATCGGATCGGTGGAGGTCTTTCGGTCTTTGTTGAAGCCGGAATGGGAGGATCAGCCGGGGAGGCTCCGTTCGACGTCTCGTAGGATGTTGCGACATGCCAGCGTGCTCCAGGCGTGTGGCCTGCTGCAGCCGACCAGCCTTCGGGAAGCCCAATTCGTGTTGCCGGTGTTTACCGTACCGAAATCGTCTGGGGGGTTGCGCGTAATAGTTGATGGGCGAAAGATCAACGACGTGTTTGCGCCTCCGCCTCCGATGGGCCTTCCGCGCTTGGAGGACGCAGTGGCTGCGCTCCTGTCGTGGAAGTGGGTGATCTCATGCGATGCACGGTCCTTTTTCTTCCAAATACCGATGGACCGAGCTGTGTCGCAGTTCTTCTGCGTGAATCTTGCAGCGTCCCGGGGTGGTTTTGAATCCTTTGTCCTACGCAAGCTTCCAATGGGCTGGTCTTGGGCACCTGCGATCGCGCAACGCATCGCGACTGTGCTGGCGCATCAGGTCCAAGGTTTTGCGTGGGTGGATAATTTTTTCTTTGGCGCGGAGACAGAGGAGGCGTGCTGGGCGAAGGCTCGAGCGTTCAGAGCGCTGATCGAGAAGGCTCGGCTGGAGGTGAAGGAAGACCTGGTGCCGACGCAGAGGCTGAAGGCGCTGGGCATGGAGTTCGATCTCACGGAAGGCTTGGTGAGAATGGATCCGGCGTGGGTGAAGACGCTTGACCTTTCGTGGTTCGAAAGAGGACCGCGCATAACAGCGCGCACCGTGTTTGGTTGGCTCGGAAGGATCGCATGGCGGTGTTTCGCGATGAAGAGGAGACTCTGCGCACGGCAAGGTTTGATGGACGTTGCCCGTCGTCTGGCGGGTAGGATCGGAGTTCGGTACGAGCTCTGGGATAACTGCGTGGAGCTGTCCCTGAAGGAAATCGGGGAGCTCGAGCGGGAGGTTCTGGAGATTCGAGCGAATAACTGGTTTCGTCCGGTTAGACCGTGCCGCGAGTGGATAGTGGGTTGGAGCGATGCTTCGGACGACATGTGGGCCGTGGCTCTCGAGGTGGGACCTGGTGTGGTGAAGGCAGGATTTTTTCACCATCTCGAGGGTATCTTCTCGAAGGAACTGCTTGCGGTAGTCAGGGCCGTCGAATTGGCGATCGAGGTCAGGGGTTCGGGAATCGGAATCGACATGATGGTCGATAACATGGGTGTAGTCCTGGCGATTCTGAAGGGCCACTGTCGACTCTTCGTGGGAAACGTGCTCCTTTCAAAGTTGTTTAAATTGCTGGAGGGACACGGGGCCACGTTGAGAGTCAGATGGGTGCCAACCCATTTGCAGGCGGCGGACCCATACACGCGAGGCTTACACCCGTCGAATACCCTTGTCGTCCCGCAGTCTACAATTGACGAGCTCGCTAATCTGCGGGGGCCCTTAGGGACCCTAATCCCGTTCGTGAGAAAAAGCGAAGAATAAAAGCACCTTCTTTTTTCCATCTATCTTTGTCAAGAGCTGCAACTCAACTATTCTTGAAAGTATGCCAATACTGCAGGGAATAGTTGACTAGACCTCTTGAGTTTGTGCTGACCACGAATAGGGGAGTCGGGAGAACCTACAAAGCCAAAAGCAGGACCGACCCCCCCGTTCGTGAGAAAAAGCGAAGAATAAAAGCACCTTCTTTTTTCCATCTATCTTTGTCAAGAGCTGCAACTCAACTATTCTTGGAAGGAAATGCTCGGCGAAGCTGCCAGAAAAAGAACCGAAGCAGGCGAAATTTGAGTGTTGCTACGAAGTTTGAACACATTGGAATTGGGGCCCCATACACACTGAAATAGACTGTGAACAACCTGAGCCATCTCTCTCAGAAAAACTTTTAAGCGCCGAAGGCGCAACCACCCGCCCAGTCTCATCTTGCCTTTATTACCGCTTCACCCCCCCCGCAGGATCGGCGATTGTGGTCGAGTCCTTGTTCCGGAAGAACCCCGCCGTCGACCGCGGCGTCGTGATGCCGGCCAGCGTGGCGCCGTCGCGCGTGACGATGCGGCTGCTCATCCGGAAGCCGGGGGCGGCGGAGCCGCCGAAGAGGCTCGGCCACGGGCAGTGCTACCCGTGGGGCAAGTCGGAGCGCGTCTCGTCGGTCGCCGACGGCACCCTGCTCGGCGCGGCGCTGCACATCTTCCGGCACGCCTTCGAGGCCCAGCCGGCTCCTTGCCCAGTCGACCAGATCCGGGGCATCGGCCTCTCGCTAACCGTGCTGCACGTCCTCGTGCCGGGGGCAGACGGCGCCAAGGCCAAGCCCTGCGTCTACCAGTCCATCAAGGCGTTTTTGCGCCCGGCCAAGCAGAGGGGCAACCCAGGCTCGGAGGGTGCAGACCCGCCGCCGGAAAAACAGAGCAAACCGGCGGACGGCAGGGAAGACGTTGTCGTGCTCTCGGGCTCGGTGGCCGCCGCCCCCAGTTGGGAAGGCCAACCCCAGCGGAGCCCCCCTGCGGGGGGACGCCAGGAGACCGGCCGCAGGGCCGGGGGCAAACGGAAGCGGGAGTCGCTCCCAGGCGCACCGCAGGCGCGGGCAAACAGGCGGCTGGCGGCGCCTTCCGGGGGCGCGGGGGAAGAAGAGGTGCTGGTGCTGTCCGGCCGCCCCTGCGCGCCGGTGCGTGGTGCAGTCCCCGCGCGGCAGGGTGGACCCCCGCCACACGGGGGCGCTGCCGAGGGGACTTCGTTTGACCGTGAGGTTCTGGTGCTGTCGGAACGCCGTTGTACACCGGTGTGTGATACAACAGGTCCCGCGGCACAGGTTTCAACCCCGCCGCACGGGGGGTCCGGGGGCGGCGCCGGGGCTTCGTTTGACCGTGAGGTTCTGGTGCTGTCGGAACGCCCCTGTGCACCTGCGTGTGACACAGGTCGTCCAGGCGTTCGGCACGCGCGCAACGCAGCGTCGGACGTGCTGCTGCTGTCGGAAACGAGGCCCCCGCCGTTTTTGCACCGGGAGACAGGCCCCGGCGCGCGGAACACAGCGCCAGACGTGCTGCTGCTGCCGGAAACGGGGGCCCCGCAGGCGGCCTGCTCCCGGCCGACCACCGCGCACCCGGCCCCCCGCCGGCACGCGGCGAAGGGCAGGAACCCCGCGCTGCGGGCCCGGGACAACCCGACCGGCTCCACCCGGTTGGAAGTCGTGCTCAGCGACGCGTCCGCCGGTGAGGACGCGGCGCCCGCCGCCAAAAAACGGCGGAAGCCGGCACCGAAGGTGCCTGCCAGCAAGCACCCGTCGGTGATGCAGTACCTGGGCCTGCCGTCCGCGGGCGGCCGGGCCGAGGCGGCGGCTCGGCTGCGGGTGGGCGAGGCACCGGGGGGTCCGGGGGTGAGGGTTGACGGCGGGCGTCAGCTCTCTCAGTCGCACCGTGGGAATCGGCCGGCGAGGGCAGAGCAGCACAGCAGACCCGGCAAACCAGAAGAGGCGGGCGGCGGGGTTGCGGGCGACTCAAGAAGAAGGGGACGATACCCGGAGGACCGCGGGGAGGCGGGCCTCTATAATCTGCTGGATTTGGAGAGTGACGACGACGGGGGGCAGGCGGCCGCGGCGCGTGCGAACCCGCGGTTGGAACCCGCTGCTTTTTTTTCGAAGCCCGGCGAGGCGCTGGCGGCTTCTCGGCAGAAACGGAAGGCCCCCTCGGGTGGGGCTGCTGCGAACGCGCCGGCGCCGCGTTGCGCTCGGGTGGGGGGGCAAGGCGGCGGAGGGCTGCGGAGTGTGCCGTGTCTGGTGCTCGAAGACGGGTTCCCGAAGCCCGGCAGGGCGCGGCGGGCGGTCTCCCGCCGTGTGCCGGCCGCGCCGCGTGACGAGGAAGAGGCGTTGCTCTTCGTGACCAGCGACGAGGGCAGCGACTGCCCGAGCGGCGAACCTGCGGCACCGACGACGCGCGCGGCGGCGGCGGCGGGGGTCATCACCCCGTCTCAGTTCTTCACGCAGTTCAAGGGATAAAAGCACCTTCCCCCTGCACTCCGAAACGTGACGAGTCGGCACGCGGATGGCTCGTTTGTTTGCGCGTTGCGCTCGGGTGGGGGCAGAGACCGTGTCTGGTGCTCGAAGACGGGTCCGCGAAGCCCGGCAGGGCGCGGCGGGCGGGCTCCCGCCGTGTGCCGGCCGCGCCGCGTGACGAGGAAGAGGCGTTGCTCTTCGTGACCAGCGTCGAGGGCAGCGACTGCCCCGAACCTGCGGCACCGACGACGCGCGCGGCGGCGGCGGCGGGGGTCATCACTCCGTCTCAGTTCTTCACGCAGTTCAAGGGATAAAAGCACCTTCCCCCTGCACTCCGAAACGTGACGGGTCGGTACGCGGATGGCTCGTTTGTTTGCGCACTTCCTTCAATCCGCGATTCTGGTTCTCGGGGGACTATCGTATACTGCCATCGTTTGGGTGTTTGTTCTTGACAATTTGCATTCGTTACGACAGGGCTCAGTTGTTGACACGTCGACATGCGGAACCACGTGTCTATTGCAGAAGAAAGCGCCGGGGGGTATCCCTCTGAGCGCGCTCTGTGGACGCAGGCGCGCTGGAAAGCAAGCGATTCTAGCCCGTAACCTGTAACGTCGTCTCAACTCTCTGACGCAGCTTCGCGTCTCTTTGCAAGCCCACGAATGCTCTGTGGGCGGGTGCCACAAAGCCATTGCTGTTTCCTTTTTAAACCAAGAATCGCCAACCAACTAAAACGTAGATTCCAACCTTGATGTTGAGTGATTTCGTGGCCATAGAAGTTGAAGTGCCGAGCAAGACCGCTATTGGGGGTTTTTGGGCGCGGCTCTGCGTAGTTGAGCTATCCAAGCGCGTTCTCGTGAACCACCCACGCGCGGTTGCCCCCTTTTACTGCGCCCAGCCGCACGTCCTAGCCTCTTTCACTATCCTAGCAAGTTCAACTGTTGAGGCAGCTAGCCCGCCTTGCATCTGCTACGGCATCTTTCCCCCCTACCTCTTTCTTGATACCTAGATACTGCGAAATGAGCTAGTCACAGTCGGAAAAGCGACGGGCATCGTCCCGTGACAAGCAAACAGCACATCCTTCAGAGTCTCATCGCGTGGAGGTGCAGAAGACGGTTCGGCCTTTTTTTGGACGGCGCGAAGAAAAAGGTTGACACCTCAAAAATACGCCAAGAAAAGGGTACTCGCCACCCTGAGCAACACGTTGCTGCGAACAGAAAAAGAGCCGAGAGTCACCTACTATAGGGGCGCTAGAAACCCTGAATTGCGTGCGAACGTTCATTCTAGAAAACCTGTGCAGAGTCGGTGTTCAAGAGCCTGAGCGCAATTTTTCCCACAGAGCAAAAAGCGCAATGCGCTCGTGTTATCGAGATATAAGGATGCAGGCGAGGCGCGAAATCCCGTTCCTGCTAAAACTGGGAGTGAGAACAGAGTTCTTGGGCCAAATGCCGGATGGAGAAGCTGATGTTGATCCCATGACCACCTCCCACGCTGTATCCGTCCGGAGAAGAGTCACTGAACCCCAAAAGCAGCGTGTCGGCAACTCAAAACCGGCTGGTGAAATCGACGAATGGGCTTTATTTTGCTTCAGACGTTACCACCTTCAAGCCACGGCTTTCAACGCACACCCACACACACCAGCAAGAACGAAAATACTAAAAAAGAACAAACACTGTTGCATGTTCTCGGGGCTGACCAGAGCGCTCTTTGTCGCAGCATTATTCCGTTGCATTGCTTCCTCCGAAGGCACGGCATGGAATCCCTTCGAGCCGAGCACATACGTATGCCTCTCTTTCCGCCATGTTTCCGCCTTCGTCTTTTCACAAACGTCAGGTCACGTTGCACGAATAGTGCGCAGGGAGACTTCATTAGCACAAAGAAAAGGGGGAAGTATGGGGGTTATCGTATACGGTGGTAGCCCGAGGACGAGTGGTATCGAAGCCGTCTATCATCCGCAACTGCAGTCGAGTTGCCTGCCGCTGTCTGTGCGAACGGGTGCTCGCCTGAGTCGACGAATGCAGACTACCGCAGTTTCTTCGCATTCGTACCTCAAATCATCACGATGCGTCGTGATGGTTTGAGGTGGGAATGCGTGAGCACAACCATTGTGTGCAAAACTGGTGCCAATTCCCGATGCAATGTGTCTCGTTGTGTTGCACGAGCCTGCTCACTAGTATTTTGCCCAGTTGGCTCCGAGTTGACCACGAATTAACCACGCAGATCGAGCCTTCGGACGAATGCAAGGATGAGTTCGCGCAATGGCTTGACCCTCCGGAGTACGCGGCGTGCATCGAACAATGGAACACGGCGCCCTTGCGGCCCGATGCCAGCCCCGAAGAAGCGCAAGCTCTGGCCATAGCTTCCGGCGACAACGGCACCCGCGTCGTCGCCTACACGGTGCGCATTTTCTCTTGTCCGCTTTTTTTAGTACTAACAATCTTGCGGGTTGCCCTTCGATGTATTGTGAGCATACTTGTTACACGGCATGAAACTGCTGACCCTTCATTGTAGGCAGAACATCCAAGAAGGAATCAAGAGCCACAACATCCCGCATGTGTCCTCGCCGTTTGTTTCCCCGAAGGATCCAGCGACTTCCCTCACCCACTTGAAGCCCTGAACTTAAACTGTACACAGCTGGCAAGCCTTGCATGAGCCTTCGGCGCGTCAAGTTGGATTCCTTACGTTTCTGAGCGAACTCCTCATGTCCACTCGCAAAAAGCGAGGTTGGAGGGTAAGCAAAAACTGACGAACGCAGACTCCACCGTTTGCCCCTCCCTTCCAACACACACCCACACACACACACAGGGGGGAAATCCACAACGCACTACACAAACTTTAAAATTATGGATGCGAACAACCTCCACGCGGGCCCCCTGGAACCCGGGGTGAACGCCCCGGGCAACGAAAGGTTCGCAGGAGTGCGGGTGGTGCACCTGCCCGAAACCCGAGAGTACACGATACGGCTCGAGGTGCTGAAGGGAAGGGCGGGTG
Organism: Diplonema papillatum; assembly: GCA_030068145.1. NCBI lineage: Eukaryota > Euglenozoa > Diplonemea > Diplonemida > Diplonemidae > Diplonema > Diplonema papillatum. The sequence continues at coordinate 33,442 of JAPJBO010000341.1, forward strand.
CTTATGAGCGCCTGATTGAGCAGTTGGGGTGGTCCGGAGCGCGTGTGCGGGTTAGGCGAGGCACCGCGCACGTAGAAGCGACGGCACCCCCGCCTGCCAAGAAGGTGCGGGTCGGCGATGAAGAGGCCGAGATCGTTGACGTGGAAGAGCGAATTCTCGCTGAACAGGAAGCGAAGAAGGAGGAGCGGGTCCGCAAGCTCCAGGAGGAGATTGAACGCCTGGCAGCGGCCGGGCCTCCGAGCCGGCTGCCGGACAACAAGCAGCCAAGGGGCCCCAGATACACCAAGACGGAATTCTTGGTAGAGTTCGGGAAGAAGAGGGGAGAGGCCGAATGGAGACAGGCGGTCAAGGCCGATGGAGAGACCAAGAAAAGGCAGCAGAAGCGCCTTCAGGCCCAACTTGATGAGCTGCAGCCCGCAACGCGTGACACCAACGACGTAGAGATGCGGAACGAAATCCGCAGCGACGTGACAACGGCAGCCTGGACTGCATGGGAGGAGCAGCAGAGGAGGCAGCGTGAGGTGTGGGAGAAGGAGCGGGCTAACGCCCGCGTAACCTGGGAGCTAGCGTTCGAGAAGCGCTTGATGAGCTGGGCAGACGCACAGTCCCAAATCGCGACGCAACGCGAGGAAGCGGCGTACGCACGCCAGCTGCTATGGATGGCGGATGTCGAGCAGAAACTGGCCGGCGTGACCGAAGAAATGAACGCCCGCGTTGAATCGCTGCTCGTGAGACTAATGGCACTTCCACAGCCGGCGGTACCCCCGCAGCTAGCGGCTTCCTCACAGCCAGCAGTTTCCTCACAGCCAGAACCTTCCTCACAGCCAGCAGCCCCCTCACAGCCACCACCGCCCGTCGAAGCCTCACAGCCGGCTGTCTCGCCGCCCGAGCCTTTAGAAGGCGCCGCACAGGAGCCACTCCCAGGCCAAGCCGCTGCTCAAAGCCCAAGCACGAGGAAAGGGAAGAAGGCAAGGAAAGAGGCAGACGCGAGGGAGCTGGACGAGCAACTCAAACAGCTGACCGAGGCGACAAGGCGGCCGGTGCCAGCTGGAAAGGCGAAAGGAGGAAAAGGCGGCGGCAAGCAGCAGCTGCTCACTGAGATGATTGGCACCGCCAATCGTTTCAGCCCGTTGGAGAAGAAGTAGGGAGCTGGGCGCACCGGGCAAGAACTGACGGCAAACAATACAAACACGTCAACTGGCGCTACCCGGTGCGCCAACTCTGGTACAAACAACCAAACCCGACGAGAAGGGGAAGTCGCGAGTGCGAGGCCATCATCATCATCACTTTTTCAAGCCGCAGTTTATCAACCAACGCCAGCGGAAAGCGGCGACGCGCAGCTGGACGAGGCGGCTGCGACCATTTGTGCGAGACGGGTCCCAGTTGAGAAAGATGGTAATTGCCAGTTTGCCGCTTTGCTCCGTGGGAGTAAGCTGAGTCTTTCGGCTACTTCCTTACGGCAGAAGGTCACCTGGCAGCTTCGTCACAACCCGCCGGTAGCGTTCATCCCCGCTGATGTGACGCTATCGGAATACCTCTTCACCGTAGCCGGAGACGGGCAATATGGTGACCACCTCACGTTGCAAGCAGCTGCTGAGGTGCTCAGAGCGACAGTGTGGGTGCTCTCAACAACGCACCCGGCACTCCTCAGGTGTGAGGGACGGGCGCCAAATGCGTCACGCGTAATAGTCTTGACCTACCGGCCGCAACATTACGACGCATTGAACGTGCCGCATACCATCCTCCGGCAACTGGCGACAACCGCCCCCGAGGTGTCTCAGATTCCCTTGAGCAGGCTAACAGCCGTGGAGCAAGCGCCTCGCCACCCAGTTCGCAATGGAGATGCGTCCTGTAAGGATATAGTGCTCGCGACGGCGAACATTGGGTCCATAAGCGCGAGGTGTCGGACGGTGGCGAACCTGCCGGCGGACATTGTTGCCCTACAAGAAACCAGGGCGGGCCCAGAAGCGAAGAGGACGAGTGAGCTCTTTCTAGGAGCGTACGGATGGGACTGCCACTGGGGAGAAGACGTACCGATTGCGGGTTAGTTGCCAAAACCACACAGCCTACCACGGAGTTGGAGAAGCGGTTGGCGAAAAGCACACGGGTCGCACATGCCGTTGTAGCAACAGGCAATGCGCGAATGGTTCTACATGTGCTATCGGTGTACGCGCCTGTTGGCAGGGAGCAAGCGGTAGTCCAGGAACGGGAGAAGCTCCTTGCCGATGTGTTCGAGATGGCTGCAGGACTCGGGCAAGTGCCGATAGCTATCTTGGGCGATTTTAACACACCAACAGGGGAAAGCATGTCCCTGGCGGCTGCCTGCCAAAATGGATGGGTAGATGCGGCAGCAGCCGCCCAGGAGGGCTCAAATGCCCCTCCATCCACTTGCTGGGCGGGGGCAGCAGGCTCTCGCATAGACATGTGTTTTCTCAACGCCGTAGCAGCGCGGACGTTGGTGACGGTGGAAACCGCCAAGGCAGGAGAACACGACATCCCGACACACTGTCCAGTGTTTGTTACACTCAGCATCCCGGCATCTACACCGCCCGAGCGCGGTCACTGGATACCCACTCCTTTCCCGAAGAAGCCGCCGTTGATGACGCAGGAGGAGATGAGGAGTGTACTAACCACGGCCTTGGACCGCAACCGCGCGGTCAGCGGAGCAGACGGGGCGCTGAGAAACGCATCGGAAGTGGCGGAAGCCTACCTGACTGGCCTGCACTGGAAGAGCCTCCCGCCAGGATCAACCGCCTACCGGGGCAGGGCTGGTGGATTCACCACTCGGAAGGCGCACGCGTCCGCAAGGCAGGCGTGCACGGCACGGGGTGCGACGGATAGGTCCGTGAGACAGCGGGACAAGGTGATTGGGATGCTACGCACTGTGATTGCCGAGGCGAGGCAGAGGCTGAGCGTTGGCCAGCCTAGCGCAATGACGGTTGCGGAACGGAACGCGAGAAACGCTTTGCATCGGTGTACTGCTGAAGAGTCATTGGCGCAGCACCCCTGCACCGGGGACGAGGATGAGTTGCAGTACCTCGTGGCGACAGCAGAGAAGTTGGTAGGGACGCAACGCGAAGCTGTAGCAGAGCTGAAGACGGAGCGTTCTCGCCTCTGGAAAGAGAGAATCCAGAAAGCGTGGGGCAGCCAAGAGAAGGGTGCGATCTACCGTTTCCTGGCCGGACAGCAGGGAAGCCCATCGGTGTTCCTGCGGCGAGGGGACGGGACTCTGACTGCATGCCCGAGGGAAATCGACGAGATGCTGAGAGGACCTGAAGCCTGGGGCGGAATATTTCAAAAATACACGGACATCCCGGAGCCCCAATGGGAGGCCTTCAAGACTCACTACGCCCGGTACCTCCCTGCGCCGCACGCGATGGAATGCAGACCTATCGGCGCGGCCGATGTGGATGCGGCCCTCAAGAAGATGAAGAAGACAACATTCCCCGGATTACACGGATGGCGTGTGCATGAGCTAAGGCAACTGCCGCCTGAAATCCTGAACGAAACGGCCCGTACTGCGACACACAGGACCGGGAGACGATAGAGCACTTGTTCTGGATGTGCCCAGCCTGGGAACGAAGTCGATCGAAGCACGGAGACTTGGTAAACGTGCAAAGGAATTGGCCCCCGTGCCTACGCTTGTGCGGGGTGGCCCCAGCTGTACGAGGAGACGAAGCGATCCCCGGGCTGCCGGCAGCTAGGGAAGAAAGGTTGCGTGTACTAAAGCGGCTACACCTTTTCTTCGTCGAGGTCCTAACTCGACGTCAGGAAGCAGACGGCCTGCTTGACAGGTCCGCCAGGCATCACAGGACCGTGGACTACCCGCGTGGGTGGAAGCCATCAGAATCACGCAGACTCACGGTCCCTGCCATTGCACCTTCCGCCGTCGGAACGAAGTGGAAATATGGTACGATGCCAAAAGGGGGGGGGGGGGGGTTTGGGCAGATGTTTTATGGCATAGTAAGATACTGGGCATGTGGGGTATAGGACCCATACCCCCCCAGAAACCATGTTTTCGGGCCGATTTTGGGGTCCAATGCCCTCGGAGAACCTTTTTCTGAGCGCAAAACTCAGTTGTTGTGGACTTTGAGGCCCCAGGTAGGGTTACGACTGTACAATGGCTACGGCGGCAGCACCCACCCAGAACAGGAACTTAACTCTGTTCTCAGAATGCGTGACTCGTAAATGCGTTTCGTTCGAAGAATTGGCTCAAAAATTTGCAAGGCAAGACGCACACGAAGTACGATAGGTCACAGGGCTCCATGCGGAGACACTTTAGAGCGACGAGAGCCTTTCTGATGAAAGCTGCAGGAGTTGACCCGATTGCGCCCGGGGTCTCTGTACAGAGGGCGACCGACAAAGGTGACCCATGAGGCAGCAGGCATTCGACGATCTCGTGGAGGCAACCACCGACGTCGTGGGTCACGGAAAAGCTGTCGTGCACAAGACGTTCGTCGCACAAATCCTTCTAGCACAGGCTGGTGGACGAAGAAGGCCAACTAACGGCAAAGGTGTCGTACACCACGTACCGCCAGCTACGTGGTGCCCGGTTCGAACACCTGGCCGGACGTGTGCGACACCTGCAGAAGGGAACACGATTAGCCATCGCCTTCGTGAGGTTACCAGCAGCAAACTCACTTCTTTCGATCCGACAAGCCGATTTCTGCCAATAAAAGTTGCCAATACTGCCAGAAGAACCTGGGGTCAGCTTTTTTAACAACCAGGGGCCTCGCCTCCTTGATGATTGATTTGCGTTGGACGACAGGTGACTCGATCCAACTTGGGGAACTGTTTTAGCTGGTGTACAGTGGGTTTCACACTGGATTTGCGGGTGTCACACTGGATTCCGCACTGGATTTTTGGGTGTCAGTGGATTTCACGCTGGATTTGCGGGTGTGGCACACTGGATCTAGCAGGTGTGCCCACGCCCGACACTTTGGCCGCACAGTTAACACCCCCACACGATGCTGGAGTGCACCGTGCGGGGCCTCGAAACCCACAGAAACAGAGTTTTGCGCTCAGAAAAAGGCTCTCCGAGGGCATTTGGCCCCAAAACCGGCCCGAAAAAATGGTTTCTGGGGGGATATGGGTCCCATACCCCACATGCCCAGTATCTTACTATGCCATAAAACATCTGCCCAAACCCCCCCCCCCCTTTTGGCATCGTACCATATGGCCAAGAGATGTGGATGGCATTTACCGACTGGCTGCAGCAGACGAAGTGGGCCCCCCCAGGGCACGATGAGCTGGGAACCAGTTTCATCGAACTGGCAGTGGATTTCGAGCTGTACACAGGACGGCGACTCCCTGACCTGAAGAGTAGGCTCTACTCAGCTCGTCCACAAGCACCAACAGGCAAGGCAACGGCAGCCCGCGCTACGTTACCGGCCCGGGAAATGGGAGACAGCAGGCTCCTGGTTTATTTCGATGGCGGGGCGAGAGCGAATGGGACCGCCTTCGCCGTTGCCGGGGCGGGGGCAGTCGTGTACCGCGATGGAGTGAAAGTGGCAGAAGTGGTCCTGCCACTGCCGACCGTGCGCAGCAACAACGTAGCAGAGTACGAAGGACTGCTAGCGGGCCTGCACCTGCTGGGGGATGCAGGCGAAGCGGAAGGAGAGGAATGCACGGTGCGAGGCGACTCGGCGCTGGTTGTCGGGCACCTCGCACGACGCATGGCATGTTCAGAGGAACTGAAGCCGTATCTGACGCGCGCGGCCTTGAAGGTGTCGTCCCTGCAGAGACGGCTGACACTGCACATTGAGCACGTTGCGCGGGAGCAGAACACAGACGCGGACGCGCTCAGCAACGCCGCCATGGACCTGGTGCAACGCCAAAGGCCCACCCGGCAGCAACAAGAGACCATGCTGGCAAACTTCCGTCGGTCCGGTCTAGGAAAAGCGCTCAGCCTCATCGAAATGGGGAAGGCGTATGGGAAGGTGGTTGCACAGCCGTGGTTCTGCGGCCATGAATACTCCACCACCGTTTTGACATCTGTGGGAGGAACGGTTGTGCGGGGTGTTTCGAGGCGTGCACAGTTATTGACCGCGACCGAGGATGTGATCATGAAGATACGCGAACACACACGAGAAAATCGGCCAGACCAACAAGAAAACAGCCCGTTCCCTCCGCACCTGGGATGGGCCGCAACTTTTTTGCCAGAGGAGGCCTATCCGGCAGGGTGGACGCAGGGAAAGCCGGATTGGAAGACGAAGGCTGAAGCGGCAGGAAGAAGCTCAAGCACGGAACCGTGCGAAGGAGCCCCCCCGTTCGAGGCCCCAGAAGGCGCGGTGAATACCTCCCGCCCCGGAGTGGTTTGCTCGCATCACAGGAAGCCGCGATGCAGGGAGTGCGTCAAAAAGCGCCTACCGGCGGAGACCTGCTGTCGCCTCAAGCAGCATCATCACGGATCGGATGGTCTAAGGCCGCGGATGCACGTTTGCACAGCACACAGACTAGGACGCTGCGGCGACTGCGTAGTAGCAAACGAAGCATTAGCCAGCTGCTGCCCGAAGCACCATGCAAACAGAAGAGCGAACAGAGACCCCCACTCCCAGCCCGAGGGTGCATAGGCCGTTACCTAGCCATAAATGAGCGTGGTCGTACTTTCGTAAAGGGAGGCACCACGTTAAAACGGGTCCGCAACACACACACACACACACACAGTTGCACGAGTGCACTCAAAGCTGCTACAAGATGAGGAAGTCGTCTTTGCAACACGACCCGCCGACCCGCTGGCTCATAGCCGTTTGGTCGGAAGACAAGTTCAGCTACCAGGAAGGCACCTGCCTCTGCTACGGCGAGGCCCCGCAGCAGACCGCCGACTACCTGGACGCCTACTTCGGCATCCGCGTCGCCGACTCGCGGCAGATCGTAGACGCGGCGGCGCCGGCTTGCGTCGGGCACGCGGTGATGGTCCCCGTGTCCTGCCTGTGGACGGGCGGGGTAGAGTGCGCGGCCGCACCTGGTGCACCGGATGGGTGCCTGTACACGAGGACTGGGTGCTGCGTGGACGCGAAGGGGCACACGTACAGCCCGCAGATCGTCGAGAACACGGACCCGTGGGAAGAGCTGCGGACGTACGCTGTGTATCTTTCAGCGCTGTTCGCGTTCCCGAGCACTGTGGTGGCATGCCTGGTGTACTTTCGGAACCGGCGGCCGCCGCCGCGGCCCATTTCGCGGCTGGAAAAGCCTGTTTTCGTGCACGACGGGCTGCTGGGCGACCTGAAGCGGGCGACCTTCAAGCAGCCGGAGCCCAGCGACGACCCGTGCGCCGTGTGCCTCCTCCCGTACACGAAGGCCGCGCAGGTGACCGAGCTGCCGTGCCGGCACCGGTACCACTTCGACTGCCTGAAGGCGTTTTTGGACCACCAAAAAGAGGTCGAGCGCCCGAAGTGCCCCACGTGCCGCGCGCCGATGGCCCCGGACCCCCCGACCCCGGAGCCGCCCGCCCCCGCAGCGCTCGAACCGCGAAGCGCGGAGCCCCGGCCGGAGGAGCTGGCGGACGCCGCGCCCGACGGCGTCTTTGTCGACGTGCAGCTCACCCCTCCGCTCAACCCCCTGCACGAGCCGGGGATCGTGGAGACTGGCACCACGGAGTAGCACTTCGTGTGTACTATGACACACACACATCATGTCATGTACGTGTAGGTACGTGCTACCATCCGCTGCTCGGAATTGAGGTCGAGATCCCACCTATCGGGTCGGAGCAACCACCGATTCAGGATGCTGGTACTAGTCCAAGTTGCACCACGGCGTCGTTGGACCACCACAACAGGTCGAGCACCCGAAGTGTCCCACATGCCGCGCCGATGGCTTCGGACCCTGGAGCCGCCCGCCCCCGCAGCGCCCGAACCGCGAAGCGCGGAACCCCGGCCGGAGGAGCTGGCGGACGCCGCGCCCGACGGCGTCTTCGTCGACGTGCAACTCACCCCTCCGCTCAACCCCCTGCACGAGCCGGGGCTCGTGCAGACCGACACCACGGAATAGCACTTCGTGTATGTAGGTACTATGACACACACACATCATGTCATGTACGTGTAGGTACGTGCTACCATCCGCTGCTCGGAATTGAGGTCGAGATCCCCCACCCACTCCAAGTGATCTCAGGGTGGTGGTACACGAGCCCGGCTCGTAGAGACCTACACCACGGAGCAGCAGCTCTAAGGGCTACACAGCATGTCATGTCTGTATAGGTACGTGATACCACGCTGCTCGGAAATGAGGTCGAGATCCCACCTATCGGGTCGGAGCAACCACCGATTCAGGATGCTGGTACTATCTCATCACGTCCAAGTTGCACCATGGCCTTGTTGGACCACCACAACAGGTCGGGTGCCCCACATGCCGCGCCGATGGCTTCGGACCCCGGATCCGCCCGTCCCCGCAGCGCCCGAACCGCGAAGCGCGGAGCCCCGGCCGAAGGAGCTGGCGGATGCCGCGCCGACGGCGTCTTTGTCGACGTGCAGCTCACCCCTCCTGCACGAGCCGACCGACACCACGGAGTAGCACTACTAAGGGCTATGGTACTATGACACACACAGCATGCCATGTATGTGGAGGGACGTGATACCGTCCGCTGCTCGGATTGGAGGTCGAGATCCCAAGGTTCGACCGGAGCATCCACTAGTGATCTCAGGGTGGTGGTACTACCAGCACCACGCAGTTTTTGAACCGTGCCCGTCTCGTAGAGATCTACACCACGGAGCAGCAACTCTAAGGGCTACGAACAGCCTGTTATGTCTGTGTAGGGACGTGATGCCACCCGCTAAGATCCCACCCATCGGGTCGGAGCATCCACCCATCCCTATTGACCTCAGGATGGTGGTACTATCTCATCACGTCCACGTTGCACCACCGCGTTGTTGGACCACCACAAGAGGTCGAGCACCCGAAATGCCTCATGTGCCGCGTGCCGATGGCTCCGAATTCCTCCCACCCCCGGCGCCCAGCGATCCCGCCCCGCAGCCCCCGAACCTCAAAGCGGGGGGAGGCTCGGCCGGAAGGGCTGGGGGATGCCGCACCTTCTCTCTTCGTCGGCGTGCGGCTCACTTTTGTGGCCCTCTATTCGCCGGGCGGTGCTGTCAGCACTTGTTCCGCGTCGCATCCGTACATGATGCTGGCGGTTGGGGGATCGGCGACCGCGACTCTATTAAGGTGCGGTCAACAGTGTCGCCACGTGAAGGCCCCCCATGGCACCAGCTTGTCTCCCGTGTAGCAGGCTTTCCCCGGTACCACTCCTCCGCTCAACCCCGTGCAAGAGGCCTAAATTCTCCTTGAAGAATGCCTGGCGGTCGGTGCAAGTCATCAGCTTGCTCTTGATTCTGTCCGTGCCACTTGTACACACCGCCCGTTGCTACCGTGGGATAGAACTTGAGCGAGAAGCTCGTTCTTGGCAACAACTTCAGCGCCCGACTCCAAGCAATGTTTCGCAGCTGGAAGAAGGGAAGAGTTCGGATCCAGGCTCCGGCCCTGCATCGGCCAGTCTCGAACGAAAGCGCGAGATCGCGTGTCAGGCACTTCTGGAGTGTTCGAGCTTCGTGGCTTCTGATGAAGGCTTGGGTGTCCGGGATCGCACCCACCCTCCACCGCAGTGTACAGTTGTTTTGCCTTTTCTCCGGTGCTCAAGATTTTCGATTTCCAGCATCGCACCACCCAGCATCTCACTACCGCAGTGTACAGTTGTTTTGCCTTTTCTCCGTCGCTCGGGAAGTTCGGTTTCCGGCATTTTCGGTTTCCAGCATCGCGGCATCCAGCATCGCACCATCGCACCTACCGTTGTTTTGTCTTTTCTCCGATGCTCGGGGGTTCCCACCAGCATCGCACCATCTAGCATCGCACCGTCGCACCGTCGCAGTATACAGTTGTTTTGCCTTTTCTCCGATGCTCGGGGGTTCCCACCAGCATCGCACCATCCAGCATCGCACCATCGCACATACAGTTGTTTTGCCTTTTCTCCGATGCTCTAGATTTTCGATTTCCAGCATCGCACCGCCCAGCATCTCACTATCGCAGTGTACAGTTGTTTTGCCTTTTCTCCGTCGCTCGGGAAGTTCGGTTTCCGGCATTTTCGGTTTCCAGCATCGCGGCATCCAGCATCGCACCATCGCACCGTCGCAGTATACCGTTGTTTTGTCTTTTCTCCGATGCTCGGGGGTTCCCAGCATCGCACCATCGCAGCATACAGTTGGGTCTTTTTCTCTCATGCTCGGTATTTTCGATCCAGTATCGCACCACCCAGCATCGCACCGCCTGTCGTCGTAGCGACGCTCCTTGTTGATGGAACTGCCACCGCGCCCATGCCGGAAAATGCAGAAAGACGGGGGGGCCGCGCACCCCCGGTCTGCAGACGGCGACATCGTGCCCGGAGATCCAAGCCATCACAGCGAAAAGGAGTCGTTGTGTGACGAAGAGGCGGTTGCGTCACTCAGCCGTGTCCGTAACAACAACCAACGTCCTGTTTTATGGCGAGTCGCCTTAGCCACCGTTTCCGGTTGATGAAATTCAGCCCCCCTCCGCGCAATTCGATTCCTACGTGAAAAGAACGGAGGTAGCACAAACTACCGTACCAGCGGAGACCACCGTACCCCCCTCAAAACCAGCACCAATAACAACGACCCCCCGCAATGCGATTCCTGGTGCCCATGCCGCTGAAGGCAGACTTAAAGCGCGTCTGTTCCCAGTCGTCGAGCGTCCGCCGCTGATGGAACTCAGCCCCCCGCAACACAATTCTTCGCACGTGCCCATGCCGTGGAACGCAGAGCGCAAGGAGCCAGCCCCCAACGCTTCTGTTTTCGCAGGACGAAAGCACGCGCGGAGATTCAAGTGCTCACACAATCACTCGGTGTTCTTCTGATGAAGAGAGGGTCGCATGCACAACACATAGTGCCCTAGCCGTCCCGTGGCAACACGTCTAGCTACGTCGGTTGTTGACGTGTTCACGCCGTGGAATGTAGAAAGAAAGGAGCCATCGAAGTAACCACGCCCGAAGGCGTTCTTCTAATGAAGAGCTTACTACGTGCGTCCCCTGGGCGGTCCAGCCGCATACGCGTCTGTTCCCCGGGCGGGCCAGGCCATCCGCTGTCCACGCAACTGCGCAACCCGATTCCCTTGCGGGCGCCCGGGAACGCGGCGAAACAGCGACGGTCCTGTGTCGCTGAATTCGAGCCCCACCCGCCCCAGCACGCGCACAACAAAATTCTTTCCCCTCTGCACGGGAGGCAGTGTCCTGCCTAAACATTAAACTAGTTTCCCCCCCGCCCGCAACGCAACTCTTCGCATGTGCCCATGCCCGCTTTCCGGGGCTGGGAATGGATCTACTGATCAAACAGGTCGGCAATAGGTTGGCAACAAAGACACACGCACAAGCACACTGCCACTACCGCAGATCCGATACGCACGCTAGTATACGATCACCTTGAGAGAACCTTTACGACAATGGTCACCCGGAGACTTTAAACCCCTGGATCTCTAAGTGAACTTCCACACTTACACCCTAAACAGTAGAAAGTGACCCCTGTTGTTCCAGTAGACACACTCCCAGCGGGATGCAGAAATAATGGAGCCACACTTCCGTGTCCGGAGGTCACACGGAAGGCGTTTCTTCTAATGAAGAGGCGGTCGCCATCGTGCCCTCAAGCCGTCCCGGTGGCAACACACGTCTATCCCCAGTCTCCAGCGACGGCGCTTGCTGCTGGTACGCAAACCCAGCGGCGCAGTTTCCTGAACCCTGCTCATGCCGTGGAATGCAGAAAGAACGGAGCCACGCTTCCGAGAGCGTGCTCGGAGGTCCAAGCGATCCCACGAAGGCGTTCTTCTGATGAAGAGGCGCCCTCTTCCCCCACCCTAGCCTAGGCTAGGGCAGTGGTCATGAGAAGCAGCGTTCCGTCTCATAAGACGAATAGTGAGCTAGTAAGCGTTTGCAAACGTGCGTTTGACAAAAGAAAACGTTTGACACACGTGCGACCGTAGCATTTGTTTATCGACGAGCCCGATTGTACACAGTACCCCACGTGTCTGCGGGCGAACGAGGACACCTAGAACGCACTTTGTTATGCTTCTGCAAGCTTCAGTTCTGTTCAGTGTGGGAGACTAAGCAGACAAAGCCAGTTCGAACTTAAATGGTCTGTCGTTGCTTCTGTATTCCGCTGCCCCCCTTACACGAAACCAAATTGCCCGACTTGCAGCTCTCTTCCGCATCCACGCCTCCGATTGACATGAGACGCCCCCTTTCCTTTGCAAGATCCGATGCTGGAGTCCTGCCCTGCATTACACGAACCGTGCAAGATCTGGCCACGCTCCGGCAGAATTCGGCCACCCTTTCGAAAGGATCTGACCGGTTTCGGCCGCTCATAGTGTGCTGGCAACCTGGCAACTGAAACTTTTCTTTGCACGGCCACGAAATTTAGTAACTAACTTTGTCAAACTTGTCCCGGCACCACCAAACCTGCTGAGAGCAAGTGCATTGTTTACAATGAAAGTCGTAACACCTTGGAAGTTCACTGTGAAGTTCGCTGTGAAGTTCTTCGGTTGCTTGAAGTCAGAATGCAGAACTTCTGTAGCCGTGGCCTGCATTAGCGCTGGTGACTACGTCTTCGATCGTACTCGGATGACATCGAAAAGTGACAGTAAGCAGAAAAACAAGAACGGTGCCTACCCGTGCTAGCCCGCCCCCTTCCGCCCTCTTGTGCCCAGACTCTGCCATAGCCTTTTAGAAGGACCCCACCCCGCCTCACATGTCAATCAGGGGCTTACCCACTCTTAAAATGCTGACCGCTTTCCACTAGAACCAGTCTTTAGTATTTCCGTCCACAGTCAGCCGGAGAGGCTTCATTCAACGCAACCCACGAGCTCTCACGCACCCCAGTTGGATTCCAGTCTGAAGGGGCACGAAGCGCTGGCAAGGCCCCTTCCAAGACAACCTCTTTGCTCAAAAAAAAAAAAGGGCATACTACCTTAAATGTCCGGCTATAGTTTCAAATCCCCCTTATATGTCCGACATATTTTCATTTTGACATCGTAGTTTCAAAATGCCCCTTATATGCCCAACACATCTTTGACCTTACCCTTATATGTCCAACATATTTTCAAAATGCCCCTTATATGTCCGACATATTTTCAAAATGTCCCTTATATGTCCGACATAGTTTCAATGATGTTTTCTCGCATGTCCATATATGTCCGACATAGTTTCAGAATGCCCCTTATATGTCCGACTTATTTTGGAAGCCGAAAGTATGTCCGACATATTTTCGGACATGTCCTCACATACTTTCAAACTTCCCCTTATATGTCCGACATAGTTTCATATTGCCCCTTATGTGTCCGACATATTTTCAGAATGCCCCTTATATGTCCGACATATTTTCATGTTGTCCCTTATATGTCCGACATAGTTTCATATTGCCCCTTATATGTCCGACATATTTTCAGAATGTCCCTTATATGTCCGACATAGTTTCAGAATGTCCCTTATATGTCCGACATATTTTCAAAATGTCCCTTATATGTCCGACATATTTTCATATTGTCCCTTATATGTCCGACATATTTTGAAGTTACCCTTACATATCCGACGCATTTTGAAGTTGCCTTGCATGCTTCGCGCAAAACCCCACAACATGATGAATCCACCACGTTTTCCCTATGTCCTTTCTGAACTACCTCACGTATTCCCCCCAGTCTGTTCTGAAATACCTTTGCCGAAGCTTAACATTTTACACACTGTAACCCACGCTATGCCTGCTTATGAACCACATTCCTTCTGGACCACCTCTTCAACCGACGATGTGAATCACCACATATCCACCAGACGAACAGTTTAGGCAACGCAGTCTCTGTGCTGCTTATTCCTTCTTCAACCGACGATATGAACCACCACATAGACCAGAACCGAACAGTTTAGGTGACGCTGTGGCTCGGTCTCCGGACAACAAAAAGATCAAACCCATGCAAAAGGACCGAAGATGTCATTAAGCGTTCTGCTTGAAGGGCTGCGAAACCTCCAATTCGAGAGTCCGGGGGACCTTACGAAGGTCATTGCTTACACCGTGCTGCATGAAGAACGGGTGCCGGGTTTCTGAGGTTGGAGGTAAGCCTGAGGTTGCATTTATTCACACGTGCTCGGGTTCTTGTTGCATTCGTGCGGCGTCATGTCAAGCATGAGCACCTCTTTTCACTTCAAACTCCGACGAGGTGGCGACATGGAGTCGCGGGCGGATTCCGCAAGTTGTAACTGGCAGAACACGTGTTCGCGGCTGTACCACTTGTACCAGGTCCGGTCCTACCTCTTCCAATTAGCGGCGTATCAGAATCCGTGGGCAGGCATGGTATTTGCATCCTCAGGTACACCACAGTCAGCCCTTTCAACCATATCGTTCGTTGTTGCAGCGTCTACCTCCATCCATTTTTTACGATGCACCACCTTTTTTTCCCTCGTTCTCGAACAACATGTATCAAGGCTGTATGCGGAGTACCACCGGAACGGAAGCTAAAGCGAAAAATGAACCAGCGTCAGACGCAAAGGTAAGACTGCCGCAGCAAAAACGGTCAACGGGAAGCAATTTACTCGCAAACACCATCATTCAACATGCAGCCAGTGCACTCACCACACATCCTCCTTTCGGGAGGGCAAAGAGGGAAGAGAGGGGTAATATTACATCATCCTGCATAACATCATCCTGCGTAAAGTCATCTGCGCTACGATCGACTCCAAGTACGGAGCCAAGGTGCTCAGCATTCCTACGAATCATGTTCCACGTCCTTTGATTCGTACTTTCAACCTGAATACCATGAAAAATCATGTTCTACCTCCTGTGATTCATGGTGGACTTGTATCAACCTTCACCCCGCCTTCACCCCGCTGTCGGACATATAGGGTAAGTTTGAAAATAGGGTTTATTCCCTTATATGTTTGGTGACTCCAAAATGAGGAACCGGGGTTCCTTTGGAAAGGTCTCGCAACGCATCTGTTCACAGCAGCAAACATGCATCCTCTTTGACGTGCCTTTACTCTGAAGACGCAGTGTCCGAACTCCCCTGCTCGGAGTCGGACAATTTCAACAGAAATACATGTCCTCCGTCCGTAAGGTGTTAACGGGTGCGAACACTTGGCGTTGCAGCTGAAACTCCCGAAGGGGGCCGGCCTCAACACGAGCACTGTTCAATGTCCAGTTTGGGGCTGGCAAATACACTGATGAAGGGAGCTCGTCAACTCGCACAGGGGCGGCTGGCACAAAACGTGTATGATGGCCGTGACGTCGATGACGGGAAGAGAGAGTTTTGGGTTAGAATGCAAATAATCTGTAGCGATAATCTGCATCGAAGAGGGAGAGAGAGAGAGGGAGAGTTGTTTTTGCAGCGCCTCTGATCAATATTGCGTTCAGCTGAATTCAGGTCGCAAGTGAAAACGCGAGCTTCAACATTTTTCATCTTCGTCCCGTTTGTTCGTCGCTTACACCACCGTTCAACACGTGGTTCGGTAGTTACGGCACTTGGGATCCCTTCTGTTCTTTGTCGGGCAGCATCGTCGAGCATTTCCTTCCTGGCGCTTACGCAAAATAGAAGCGCCAGCACCTCAACGGAACCGTGTGCCCGCGAAACAGGTCACCCGTGCCATCCGTTCTTGCAAGCGGTGAACCTGTCGTCCGAAGGGACGCGGGAGAGATAATTGAACAAAACGCGGAGCTAGAAAATAACCGCAACTTGACGCGAACTATACGAAGAACCAGTCCCAAAAGACTCTAAAAGAAAGCGCGCCCCACGAACCTAACATAACCGAGAAGCGACTCCGTTCCTTTCGCGCGTTCCCTTTCTCTAGGGTGCTGGCAAAACAGGTGCAGCGGACGTGGTAGGCAATGGAAATTGCAGAGTTATAGACTCAACAGGCAGCCCGGGGCCGGACGTGATAGGCAAGGGAAATTGCAGAGTTATAGACTCAGCAGGCAGCCCGGGGCCGGACGTGATAGGCAATGGAACTTGCAGAGTTATAGACTCAACCGGCAGCCCGGGGCCGGACGTGATAGGCAATGGAAATTGCAGAGTTATAGACTCAACCGGCAGCCCGGGGCCGGACGTGATAGGCAATGGAACTTGCAGAGTTATAGACTCAACCGGCAGCCCGGGGCCGGACGTGATAGGCAATGGAACTTGCAGAGTTATAGACTCAACCGGCAGCCCGGGGCCGGACGTGATAGGCAATGGAACTTGCAGAGTTATAGACTCAACAGGCAGCCCGGGGCCGGACGTGATAGGCAATGGAACTTGCAGAGTTATAGACTCAACCGGCAGCCCGGGGCCGGACGTGATAGGCAATGGAACTTGCAGAGTTATAGACTCAACAGGCAGCCCGGGGCCGGACGTGATAGGCAATGGAACTTGCAGAGTTATAGACTCAACAGGCAGCCCGGGGCCGGACGTGATAGGCAATGGAACTTGCAGAGTTATAGACTCAACCGGCAGCCCGGGGCCGGACGTGATAGGCAATGGAACTTGCAGAGTTATAGACTCAACCGGCAGCCCGGGGCCGGACGTGATAGGCAATGGAACTTGCAGAGTTATAGACTCAACAGGCAGCCCGGGGCCGGACGTGATAGGCAATGGAACTTGCAGAGTTATAGACTCAACAGGCAGCCCGGGGCCGGACGTGATAGGCAATGGAACTTGCAGAGTTATAGACTCAACAGGCAGCCCGGGGCCGGACGTGATAGGCAATGGAACTTGCAGAGTTATAGACTCAACAGGCAGCCCGGGGCCGGACGTGATAGGCAATGGAACTTGCAGAGTTATAGACTCAACAGGCAGCCCGGGGCCGGACGTCAGGGGGATCGCAAAAGTCATGAGACTCAACAGGTAGATGTCTTGGCACTGGACGCGAAGTATTCAATGAGAAATGCAGAGGTATGGGTACAACAAGTTCAGGCGTAAGGCAACGGGAATTGCTGAGGAATAGACCCGCCAGGTAGACCGGGGCCAGACGCGATAGACAATGGGAAATGCAGAGTTACAGGTACAACAAGTTTCCCGGGGGCCAGGCGTAAGTTAACGGGATTTGCTGAGGCATAGGCCCGCCAGTGCAGACGCGATAGTCAATGGGGACCTCCACAACAAGCTCCTGCTTCGTAGGAAATACTCGAGGAGGCCCGCCATTTACAAAGCGCATAGGAGGAAAACGGTGCTGCAACCCACACACGAAGCACACGATACGTCCGGGTTCAGTGCCGGAGCGTAAGCGTCCAACAATCCGCTGCAGAAGCGCCCCGGATTCCCATTTTCCTAGATTTAGCCTTCCTCCCCGTTTGCATGTGGTCACTTCCACTTATACAACAAGGAGAGTTGGAGCACGTGCCGCGCGAGCAGAATATCGACGCCGATGCTCTATCGAATCGTGCGATGGATGAGGTTCAGAGACGAGCGACAGCCGAGTATCGGGACTCGGCGACCGCGAAATCGTACGCGATGAAGAGCGCGATGCGACGGCTGACGAGTATCGTGCAGACGCCGATTCACCCGGCGCTTGAGATGCAAGTCAACGTCCTGACGTCTCTCAAACATGGCCGGACTCAACAAGAGGCCACAGATGGCGAGCCAGCAGGCGTTTGAAGCCGTGATGCGCGCCTACGAAGCCGCCGCACGAGAGCAGACGGCGAAGAAGGCCGGCGACAAGGTGCGAGCCATACCGCAGGCTGGGCTCCGCAAAGCTGCAACACTGAATGGCAGTTTTCGACCGCAGACGCACTACCCGTCGGGATGGGAGCGCAAGCAGGCTCGATGGAAGCACGAGGTCAAGCAGGAGAGACGAACTGCGCAGACTGAGCGCAAGACGTGCACCAAGGGCAGACCAGGACGTTGGGACCGTGCGAAGTCGAAGAAGGAGTCCAAAAGCGAAGCAACAACACCAACGCGGAAACGCAACCCGAAGGCAGCCAAGCGGACCTCCCAGGGCAGGGGGGAACCTGCGGCAGTGAAGTAACGAAGCGCATCCGAGTGTCCGATGAAACCCCTTGTCAATACCACCCAACGACTGCGACGCGCGTGCGAAATGTCGGACGTTAGCGTCTGTCAAGAGCATGCGCGACTCAGCCGTGTTTTAAAGGTGAGATGAGAGGCATCGGCTCACTCTGTCAAAGGACCATACCACTTATGCAACAAGGAGGGGCCAGGCGGCAGCAGGCGGTATTGTCGTAAGAAGTCGTTCCCTGAGTAGAGCTATCTTAAACCCAGCAATCCACAGGGGGAAAAAGAGAAAAAAAGAGCGCAACAGAAAGAGGGCGATGTTGATTAAAGTGAAGACACTCACGGGGAAGGAAATCGAGTTTGACATCGAGCCGGACTGCAAGATTGAAAGGATAAAGGTATGCAAGCTAATCTAATCCACAAATAACGCTAGAAGATACGAGCTGCATGGCGCACAGTGTAAAACTCTCTCAGGGGTTTTTTTTTTGTCGTATAAGACGCTAGTCTTAGAAGACTAATATTAACCGACTATTGATACTCTGTGAAACAGGGCCTCTCGCTCCCTCACACAACCGCTCACGCTCTTGCTTACCCACCATCCCGCCCCCTAGCTTTCCGTGTCCTGAGGCGCCGCGATGGATATGTGGCAAACACACGAAGATCATTAACAGTTGGTTCGTTTTCTACTTACCCTTTTTCGCAGCGGCACTGAGACTGGAGCTATTCTCAGCACGAGACGCACACCAAAGGAGGAGACTATTAGTTGCAATGCATTGTAAACACGAAAGAGAACGCTGGCAGCGTGTTTGGGAGAAGAGTAGCCTAACGATCATATTCACACACTACGTTCATTCACTAGCAGGCCAATCCTCCCCCGGCACGTACAAACAAACACACGCCTATTCTTTTTCCTGGAACCCCGGGAGGGTGTGCATGCAGTTTTCTTTGTGCGATTCGTTACTCCAGAACGGCAAGCACGTTTACATTCAGGAACGTGTCGAAGAGCAAGAGGGCATCCCCCCCGCGCAGCAGCGACTGATCTTCGGCGGGAGACAGATGGCCGACGACAAGGTATGCCTTACGTGTGAACACACAGCTTCGGTCTTTCGGGACCACCCTCCAATATCTGTCATCAGCTATTATCGAGTCTGCTTTGTTCTGGCATGCTCTGTCATGCTTTGCCATGCTTTGCCATGCTTTACCATGCTTTGCGATGCTTTGCGATGCTTTGCGATGCTTTGCGATGCTTTGCGATGCTTTGCGATGCTTTGCCATGCTTTGCCATGCTTTGCCATGCTTTGCCATGCTTTGCCATGCTTTGCCATGCTTTACCATGCTTTGCGATGCTTTGCGATGCTTTGCGATGCTTTGCGATGCTTTGCCATGCTTTGCCATGCTTTGCCATGCTTTGCCATGCTTTGCCATGCTTTGCCATGCTTTGCCATGCTTTGCCATGCTTTGCCATGCTTTGCCATGCTTTGCCATGCTTTGCCATGCTTTGCCATGCTTTGCCATGCTTTGCCATGCTTTGCCATGCTTTGCCATGCTTTGCCATGCTTTGCCATGCTTTGCCATGCTTTGCCATGCTTTGCCATGCTTTGCCATGCTTTGCCATGCTTTGCCATGCTTTGCCATGCTTTGCCATGCTTTGCCATGCTTTGCCATGCTTTGCCATGCTTTGCCATGCTTTGCCATGCTTTGCCATGCTTTGCCATGCTTTGCCATGCTTTGCCATGCTTTGCCATGCTTTGCCATGCTTTGCCATGCTTTGCCATGCTTTGCCATGCTTTGCCATGCTTTGCCATGCTTTGCCATGCTTTGCCATGCTTTGCCATGCTTTGCCATGCTTTGCCATGCTTTGCCATGCTTTGCCATGCTTTGCCATGCTTTGCCATGCTTTGCCATGCTTTGCCATGCTTTGCCATGCTTTGCCATGCTTTGCCATGCTTTGCCATGCTTTGCCATGCTTTGCCATGCTTTGCCATGCTTTGCCATGCTTTGCCATGCTTTGCCATGCTTTGCCATGCTTTGCCATGCTTTGCCATGCTTTGCCATGCTTTGCCATGCTTTGCCATGCTTTGCCATGCTTTGCCATGCTTTGCCATGCTTTGCCATGCTTTGCCATGCTTTGCCATGCTTTGCCATGCTTTGCCATGCTTTGCCATGCTTTGCCATGCTTTGCCATGCTTTGCCATGCTTTGCCATGCTTTGCCATGCTTTGCCATGCTTTGCCATGCTCTGCTCGATCGCCCCCACCTCAAGCCCGCACAACGCGCACAGACCGCCGCGGACTATTCCATCACAGCCGGCTCGGTCCTGCACTTGGTGCTGGCCCTCAGAGGCGGCCACTAGGCCGAGGAACGCGCCCCCTTCCCGAAGGGGGCTTTAAGACACACGACGGGCCGCTTCTCGCACTCCTAACCCAGCCCAATTAAAGCGGGGGGGGGGGGCTCCCTTGCGGGACTGCTGTTGCTCCGAAGGGGCCGGCGGCGCATTCGCTTCGCGAAACCGACGCGGGCGGAGTCAGCTGCCGCGAGACCGCACCGGGTCCCGAAAATGGACGACGTTTGAGCCGGTCCGTCCCTATCTCTTGAAACTACATCGAAGTGCTTGCCGCTGTTTACCACAGTGAATCACGGTCCACCACGGTCTATCAGCTCCATCCCTGGTCCCTAGAGCTGCATCGAATTGCCCGGTGCTGTATTCTTCGGTCTATCACGGTCTATCAAGAGGGGATGGACCGGCTCGACGATGCTCAAGTGATCCACCCGTAGCTGGCCGCGTGCTGGTAATGTCTACATAGAACGCTGTGTCTCTCGTGCATGTTTGATGACCACAAAGCCAGGCGTGCGTAGGAGTGTTCCGAGCCACGTTGTAGTATATTTCGAAGGCCGAAGATGGAGAAGGTTACCGTGTCAGCAGCAACTGGATGTGGGTCAGTCGGTGAGGGCAACGCGGACTCTCTCGCCTCAAAGCGTGCTGCTGGCGATAGCTTGCGCTGCCCGCAAAGAGGCGTCTACAAGGGCGGGTGCCCTCTTTGCAGGTGTTTCCTGTGGCATCCTTCGCAGGCCGTACGGGCCGTGCGCGTTCCTTGATATGGAAATAGCAAGGAAGGGGTTTCAGGAGTTTCACACGTCATCTCGAGAACATGAGACAACGTGTACTTACGTGATTCTTTAACTACGCATGCACGTGATCCAACATGATTACATTCTGTCGCATGCTATAAAGGGGGGGGGGTCGAATAATAACAGTTATTTGACGTCTGGGTTGTCTAAAAACACTACCACTATTTGATCCTGCTACTGTTCGGCTACCCGGACAAATCGAATAATAACACAGTGTTATTATCCGACCCCCCCCTTTAGGCCAGAGTGAACCCCGTGCCGAATGACCCGCTCCCGGACAGTACTGTCCAAACATAATGCTAAGATGCCCCCACCCGTCCCGTCTTTAACCACATGGAGGACTGCAACACGGCGCAGACAGGACACAGTGTTGCGCACATACCAACCCGAAAAGCACGTCTCCCATTTCATCTATCCCACCTCTTTTACTCTTTGCCTTTTTTTGGTTCTTTGTTCTGACTCTGACCTCCTTTTCCTTTAGTCTGACCTCGTGCGGTGGCGGGGGAACAGGAGCGAAAGCTGCCACCAGCAACGAAATACCAAACACTACTCGCGTTGCCGCTTGTGCTTGTCCCATGGCTCCGGGCTGACACAACGCCGATGTTTCATGCTTCTGCGCGGGACACCCACCGTTGCGATCTTTTTGCCTGGCGTTCACTCTCAGGGTTCCTCGCACCGTTTTATCCTTTTCCGAGGGCGAGACCTTTTAGACAAGACTTTTTCCACGTTTCAACCCCGTTTTTCGTCGCAACAATGCATTGTAAACACGAAAGAGAACGCTGGCAGCGTGTTTGGGAGAAGATTCACCTAACGATCATATACTCTCACTATCATTCACTAACAGGCCAATCCTCCCCCGGCACGTACAAACAAAACACACGCCAATTCGTTTTAGTACCAACAATCTGGGGTAAATACAAGCGGGAAAAAACGATCAACCGGCACACACAAACAAACCCCTCCACTGGGTGGGACTCCAGCCAAAGCATTAGTCGAAGCTGCTACACACTGTGCCATATTTCTGCCCTGTGGTTGACCGCCTCTACAGACAGACAAGTTTGACTTACACCTGTACCTTCCTCGTGACACAGCATGTCTTCACATTGAACCCTCACTCCGAAACAAACGAAGGTGCTCCTACCGGAGGGGGGGGAGTGGGAACTTCAAGAAGTTTGACTTACACCTGTACCTTCCTCGTGACACAGCATGTCTTCGCATTGAACCCTCACTCCGAAACAAACGAAGGTGCTTCTACCGGAGGGGGAGTGGGAACTTCAAGAAGTTTGACTTACACCTGTACCTTCCTCGTGACACAGCATGTCTTCACATTGAAACCCCACTCCGAAACAAACGAAGGTGCTCCTGCCGGGGAGTGGGAACTTCAAGAAGTTTGACTTACACCTGTACCTTCCTCGTGACACAGCATGTCTTCGCATTGAACCCTCACTCCGAAACAAACGAAGGTGCTCCTACCGGAGGGGGAGTGGGAACTTCAAGAAGTTTGACTTACACCTGTACCTTCCTCGTGACACAGCATGTCTTCACATTGAACCCCCACTCCGAAGCAAACGAAGGTGCTCCTGCCGGATGGGGGGGAGTGGGAATTTCACGATGCGGGCCCGTGGAGGGTTGGCGCTGGTGTTCGTGTTGGCGGTCGCCTACGGCGACGAAGAGACCGCGACGCTGACGGCCGAAGCGGCAGCCGCCCGGTACGGCCGCATCGACTCCGCGTCGCTGCTGCAGGCGGACCCGCGCCTGCTGCCGAGCACGCCGTGCTTCCTGCAGCTCGAAGGCAGCGGCACACAGGCGGGCGGCGGCCCCGCCGCGAAGGTGTGCTGGCAGGACGACTGCCTGTGCCGGGGCGGCGACTGGGACGCGGCGGCCGCCGAGTGCAGCCACAAGTGCGCGGGGAAGACCTGCCCGCCGCGGGTTTGCAGGGGAACCGGCGTGTGCGCGCCAGCGACCGGCTCGTGCGAGTATTCGTTCGCAGCGGACGGGACGGTTTGCGGGCAAGAGGCGGCGGACGCCCACCTGCGCCACCGTGTCTGCCACGCCGGGCTGTGCGTGCAGAAGTTGCCCTGCGGGTTCGTCACCTGCGCCCTTGCCGACAACGAGTGCGTCGAGACCTTCTGCGTGCAACAGGCCGCCGGCGGCGCCGGCAACGCGACCGAAGCGCCGGGCAGGTTAACTCAGGCGCCCCCCGCCCCGCTGGCGGCCGAGCCGACGTGCGTCTGGCGGCCCGCGTCCGGATCGTGGTGCTCGGCGGGCACCTGCGCCGACGGCGCCTGCATCCCGCCGCCTTCAGACCCTTGCGCGGGCGTCTCTTGCCCCGAAGCCGGCCTGCCCGTCTCGCAGTGCCAGGTACGCGAGCTTTTTTTTCTTCTGTGTAGCAGTGTAAGCATGGCAAATTTCTAGGGGGCATATTCTCTTGCACTCTAGGTCGTCCCTTCTCCCCTCTCCCTCTCTCTTCTCGCAGTGCCAGGTACGCGAGCTTTTACAGTTTTCTTGCTCTGTAAATATGGCAAACCATGGGGGTGTATCTGTAAGCATGGCAAGCTTCTAGGGGGTATAACTGTAAATAATGGCGAACTCGGTATAGAGGTGGATCTGGCAAGAGGCGGCGGAGACCGAAGCGCCGGGCGGGTTAACTCAGGCGCCCCCCGCCCCGCCGGCGGCCGAGCCGACGTGCGTCTGGCGGCCCGCGTCCGATCGTGGTGCTCGGCGGGCACCTGCGCCGACGGCGCCTGCGTCCCGCCGCCTTCAGACCCTTGCGCGGGCGTCTCTTGCCCCGAAGCCGGCCTGCCCGTCTCGCAGTGCCAGGTACGCGAGCTTTTTTTTCTTCTGTGTAGCAGTGTAAGCATGTCAAATTTCTAGGGGGCATATTCTCTTGCACTCTAGGTCGTCCCTTCTCCCCTCTCCCTCTCTCTTCTCGCAGTGCCAGGTACGCGAGCTTTTACAGTTTTCTTGCTCTGTAAATATGGCAAACCATGGGGGTGTATCTGTAAGCATGGCAAGCTTCTAGGGGGTATAACTGTAAATAATGGCGAACTCGGTATAGAGGTGGATCTGGCAAGAGGCGGCGGAGACCGAAGCGCCGGGCGGGTTAACTCAGGCGCCCCCCGCCCCGCCGGCGGCCGAGCCGACGTGCGTCTGGCGGCCCGCGTCCGATCGTGGTGCTCGGCGGGCACCTGCGCCGACGGCGCCTGCGTCCCGCCGCCTTCAGACCCTTGCGCGGGCGTCTCTTGCCCCGAAGCCGGCCTGCCCGCCTCGCAGTGCCGGGTAAGCGAGCTTTTACACAGTTTCTTTTTTTTTCTGTGTAGCAGTGTAAGCATGGCAAACTTCTAGGGGGCATATTTTCTTGCACTCTAGCTCGTCCCTTCTCTCTCTCTCTCTCTCTCTCTCTCTCTCTCCCTCTCTCTTCTCGCAGTGCCAGGTACGCGAGCTTTTGCACAGTTTATTTCTTTCGGTAAATATTGGCTAACTATGGGTCGATCTGTAAATCAAGGCTAACTATGGGTCGATCTGTATAAGCACCTGAGCACCTGCTTTGTGGACGTGAGGTCATGCGGGCCAACTCGTCGAGTATTTTCTTTCCGTGTCAGTGGACCGAGGGCGGGGGGTTTTCTCTAGTATGTAGCTCGTGTCGCCGTGTGACAGGCTTGCCGCGTAGAAAAGTCAGCACGGAGTACGCTACTGCAGGCGTTCCGTCGCTCTATCACTTGCTTTTAACTCCGCTCACGGGACGGATGTGTAGAACGTATAAATTTGTCCGAGTCTATGATCGTTTTAGATGACAAAGGATGCGATTGTCCGCACACTGTTTGTCTATTTTCCATTCCACTGTCTGCCATCAAAGGATGCGATCGTCCGCACACCGCTTGTTGTCTACAGTCCTTTCCAATTCGCGGCACGGAACATCTGTGTAGAACGTGTGATATGCTTAGAATATCAAAGGATCGATTGCCCGCACTGCTTCGTGGCCACATTCTATTCCAGCTTCCTGCATCGACTAAGCAAACCCTAGGGCCGAAGACGGTACGTACTGTGTACGCGTGAACGTGTCTGTGTGCTTGGGGTACGATACCAAAGGATGCGATTGCCCGCACACTGTTTATTAAGTACATTCTAACTCCCTGTACCTGAAAACAAAAAGGATGCGATTGTTCGCACACCGCTTCTTGTCTGCACCCAAAAGTAACCCCATGGCTGAAGACGGTACGTATGTTTAGGCGTCTGAGTATGAGTTGTTCAAAGGATGCGATTGTCCGCACAACCGTTCCTCTAAATCCCATTCCAACTTTCTGCACCTCACATCAAAGGATGCGATCGCCCGCACAGTGCTTTTCTCGTCTACATGCTGTCACAACCTCCTGCATCTACTTGAAGCAAAGACCGACGACGGTACGTATTTGTAGGGCGTGTGTATTTTCGGGTATCAAAGGATGCGATAATCCGCACACTGTTTTCTTTTTGTATAAGCACCTGCTTTGTAGGAAATGCTTGAGGAGACTGCCAGTTGCGATAGATCACAGGAGTTAAATGTGCTGTAGCCCACACGAAACACAGGTAAATCTGGGTTCAGTGGCGGGCGTAAGCGTTCAACAAAAAGGACCCTGTATTCGTTTCTTCCCCTCTAGGCTCCTTCGAAAAGAGCACAAGGCAGTCCCTCGAGTATTTTTCGTCGAATTCCGATTCCAACTTACTGTACCTCCTCTAAAGGATGCGATCGTCCGCACACTATCCCACTCCCCCGAAACCACACGGCCGAAGTGGGCACGTACGTGTAGACGTGAGTATGCCTGAATTTATGACAAAATGATGCGATTGTTCACACACTGCTTGTCTACATGTCCGGGCCAACTTCTTCACCAGCTTTAAACGAACGCGCGAAGATGGTACGTATGCGCAGAACGCGTGAACGCGCCGAGATCAAAGGATGCGATCGTCCGCACACTGTGTCTCTTGTTTTTATTCCACTCCAACTCCCTGCACCTGGTTTACCACCCGGTCAACAAAGGAGGGATGAGATTTGTAAATTTAACACGGCTGTTTCACGACTGTTTCCTGGACGCGCGTGTGATGTACACGCGCTTCCAAGTCCCGATACCTTGCACGCAAGTAAAGTGTGCCATTACGAGCAAGACCGTGTGTCATTTGCGGCACATAGTGCACTGTCTTCCTTTTACGTGTCATCTTGCAGTTGCGCCCTTCATTTCTCCGCAGACTCAGGCGGTAATCGTTCTCATGCTTGAAATGCAGATGATGTCTTCGCACACAAAACTACGCACTTCTTCTCTTGAATGAGAGGGAAACCGTGGCACACCTGTGGTGGGGGGTGTGAGGCTGGGAGGGATGTGCGGCAGAAGCTCTGGGCTCCGGAAACAGGACGACATGACCATAATTGCTAGTCAGTGTAGAGTTGCACCACTGTGCAAGCGTGCCACAAAGTCTGCGTTCCAGCCAATCCCGCTCGGTGAACTCTGCAATGGGTGACCGTGTCACCATTTGTGAGGCCGCAGCGGTTCTTTCCGGCTGTACTCCTCGCGAAATGAATAAGAGATGCCAGAGAGAGGAGCACCGCGCAACCATCGAGCTGATCCACAATACCCGGGGAGGTGGAAAACGTGTTGTTGCGTCTCCCGAGAAGAGTTCACATCCCAACGGTTGACGCCTAATCGGTCGCGCAATAACGAAAGCGCGGCAGCGAGTTGCGGAAAAAGCCGTGCGCTGGCGGGCGAATTGACAACGGGCGTGCTATGGCTCGGGTACGTTGGCGTAGGCGTCACAAGAGCATTCAAAACGTTTTAAGGAGGGCTCGTACACCACCCCGGACTCCGTTTGTGCGGTCGGCCTCACTCCCTCAATGCGGGAGTGGCACTCCCTCAATGCGGGAGTGGCACTCCCTCAGTGCGGGAGTGGCACTCCCTCAGTGCGGGAGTGGCACTCCCTCAGTGCGGGAGTGGCACTCCTCAATGCGGGAGTGGCCACAAGGGCTATACTCTGCGTCAGGGTACCCACTCTTTCGAATGGATCGAACCAGGAGGGAACCGGCCATAAGGCTCAATCCCTCGGAACAACACGGCTCCTCTGCGCGTTACGCCTGCCGGCTCATTCGGACTCGTATGTAACCCAGTCGGAGACACGGGATCTGGATGTGCAAGCTAGTCGTGGCCAGCTAAATCCGTTTTGTCCTGAGTAACTCACGCATCCTTCTAGACTGAGTTCTGGCAAGGCGTTCGATGAGATTCCGAGTCAATAGACCTGGAGGGTGACCCGGTAGCTGCTGTCTCATTCGTAGACTACGAAACAGCGGAAACAGAAGGCAAGACGTCGGAATCTCTGCTTCCAGGGCGTCGTGGCGTTTTTGCCACCAGGCCCTCGGGCGCACCGACAGACGAACTGAAGGTCCCCTGCGGATCTGCGGATTTTGCAGTACGGGAATCGCGCAAGCTGGAGTGCGCCGGTACATCCCTATCCGCTAGAACTGCAAATTGCTTGCCGCCGCCGGCCGTGCCAGCAGCAACTTCTTTCGGAACGGCGTATGTCATGCCAACAGCGGCAGGCATGAAAAGGTTTTCTGCGGCCTTAGTGAGGTGTAGTGCTTGGGACCCCGTCAGACGGCACGCGTCCTCAACAAAGCGCACCCTCTTGACCCGCACTAGCCATACCCCACAGATCCTTGTGGCTATCACCACAGCTTGCAGGAAACAGGCGGTTTCGGGAGAACGAGTGGCGCTGATCCGGGAGAAGTGCAGAGCTAATGTGAAAGCCTTGGGTCCGGTAGGAATTGCGGCGGAACACGCGAGAAGAAATGGACTTGTATGGGACGCCGACTTCGGCGATGTATAGGAAGGAGGTGAAAGAAGGCTCGGCCCCCTCCGGCGGAAGGGAGTAGTGCGGGCTTGGCGGCTGCGGCCGCTTGAGCGGCGACAGCCGGGGTTTCGGAGATTGGGGAAAGACGAACGCCCTCGGGCCTAGGAGTGTCACGACACCGGAGACGGCCAACGGCATGGCAGAGATCGTGGCCGGTGCCGTGATGATGAACGCACGAGCAGCGGTCCTGTGGGGGGTAGATAACGTGTGTACCCTCTGCGATACTGACGTGGAAGAGGCGGTCGAACACGTGTCTGGTAGGAATGCAGCGTATCAGCACATACGGGATGCGCCGCGGAATTATTCACCGCCGGACTCCCTCTCCGGATTGCTGGAGTGGTTTTGCGGTCGTTTGTGCGGTCGGCCTCACGCCCTCAATGCGGGAGTCTGCACATTGCCACTTGACGTCGCCAGACCCCGGGAGGACCAATCCCGTGTAGGCCACGAAGTCCACCGCCACCAGAACATTCCGGCCAACCCTCTTCCTCTAGTGCGCGAAGCCACCTTTCCCCGCCACTCACGGAAGGATTTCGTGTTGCTGTAAGGATGCGCTAGTAGTACAGAGATTGGGATACCCCTGTGCCATCAGGAAGCCAGGGCCTGCCCTACTTGAACCCTTCCGCAAAAATAATTAGGTAGGACCGCTGCCCTACCTGGCTGCCAACACTGACCCAAGAGCTGTAAAGGCTTGTTGCTTCTAAGCGTGGCATGTGGGACGCATTTCGCGGGGATGCGCTGCTTCCATGGGTCGTCGCCAGCTTCTTGTCGGACGAGAAGGCTTGACAGGTTAGTCATTTCTTGGGGTTGCTATGGTGAGATTTCGGGTTTTGTAAATATTAAGGGCAGAGTCTCATAATATTTACAAAACCTCATAATATTTACAATGCTCATAATATCATACTATGCAGTCCGCCGCATTCCGCCCGACTTACACGGACTAAAAATACTCCCACACGGACTTACACGGAATCGGGGTGAGTCCGTCTGGGGTGCGGGTGGGGTGCGGGTGAACGTTTTCCAATGAAAATACTCAGTATCCTTAGTATTGCTTCGTATTCTTAGTATTTCTATTCTTGCACATAACAGTCGTTGCGAACTTGGTCATTGCGGTTGCGGAGACCAGCAGCAAGAACACAGGAAACAAACACACAACTTCGAAGGGGGGGGGGGAATGGGAAGGCCTAAGGGCTCGAAAAACAAGGCGAAGGCCGGCAAGTCTGAACCGTCCAACAAGAAGAGAAGGGTGACAATGAGCCAGGCCATGCAGGATGCGGAGTCCAGCAGCGAAGCACCGACTAGCGAAGCACCGAACAGTGAAGCACCGACCAGCGATTCCGAAGGTGGCTCGTCCGTCCCGATGTCGGTCTCGTCGGTTCTTGGTCCGCTCTTTGAGGCAGTCGAGGCAGCCTCACAGGCTGACGATGCAGGTTCACAGACAGAAGATGCAGGTTCACAGGCCGGCGGGTCAGCCTCACAGGCTGGTACGCCAGCCTCGCAGACAAAGGTGGTCAAAAGACCGTCTAAGCTGCAGCTCCGAAAGGGGCTGGCGAAGGGCGCAGCGAAGGTTGCAGTGGCCGGCAGCAAACGCCACAATCTGCTGATTACAGCCGTAAAAAGGATGAACAAGCTCACAGACGCAGAAAAGGAAGGCTTGGAGCTCAGGAAGGTGAAGGACCTCCCTTCATCTTGGAAGTCGTTAGCACTCAGAGACCCCAACGTCACGTTGCAGGAAGAAGTGATCTGGTGCGGTTCATGCCAAAAGAAAATCAACTACCTCGACAGCACCACGTGCAAGAAGCATCACACCTACGAAGAACACAAGAAGAGGCACACACTTCTGGTGGCACAAAAAAAGGCTGGCGCGGTTGTTGTGGACGTTGACGCCGGTACCGCAAACGTCACTGAAAAGGGGACCGCCGTACAGGACTTCACGAGGTTGGTTGCGATGGCCGGCATGAAGGCAGGGGCAGTGGCTTGCATGCGTGTCTTTTTCAGAAAGCATGTCTCCCCGGCAATTCCCCACACGAGGACGCTCATGGATATGAGTCGGGGGTGCGATGCGAAGACGCAGATGCAGAAGGATCTAATAGAGACGATCGGGACATCGTTTGGCATTGGGTTTGATGGATCCATCATCGACGAGCTCAAGGAGCAGGCATTGGCAGTGGTCGCATACGACAAGGGACGAGCATACTTGCTGGGACTTCGCGTTGGAGAGGACGGTGAAGCCTTGGACACAACCTCTCAGTCGGAGTTTGTTGCCAACGTCCTCAAGGACTACGGGATCAAGATACCCAACGTCGCTTACATCGTCGTTGACAAGGCGTCGACGAACGTGGTCGCCCTTCAGGACTGGGAGGGCATTGTGATATACTGCTTCGGTCACCATCTGAAAAATGCCATCAAGCCGTGGTTCAAGCTGAGTCACCCGAACGCCCACGACACACTGCGTCTCTTCAGCAACGCTTTCTACAAAGCACCCACGCGTGAGGTTCGGTGGGTGCAGGCGCAGAAGGCAGTCGTGACCCATGATGTCGATGCAGCCGCTACAGAAGACGAGATTCCGATCGCCCAAAAGCTGACTGCCCTGCTGTCGTTGCACGAGGATGGCGAAGACGTCGAAGCTGACATCCTTGAGTGTCTTGGTGAAGGAGATGGAGACATGTTGGAGCGTGCAAAGGAGAGGTTGACGCAAGCTCAAAATGAGAACGTGCCAGTGGACTTGACACCAGAACCACAACGCGAGCAACGTCCCAGCCCGGAATACCCCCCCTCTATCAACGACACGAGGTGGGATTCCACCTTCAGATGCCTTGCCCACCTGGTCCCCCGCCTGCAGTCTCTTCCAGCATTTCTTGAGAAAGAACTGAAAAGGAACACCACACCCGAGAGTATCCAACTACTTGCGGGGAAGTTCAGCGATGCAGACGTCACAGAAACGTGTGCAGCTCTTGTAACGGCCTTGGAAGCCATGGAACCCGTCATGCCCCTTTTCAGTTTTGCTGCTGATCCACCCGCGCGCAAGCCCCTTGCAGCGGAACTCCCCGCCATGGTTGCAAAAGCCATGAAGGCCGTTGGCAACGATCTCTCCGCCGTCCTGAAAGAGATGTGGAGCACCTATCTTTCCCGGGACATCTTCAAATCCATGTGGCTCTTTTGCCCTGAGAAGCTGGGTACGAAGAAGGCAGCGGGAATTGCCATCCCCTCAGTGGAGTCAATCACGGACACATTCAAGGGCGTGTTTCACCGCGACGCCAAAACCCAACTGGGCGAGTACCTGAAGGTTTCGATCAGCGTCCTGACGAAATGGAAGGATGCCGAAGCATTCTGGACTTCGAAGAAGCAGGTATGGCCGGATCTCTCAGCCGTAGCTCTCACGCTGTTGTACCTGCCCGTCAGTGTAACGCGGGTGGACGCCGTGTTCAGCCAGTTGGGGGCAATCTCAAATGAGAGAGGGGGGAGAATCAACCCTTCTGCATACGAGACGACAGCCCTTTACTACTGCAACAAAGACATCTCTGGGAGGTTCAAGGACTTCGACGACGAACATTCGCTGTCTCGGGTGTGATTCTCAATAACAGGCATCTGAGAACACAACAGTGCAAGCCTTTTTTCTACGTTCAGTGTTTTTCCGGGACTCCCGGAGTGACTTTTCTGAGCGCACCCTGCTACAGTGTGGCTCGCTGGACCGGAAGAGTGAAAGCCACGAGAGGTCCCCGGAAGTGTTCTCTCCCCTGTTTCCCCTGTTCCAGGAGGTTCAAAGACTTCGACGACGAACATTCGCTGTCTCGGGTGTGATTCTCAATAACAGGCATCTGAGAACAAAAGTGCAAGCCTTTTTCCTACTTTCCTACTTTCAGTGTTTTTCCGGGACTCCTGGAGTGGCTTTTTTTAGCGCACCATGCTACAGCGTGGCTCGCTGGACCGAAACCCGGGAAGAGTGTGCACCACGAGAGGTCCCCGGAAGTGTTCTTTCCCCTGTTTCCCATCTTTCCCCTCTTCAGCCACGACGAAGTTACGCACATATCCCTTTGTGCTTTTCTCGTTTCCATGCGCATCTTCCTGGATCAGGTTTCTTGGCGCATGGTCCAGCCGGGTAGAGAAGAACACCAAGAGACCGTGAGTCGGCATTGCGGATTGTCATGGCGAACTGCGTTCCGTGGCGGAAGACTCGGTCGCCAACACTGTCCTCGAGTGGGATTACTCCCCGTGTGTACGCCACAATGTACGCGGCATACCGCTGGTGTCGCTGAGAAGTGATAACGGGTCCTTGTCCTGGCTGTTCAACCCGGCACAGATGGGCACAGGGGATCGGAAGCAGTCGGGACCGTGCACATACGCAGTGCACATGAGGCAGTGCGCCGCTGTGGCCACACCCTGATTGAACAGTTGTGCGCCCGTGGGCTGCGACCGGCAGACACAGAGCCCACTCGCGGTTGGAGGTGGGCTCATAGTGGCCATAAGCTCTTCCCGAGTGTGGCAAGGATACTTGACCGCTCACCATCATCACCATAATTGTGCTGCTGGTCTCCGCAGCCGCAATGAAAAGGTTCACACTGACTGTTATGTGCAGGAATGGAAGTAAAAGTCCACGAATAAATACTAAGACTACTGAGTATTTTTCATTGGAAAACGTTCACCCGCACTTCACACGGACTCACACCGAGTCCGTGTGGAGTGCGGGTGGGGTGCGTGTGGGGTGCGGGTAGGAGTCGTCGGCGGAAAAAAAAATCTGCGCGGAATGCGGCGGACTGCATAGTATGTAATATTTACAAAAAAAAAAATGTAAATATTAAGCGAGGGGGGGGGTTTACTCAGGCGGCGAAAAGTTTGGATCAGGGAACATCCCGTGTGGTTAAAGAATCACTCCTTCCGAAGGGGGATTTCTGGCCCACGCAGCGGGAAAAAAGCTGAAATACTCTTTCGTGAAAATGCAGTCTCATGCTTGAGAGGGCAGTATCGCCATGAAGAGGCTACTTTGTTGTTCATGCACGCGAATGCCCGACCCCCGTGAGCAGCCCCAGTTCGGCCTCGAACTTGCTTCCAGCCCACTCGGCACGACCCATCTGACTGCCCTGCGCCCACCCTGGCCCCCGACAACACGTCAACTACACGTGGAAGTCGGCTTTCTACCCCGGTGAAACCCCAAATTATATATTTCTCGAAACCAAGTTTATAATTCTTCCCCCCGAAAACTCTCAAAAAGGAAAACCCTAGTTTCTGAAACCGGCAAACCGGGTAACTAGGAATAACGTACAGAAGGAGGAGAGTCGCCAAGTTGTCGCACATGAAGTGCGATGCGCTTTCAACCGGGCGTGCGCACTCAAAACTTGTTAAGCCAGTCAATTTCTGGATGCCCGTGTGCAGCATTTGAAAGGTTTTTGCGTACCTGGCGTTGGTTATCAAAGTCTCTGTTGTGCCATCCATCGGCACAACCCAGAATATATCCGTCTTGTCCTCCCAAACTTTGGACCCAAATTTGCAGGGCAAAATACGTCCAGGAGGAGGGGCTGGGTAGGATCAAACACAATTTCAAGCCACAGTTTACGAGATTTACCTGAGTGTGCGCTGGCCTTATTCAATCTATCAGTCAAATGTCATAGAGTCACACAGGCAGGCTCTGGTTACGAGTGTCTTCTTACCCACCGTTAAGCAAACAGGTCACCGCCGGCTGCTCCAACGGCGCTTGCCAAGAAGAAAGAGTCGCAGACGGCACTCCGTGCGATGACTCGAACTCCGCCACTGTTAACGACGCCTGCACCAGCGGTGTGTGTGTTGGGTCGTTGGACTGCCTGGATCCAAGGACGGGTATCTCAGTCGTGTGCCGGCCATCGCTCTCCGATTGCCTCACCGTTGCTTGTCTACCAGATGGGACCTGCCAGGAGTACTATAACCCAGATACCACTGCGTGTAGCGACGAGAATCCTTTGACCATAGACGATGCGTGCTTAGCGGGGACTTGCGTCGGGTCTGACCGGTACTATCACTGTTTGGACCATCATGCGTGCTTCCCGCACTTGATCCGGTGCCTGTCCGACCTGTACCCAGCGTGTAAGGAGCACTACATGGCACAGTGCGCCGTCGTCTTCGACCTGCAACAGTGTGCTTCCTTCCGGCCCATGTTCACAGTGGCGGATACTTCTGGCTACTGGTTCTGCAATGGAGCTCCTACTGCCACCGCTCGCGCGCATTTTGTAGTAGTGCGCTTGCTGCCCATTCTCGTCGCTGTGGTGCTTTGTTTCTGAATGCGAGATGCCTGCCTCTCGTGCACGACGTGTCTGTCCGATTTGTACCCATGTTCTGGGCACTGCACAGCCATCCCGGTCCATGTTCTCGATGGCTGACAGTTTTGTGCCACCGTTTTCAACCTGCTGCAGTGTTCTGGTTAGCACTTCTGGCTGGCGTGAGCTCGGAGTCATTTCATTGAACCCTGACGTAGTGCCTGATTGCGTAGCAGCACCTGCGAAACTGGTTCTGCAATGGAGCGCCTCGCTCGCACTTCGTAGCTTGGTGCCCGTTCTCGTCGCCGTTGTGCCTTTTCTCTCTTGCATCTCGATTTGCCGTCCGACTGAACGTCGACGAAGTGCGAGTGAGCAGCGGCATCAGGCGCTCCATTGCAGAAGCGGTTGCCGGAAGTGTCAGCCACAGAGAACGTGTCTGGGAGTCACCGCAGCCGTGTACGCGGCACAGACTGCGGCCAACGACCAACATCACTGTGCCTGCGGTCCGTGTTCTCAGTGACTGACGCTTCTGGATAATTTTGCCATGCAGTGCTCCCCTGTGTGGATCGCACGCCACATTGTGTGTTGCCTTCGCCTTCGGTCCTTGATCTCAACTGGTTTCACAACAGAGCGCCATCGTGCGGCCATAGTGCTGTCGCCTTTGACAGCTGCCGCCATGTTCTCAGTGGCCTAAACAGCTGGCTACTGCTTGCCCGTCCTTAGCTACACATACGACACCTCCTCATCAGGCGAACTCCATCCGCTTGCCAGCGGCTTCGAGGCGCCTCACGTCCGCACGCTGACAACTCAGGTCCTTAATAGAAAAGTCGAGCAAGTTGAAGAGGCAAAGACCCGCGTGCGATTTTGTTCTCCTTTCAGCGCTTGTGCGATTCTGGTGCTGCTTGTGCCATTACAGAGTCGACGGGGCTAGTGTCTGACCCTTGCGGTGCAGAGTGCACCACTGTTCATATATCGAAGCAGTCCGTCAGGGCATCCGACATCTCAAAACTGTACACCGCGAGAGTAGGAGAAGTAGAAAAGAGAAACTAGAGTTTTCGTTGACCGCACAACCCTGAGCCCAAATCCTGGACGTGGTTTCAGGTGGAAAATTGGCAAATGATAATGATCAGAAGGTCCTACTTGGGCGGTTCAGTTTCCTCACACATTGCATGTGGCTAAAAACCCCGGATCCCTAAGGAACCTGCACTCTAAAAATGTTAAAGCCGCGAGAAAGAAGAGCTCACCCGCCGGCCAGAGCGCCCGCTGCAGCACCAACTCCGGTGCCGCCACTCACTGTAGCAGAGCCGCAACCTGCAACGCGCCTCCGGAGCGACTTACGCCGCCGTAGCAGCACGAAGAGAAGTGAGGAGACCGGAAACTCCCCGGAGAGATGGTCCCTGCACTCTAGCTCGTCTCTCTCTCTTAAAGTTTAGTCAAATCAAACCCCGATTGAGCTGCAAACATCCAGAACGGGACATCTGCTGGGGCTACCGAGCACTTGTCACGGTGAGAATGAGGAAGCTCGTTTCGGCTGCTTTGGAAAGGCAAGGCAGCCTCTCCACTGACTGTCCCGCAAAACACTTCAGGAGGGGTGCCGGATCCTCAGCCTATAAAAGTTTTCTCATGAAGAGGGTACAAGTGAGTGCCGCCACCTGCGAGTGACGGGAGATCATTCTCCGCAAGACGACGGCGCCATCATCGGCGCTGCCATCCTGTGTTGCGGCCGGACGGAAGACGGAATGGTTGCGCAAATTGGAAACGTTCGGCGCCCGTGACTTGAACGAGCCTGAGTATCACCCTTCATTCAATAGAAACTGTGATTTCCCACCAAGACGCTAGACGCTGCCAGAGCTGTTGCCGGAGCCCGCAGAAAGTCAGCGCACCCCTGCCAGGAGGTCTCGCCGGCCAGCCAGAACGCCCCTGGCTGCGCCAACGTCGGCAGCACATTCTCTGACGTAACGACTTAACAAACACAGGAACCCTTGTCACAAACAAAAGCAAAAAAAAAACACCGAGAGAAGAAGTTGAAGAGGGGGAGCATCGGGGAGGGGGTGGGGGAGGTGGGCACCCCAGAAAAAAAAAAGAAGAGGTAACACCTGCCCCCTCTCTTTACTCGAGACGACGACATCCGTCGTTGGTCCGGCCCCTTTGAACCCCCGGCAACCTTCTCTTCATTTTTGAAGTTGCAGCCGTTGTTCTTTTTTGGTCTTTTACGTTCACCCCGCAAAGAAAGAACGCGCATTTCCCCGTCTTCATTTTTTTTTTGAGGCACTCAGAGAAAGAAATTTTACTCTGGACAAAGACCGAAAAATAAAGAATAACGAAGAGAAAAAGATACTTTGGGTTTGTTTTGTTTTTCTCCCGGCTTCTTTTGTTGAGAAGCTTCTTCTGGTCTGGATTGGAGAACGGACGCTAAATGCTAGACGTGCAGTACGTGCCGGGTCCGGTGGTGTCGACTACGCCGAAGTATGTGCCCCCTAGCAAGAGGCATGAGCAGCAGCGACAGCTTCAGGAAGCTGTGCCGCAGCAGCACCACTGCAAGCCCGTCGACCAGGACGTAGGCGTCGCCTCGGCTCCCCGCCAACACCAGCAGCAGCAGCAGCAGCAACCGCAGCAACAGCTGCAACCGCAACCGCAACAGCAGCAACAACATCAACACCAGCAGCAGCAGCAGCAGCTGCAACCGCAGCAGCAATATCCTCAGCAGCAGCAGCAGCAGCAACAACAACAGCAGCAGCAGCAACAACCACACCACCAGCAGCAACAGCTGCAGCAGCAACCGCAGCACCAACAGCAACCGCAACACCTGCAGCAGCAACCACAACAACAGCAACCGCAGCAGCAACAGCAGCAACAGCCGCAACAACAGCAACAGCAACCGCAGCAACAGCAGCAACAGCAGCAACAGCAGCAGCCGTACCAGCAACAGTTTCAGCAACAGCAACAGCAACCGCAGCAGTACCAGTCGCAGGCTCAACTGCAAGCGTACCAAGTTCTTCCCAACGCCCCGACGCAGCCCTGCCCAAGTCAGAGTCTTTCAGTTCAGCAGCAGCCGCAAGGTCAGCTCTCGTATGCGGCCGCGCAACTACAAAACCAGCCCCAACAGCAGCAGCATCAGCAGCAGCAGCATCAGCAGCAGCAGCAGCAGCAGCATCAGCAGCAGCAGCAGCAGCAGCAAGGGGCACCCTCTCCTCAGCAGCACCAACAAGCGGTCCATCCCTCGCAGGCGCAGGCCGCCAACCCGCAGCTGCATCAAGCCGCGGACCAGCAACATGTCCCTCCGGCCCAGCTGATCCAGCAGCCGCCGCCGCAGCAACAACAACAACTGCAGCAGCAGCAGCAGCAGCTCCAACACCAGCCGCAGCAGCAACTCCAGCACCTGCACCAACAGCAGCAGCAACCACAACAACAGCAACAGCAACAGCAGCAGCAGCAGCAACCACAACAGCAGCAGCAGTGGCAAGGTGGGGATCAACAGAGTCCGCAGTGCCAGACGCCTCCCTTGCAGCAGCAAGTTCAACCACAGCCGCAACCGGTGTACCCTCAGCAGCAGCAGCAACAGCTGCCGCAAACGCTTCCTGCGCCTCAGCAAACCAATCAGCAGCAGCCCCTGCAAGTGCAAACCTCCGCCGTGCAGTTTGCAGCCCCGGTCGCTCCCCACCAAGCGCTTCAAGCGGTGCCGGCGCAGCTGTATCGGGCCCCGTCTTCGGTTGTTCTTACCCAGCAGCCGCAGCACCAGCAGCAGGCCCAGAGTCCGGTGCAGCAAGCAGGCCAGCCAGCGCCACAGCACCAACAACCGCAACAACAAGCGCAACAGCAACAACAACAACCACAGCAGCAGCAACCACAACAGCTACCACCACAGCAGCAGCAGCAGCAGCAGCAGCAGCAGCAGCAGCAGCAGCAGCAGCAGCAGCAGCAGCAGCAGCAGCAGCAGCAGCAGCAGCAGCAACACCAGCAACTCCAACAGCAACAACAACAACACATTCAACAGCAACAGCAACTACAGCAGCAGCAGCAGCAGCAACTCCAACAACAAGTCCAGCAACAACGACCCCAGCAGCAACTACCACAGCAACAGCCCGTGCACCAGCTGCAGGCGCAACTGCAGGTCGTTCCGACACCGCAAAGCCAGCCGCCGGTCCAGCAGCAAGTCAACGCGCCCCAGTACACGATCTTCCAGCCCCCTCCTCCTGCATTCTTCCCGTACCAGCAGCAGCCGATGATGACCATGCCGCAGCACCACCAGCAGGTACGTGACGTGGGCGGCTTTAGATCTACACTCTAAATGGGCACCTCGAACTGCAGTAAGCTGTCCACAGCAAGCAAGTCAAAGGATGGACTAGACCTGCGCATTTCTTTCCGTTCCTCGCACGCTGTCCCGGCCGCTGTTCGCGCTCGGATCGGCGCCGCCCACTTGCGTCGACCCGGTCGTTTGTAAATTGCTGCACCGTTCTTGTATCGGACGGATACCGCTACAGGTCCTCACCTACGTGGAGTACTGCTGCATAGCGTCACATGTACCAGCATCCTGTGGTGCTACATGCTACGCATGCCTGTAGTACTATATAGTATGGGTATGTGCATACGTACGTGTGGTGGTACCACACCGTATGCTACATGCCACGGAATGCTGTACCGCACCCTACATACTATCTGTACATCCCGCGAGGTGGTAGTGACCCGCTCGTTGTGGCAAGGACGAGAGAGTCCGCACGTTAGGTTGACAACCCGTTCCACACCATGTAATCACGTGGGTTCCAACTGAGTTCAAAAGCAATCACATGTTGTGTCTTTCGCATCATCATGCGGTCCAACCCGTCTCTTTTTGTGTGAAAAAAGGCAATCGACCCTATAGCACCAACCGAGAGTCCTATCATTCTGCTTTGGGTAACACAACCTGAACACACAGATGCCCGAACCTGCCTACTTGCCGCATCCGCTGATGCTGCTGCCGCAGGGCTACCCTGGGATGTGCTACATGCCGGGGCCTGCTGCGGGCTCACCTCCGAACGCCGTCTACAGTGTCCCGTTCGCCAACCCGGATGCTTCCCCTCAAGCAAGTGCACTGCCGCCGATAAACCAACCGGCGCAGCTTTACAGGTACCGCCTTTTTTGGGTTAACAATGCACATAGCTAGTACAAAATGATTAGTACTTGGCAGCGTACTGCACGAGACTTACCAAAACAGGCGATTTCCGCTGGTGCACACAAAACACCCCGAGTTTTGCAGGAAGGGGCGACTTGTCATGAGGCTGCAAATAACATGTGAAAAATCATGATCGGTGCATTTAACACCCATGCCATCACGTGTTGTGTCACATGTTATGAACAACAACTAGGGCGGTCTTTTCGTGCCACCCAGCGGCAGGGGGACTAGCTCGGGGCGCAGGGTCTACATAGTCAGCGAATTCTACTTCGGCACCTTGCACTTAGTTACTTTTAGCACTTTTTGCCGAAAGGGGTAGAAAGAAAGGTCACCCGGAGACTTTAAAACCCCGGAGTTTCACTCTAAACAAGACCCACTTTGTAGCTGTATTGTATCTCCCTCTCTAGCCTCCTTCGAAGTACAGCACAAGGCAGCCCCTCGAGTATTTTCCATGCACATCCACCCTACTACACGAAGACGACGACTTCGAGTGGCTTTATGCCACATCAATCGCAAAAGGCCAGTTCGTCAATTCAGCAGGATAAGGATGCCCCGCTGCCAGGTCACCGAACAGGCTCCGGGAGGATCACAATCCCCGAAATCGGACGGGACCCCCCGCTCTTCCACAGAAACACACGGCTGAGTCCAGCCTCAGTGGACGGAAGGTACCACCACGTGTGAGAATAGGCTATCCCAGGAGGTCACGGGGGGACGGAGGGCGGGAACCCCAAATCTCCCGGACCTCGCCACTAAAGCGGAAACAAAGCTAGTGATAACCCTCGCGCGAGGGCAACAGGGGCCGCACCGGCCTCGAATACAAACAGTAGGGAGGGTGGGAGGAAAAAGGTTTCCCCCCGCCAGCCAGCCCAAAGGAACCTGATGTTCGTTCGTAATGCCTAGTGGAATTCCCTCGATGAATGCGCAAGAAGTCTCGAAATAAACACAGCGGCTGAATTGCTGATACATGTCTTGCAGGTCACGATTTTGCCAGAGTTCTGGCGTCCTTGCAACCAAACACTTCGTCCAGCGATCTTCTTAGGAAGCAATAGATACCTACTTCTGTGTCAAAATGTCGCGCAACTTGGCCAGTCAGGGCGCGAAACTGCAAACGGCTACTGTAACGTGGTACTTTGTACGGGACTCTCACCCTCTGTGGATACCCTATTCCAGGAGACTTACCTCGACCAGTTGTGTCCCCAAGCAGCTTGCGCCACATTCCGGATATCCGTAGAACACCGGTTCAGGCTTGGGCTCTGCCCTGTTCACTCGCCGTTACTAGGAGCTTCGCTGTTGCTTTCTTTTATTCTATTGTACTGAACCTCGCAGGGCGCCCAACAGCAAACGGACGAGTCTCGTGTCCGAGATCCCGTGCGCCGGCGTGTCGACATCCGTCTACACCTACAGCGACAGCAACAGCGTTCCAAACTGCGACAGGTATGCCACTGTGTCTCACATTGTGTACTTCGCTTACTGACACAGCCACCTCCGCCTTCGCGTTTTGAACCAGTCCACCACCGCCCCACGCCCAAGTCTTAGCAGAGGTGCACGCGGGGGGGGCGGAGTTAACTGAGTGGGCGAATTCACCGGATTTCGCACTGGATTTGCGGGTGCGCCGCACCCGCATCCTTGTTCATCCCCAGCTCGTGCGAGACGGAAAGTGAGAACAGTAGTAACACCCGAGACTTAACTTCCCCCTTCCCACGAATGTCCGCTGCTCGTGCGAGACGGAAAGTGAGAATAGTAGTAAGACCCGA
Organism: Diplonema papillatum; assembly: GCA_030068145.1. NCBI lineage: Eukaryota > Euglenozoa > Diplonemea > Diplonemida > Diplonemidae > Diplonema > Diplonema papillatum. The sequence continues at coordinate 74,519 of JAPJBO010000341.1, forward strand.
GACCCCCTTAACTTCCCCCTTCCCATGCCGGACAATGTCCGCCAAGGTCTAACTGCCACGTATCCCGCAGCTCGTGCGAGACGGAAAGCGAGGACGCCGAGTGCCCGTTCAAGGCGCGGAAGATCCTGCACGTGCTGCCGCCGAAGAACACGCGCGAGATCTCGGAGTACTACAAGATGATGGCCGCGCAGTTCGACCCCTTCCGGGACAACCCGGCCGGGGCTGCCGCGAAGCACGGCCACGCACGGAACCACCACACCATCGACGACGCCGAGCGGAAGGCGGTCCCTACCCTCCCCACGAAGAAGACTTGATGCTAGCATCAAACATGCATGCGAGGCAGTGTTCTGCCTAAACATTAAACTAAGTTTTTCCCCCTTAAATAACCTGGCCTCAGTGGTGCAAGCACACCACGCGCTCTTCGAACCCAACATTTTCCCCCCCGCAGCTCGTGCGAGACGGAAAGTGAGAACAGTAGTAACACCCGAGACTTAACTTCCCCCTTCCCACGAATGTCCGCAGCTCGTGCGAGACGGAAAGTGAGAATAGTAGTAAGACCCGAGACCCCCTTAACTTCCCCCTTCCCATGCCGGACAATGTCCGCCAAGGTCTAACTGCCACGTATCCCGCAGCTCGTGCGAGACGGAAAGCGAGGACGCCGAGTGCCCGTTCAAGGCGCGGAAGATCCTGCACGTGCTGCCGCCGAAGAACACGCGCGAGATCTCGGAGTACTACAAGGCGATGGCCGCGCAGTTCGACCCCTTCCGGGACAACCCGGCCGGGGCTGCGGCGAAGCACGGCCACGCGCGGAACCACCACACCATCGACGACGCCGAGCGGAAGGCTGTCCTCGAAAGCCTGTCCTTCCGCTGCCCGCTCGTGAGCAACTGCAACTTCGTCCCGTTCGGCGTCAAGTTCACCGAGGACTTCGTGTCCGCGCAGGAGGAGGCGCAGCTGATCCGCAAAATTGCGCACGAGCGCTGGGACCACGACCTGCCGTCCAGGCGCACCATCCAGTACGGGTATCACTTCGACTACAGCTGCGACAACCTTGGGAGAGAAGACAGACCCATCCCGACGTGGCTCCGGTGGTTGGTCGACCGAGTGTACCAAGCAGGGTCCTTCGAAGAGTACCCGAACCAGATCATCGTCAATGAGTACCTTCCGAAGCAAGGCATCGCGCTGCACTCAGATCGGCACTGCTTCGGAGAGTACATCTGCTCATTGTCCCTTGCCAGCCCTACTACGATGGCGTTCATCAACTCGGGCGATGTCGCGGCTACCCGGCACGGTGCGCCGAAGGGCCACGGGATTTTGGTTCACCTCAAGCCGCGCGCCCTGCTCTCGATGACGTCGCAGGCGCGCTGGAAGTGGCAGCACGGCATCGCGCAGTCCGGCGTGGACCTCGGCTCCGACTTGGAGCTCGCGCAGCGCACCCGCCGGTTGTCCCTGACCCTCCGATACGTCGACCCGTCCCTCTGGCAGCAGCGCAAGCACCTCCTCGAGACCGGCAAGATCAACCCGCTCAAGGAAAAGCGCCAGCGGCAGGCCCTCTTGAAGCAGCGGAAGGTACCGGTTCATCTTTTCTAGTTTTCGTCTTTTCAGTCTGCGTAGAAAGATAGAAGACCACAAGATGAATACTATTCCGACGGGAGAACTGACACTTGTATTTAAGTTATTAAGCCCAAGAAGAACACCGTATATTAACCCATCGTTCGTGGCACACACATTGACCCGCCGGTTGTCCCTGACCCTCCGGTACGTCGACCCGTCCCTCTGGCAGCAGCGCAAGCACCTCCTCGAGACCGGCAAGATCAACCCGCTCAAGGAAAAGCACCAGCGGCAGGCCCTCTTGAAGCAGCGCAAGGTCCCGTTCCATCTCTTTTTCCCCCCATCGTCGGATAAGTCTGAGAGCTTAGAAGATTAATACTTGCTACTAGAATTTGGTCATTTCTTTGTCAGAATTTTGGTCCAGTTCAAAATCTGGGTCAAAATTTGGTCGAGTTTTTGGACAGTCTTGGGCGGTCCACCGAACCCACACAGAAGTATGTCGAAAGCGAACACACACTGATGCAGCCGAACTTAAGCCGGGGTACCTGGCTTTAGAAAACCCCGGTGACACAAACCTGCCCCCAGAGCAAACTGGAACTGGTCTTAGTTTGTACTTTCTAGCTTTCATTCGATACGTTTGCAGTAGTCCCGCAAATTCACCCAGCAGATCAAAGAAAGGGGGAAAGGTGGAAAATGCAGATCAAACGGGAGTAGAATGTGCGCACGCTTATCCGTCTCTTGACTTACTATGCCGTGTTCTGAAAGCTGTCGAGGGGCCCCTCCATAGGTTCTCGCATGATTCGTTCGCCTTTGTAACACTATCCGTTTGTAGTAAGCTTCGCAATTGTGTTCTTGCAATATCTAACCGAATGGTGGGTGGCGGATTTCCGCGCTCGTGCGCAAGACACAATTATGCTGCTTTTGCAGTGCAAGCTGAACCCGGTTCGCGACTTCGGTCGCGGTAAAGTGTTACAAAGTCTTCAGCTTTCAGATCCGGATACGCGTATGCAACAGATAGTTAGAGGTCACTTGAAGGATACCCGTGTGCAGCGTTCGAAAGAGTTTGCGTATCTGGAGTCTTATTTTTTTGGGGGGAAGGCCCTTTTGACCCTGTATTTTTGAGAAGAATTTTGAAACAGCCCGAAGATATTCGATTCCTGATATTCGTCCAGCGTTATGGTTGTCCAGGTCCAAGTCCATGCTGTCAATTCTGTCTGAGTGCGCGACGCAGTTTCCCAATAGCCACCGCGTGCCTTCTGTGCCAGGGGTCGAATACGTTTACTTGCTGACCGTGTAGAAGGCCCACCTATCAGCCTGAGTTCAGCTCCACAAGGTTCGTTTCGTTAAGGCAACTCATGATCACTTCGGTGTGAGGATACTAGTCCTGCTAGAAACTACTTGTGGCCGCCTGCTCCGTTGTGTGGTCTTCTCTCCGTACAGTGTACCACGTCTGGAAGGTCCTTGCGTTCAGTTCGCGCTTCCTGTGCACAAAGACATTTGATGCCTTCAGGAAGGGATCAGCCATTCTTGCGTGATGTACTGAGGAGAGCTGCCACCTTGTTGTCCTCCCCGGTTCTGGGTTCGGTTTTGGGTTCGGTTTCGGGTTCGGTTTCAAAACCGACCCCAAAACCGAATTCCATATTTTGGGACCCAAATTCTGGACCCAAATTTGGGACCCAAATTTTGACCCAAATTTTAGACCCAAATTTTGGGTCCAAAGTTTGGACCCAATACTTGGACCCAATATTTGGACCCAAATATTTGGACCCAAATTCCGGACCCAAATTCTGGACCACCCAAATTTTGGACCTGCCCTAAAAACCCGGTTCAAAACAAATTTGGTGCCCTTATATCCCGAACCGGGATATAAGGGCACAAATTTGTTTTGACCGGGATATAAGGGCATTACCTACCCCCCCCCCCGTGTTTAAGATCGCGTTTTTCCGTGTTTAAGATCGCCCCCCCAAAAAACCGATCTTATACACGGGGGGACGATCTTAAACACGGGGGGGGGGGGGACAAAAAACACCCCAAATTTTTTTTTCGGTGAGAAAAAACACGCAGTCTTTTTTCGCTTGGTCTTATTCTCCCAACAATATAGGTGAACACCCAAACACACACCTTCTCCCTTTCCGATTTTTTGCGCCACTGACCCGCAGGTCAGAAAAAATTTCAAAGTCGAGACCAGAATATGCCGCCGAAGGCGCAGGCGAGAAACGGGGATGAACTTCTGGAACGGGAGAAGAGGATGGAGGAGCTGGAGCGGTCGCTTAAAGAGCGCGAGGATAAGCTGAGGGAGGCTGAAGAGCGGCTGAAAGAGCAGCAGCAGCAGCGGGGAAGACCGCTGGAGGACCCGGATGAACCGCGGGCGAAGCGAAGCAGGCCAGCACCACAACAGGAGTTGCGTCCCGAAGCGTTGCTGCCGATGTTGGACGTCGATCGGGCGGGGGCCATCTTTGATGCCTTCGAGGATGAGTACCCGGGCTTCTGGCAGAAGATGGACGCCGATGCGCTGCAGGAATTGGCCCTGGCGGGCGATGAGCGGGAGGCGTTGGAGCTATTGGACCGGCACGTGCCCCCAGTGGGAAATAGTATGGTGCTTGACGAGGATGAGGAAGACGACTTCAAGATGCTGGAGGCGACATTTTGGAAGGACGCTCCTATCGGGGTCGGGGGTTTTGCTCTTCTCGAAGGTACGGTGTCACGCCTGTACAGGTTTCGCAGCAATAGGGAACTGCAGGAGAGACGGGATGATGTGACTTCCAAAGTCCGGGAGCACCTGCGAATGCGGGGTCCGATGGCCACGCCGATGTGGCTGCTAAAGCTGACTCGGCTGTTCAACGAGTACGAACAGCTGCAGGCGGTCTACGACACGCGGAACCCGGCTGCAGGGGTGGAAATGCGAGGAATACAGGAGGCCTCGCGCCTTCCACGACACGTCGCAGAAGCACGCCGGCGTCTGAAAGCTACAATCAGGCAGCGCGGCAGCGACCGGAGTACGAGTGCGAAGGGGCCGTCGGCAATTTGCCATAACTTCCGCAATGGGCGTTGCATGCGCGAACGCTGTAGATTCAGGCATGTAGCGGCGCCGCAACGGGTATCGGTGCCGCCCTCGGGCAAGCGGAACGCACCTCCAAAAAACGAATGACTCCCCTCCCAGATGGCGTCCTGGGAGGGAAAAATCGAGAAGTTCGAGTCGCTAGCTTTAGCGTCATCGACGAGAAAACAGCGTCTGTCGATGGAGGGGACCTTGGAGAAGTTCACACAAGCTGCAGGGCTTCGAGCAGCACCGGCATCCCTCCGGATCAAGGCATTCGCGGCTGCAATGCTCGACGGAATGAGCGGGGCCCAGCTCGCCCGCTACACGGCGCGGGAGGCCGGCAGACGGGGCCGCCCGAGGACCGGGAAAATGCGCACGGTGTCGGTGGAGCAATACGTCAGCGTGTTGGGCTCAAGATGGGGTGTTCCAGCGGCCGACCTGGCGAAGACGAAAAGGGCGATCTTGAAGCGACGTCTGGAAAGAAGGGAGACGCCGAGCCACGCGGTCCCGCTGAGTTTCGAGGAGGCACAGACGATCATAGGCGTCGTATCGGGAGACGAGGAGCTCGCGGCTGCGGCGACGCTCCTATGGAGCTGTGCGTTACGGATGGCAGACCTGACCGCTCTGAGGTCCGGAGACGTAACGATGCAGGCCCCTGGTATAGTTCGCATTGCTTGGTGGACCTCGAAAGAGGCAAGCCTTCGCCTGCACGAATCAGAAGTGTCCTACAGGCTCCCACTGAATATGGCGTCGAAAGTGAGAAGCTGGCTGGCGCGCCGTGGGACGTTCGGCAAGACGACCGCACAGACCCTGCTGCGTATAGCGAGAAACGTTGCGCCGGCTTGCTCTGGGCACAGCTGGAAGAGAGGCGCGCTACAGCACCTGGCAAGGGGCGGTGCCGACTGGGAGGAGCTTCTGCTCCTTGCGAGGCACACATCGGTGACAACACTGCGGCGGTACCTTTGGGGATGCGTGACCCCAGACCACCGACGGACCGAAAGACTGTCTGCGCACCTGCACGCGCCAGTGAGGTAGCTTGTCCCGCAGGGCGACCGTCTCAGCAACGGTGTTTTTTACCAGACGGAATTCGCTCTGCAGAGCAACCGCTTCCGCAAAGGCACTCTCCAGTTCAAGAGAACGTCCGCTCCGCAGAGCGACCGCTTCCGCAGGGGTACTCCCCAGTTCAAGAGAAAAACCGCTCCGCAGAGCAACGGCTTCCGCAGAAGCACTTTCCAGTTCAAGAGAGAATCCGCTCCGCAGAGCGACCGCCTCCGCAGAGGCACTCTCCAGCTCAAGAGAAAATCCGCTCCGCAGAGCGACCGTTTCCGCAGGGGCACTCCCCAGTTCAAGAGGAAAACCGCTCCGCAGAGCAACTGCTTCCGCAGAAGCACTTTCCAGTTCCAGAGGAAATCCGCTCCGCAGAGCAACCGTCTCCGCAGAGGCACATTCCAGAGGGAATCCGCTCCGCAGAGCAAACATCTCCGCAGAGACACTTCGCAGAACCGCCTCCGCAGAGGCGCCCTTTTTCGGAGGGAAGCCGCTCCGCAGAGCAACTACCTCCGCAGAGGAACATAGAACAACCGCCGCCGCAGACGCCCCCCTTCCCAGAGGGAAGCCGCTCCGCAGAGCACCCGCCTCCGCAGAGGCACCCGCTCCTGCAGGGAGTGCTCGACAAAGAGCAGCGTAGGCACCTTTGGCAAGGTGGAGCCCGCTCCGCAGAGCAGCCGCCACTACGAGGGAACCCCGCTTTGAAGGGAACGCGCTCCGGGCGAAGCATAAGTTGCTCCCTCATGGAAGCCCTCCACGTAGCTAGTCCACGGGACGACACCGCGCTGAAAGTCAAAGGTACACCAAAGGTTAGTACTTTCTGTCCGTGGTACGCCAGCAATCTGGCCGTGTTCCATCCCCTCAAGGAGTGGAATGAAGAGTTTCACCCGGACGCCAGAAAGGTAACACTAAAAGTGCTTGCCTGGGCAGAAGCCGCTATGCAGGGCGAGCTCGGTGAGAAATCGGAAGAGGAGTACGACAGAAAGGAGCGCGTCGAGAGCTTCGTCGTCGAGGCACGGCCCGATGTTAAAGCGAAGGTCCGGTCATCTGAAGCAGTTCTGGGCGCGCTGTCTACGCGCTCATACATGAGGTCTCTGCCAAGGCCGATTCTCCAGACGGCCGACGGACCTCTGGACACTTTGCCAAACACGAGGGCAAACTATGCAGTGATCGAGCAAGGTCTGACCGACACAGAGGCGTTCACGTTGCGGCAATGCACACAGGAACTGCTGTTGACCACCACGGAGAGGTATCAGGCGCTACCCAGCCTGGATATAACGCAAGGCGACCTCAGCGCGATGCTGAAGTGCGGCATCGTGCGACTTGCAGAGCGAAGGCCGAGGATCACGCTACGAGTTTTTAAAGTGGCGAAAAAGGGCAAGAGCGAGACTCGACTGCTGATTGACGGTCGGCCCTTCGACCTGCGCACTGCACGGGTGCTATCGCCAAAGACCCCGTCGCTTAGGGACATAGAGTCATTTGTACTAGAGTTCTCTTTCTTCATGGTTCTGGACTTATTGGGATATTTTTATCAGTTACCAGTGTCACAGGCCCTATCCGAGTCTCTCGGTTTCAGGGCAAGGGGTGGCGAGTACTATGTATTCACTGTCGCGGTGCCAGGTATATCCCGCGCCCCCACTGCTGCGCAGCTGTCAACCCTTGGGGTTAGGCGTCTTGCCGGTGTTTCAGACAGTAGTCTCGCGGTATACGACGATATTGGGCTGGGCGGTTCGACCGAAGAGGATGTGCGTGAAAAAGAGAAGCGGCTGAGAAAAGCCATTGCAGATGCGAATATCCAGATAAGGGAGGATAAGGTGACTATCCCATCTTCGACAGGAGTCTTTGACGGAGTCCAGCTAAATCTCGAAGAGAAGACGCTCGCTGTCCCGCGTCAGTGGGCAGATGCTGTGGCAGGTCAAGAAACGCCAGGAAAGATCACTTCGTTCAGGGGTCTGGCCCAATTCATTGGTTGCCTGCGGTGGGCCCTTTATATAATGAGAAGTCCGGCGGCTGCGTATCCAAGGCTGCTCAGAGCCAACAGGCAGATAAGTCGAAGGTGCATAACCAACAAGGACTGGGACACTCTGGTCGCGCCCTCGCAGAAGCTGCTGGAGGAGGTCAACGCGGGGAAAAAGTGGCTTCGCGAATGCAATCCACGCCAAGTCGGTCACCCCACAAGAGATTTGCATATCTGGGCGGATGCTTCCGATGAGGGAGGCGCCTTCGCGGTGCTGGACCCAACGAGGGGCGTGGTTCTCGTTCGAGAGCGGTGGACTTGGGCAGATAAACTGACGCAGCTGGCCCCGCCAACGCCCATACGGCGCCGAGAACTCGTATCAGCGGCTATCGGTCTGCGCGTCGCGAGAGAGATTTCGGTCGGTTGGGTGAGGATGGAGGCTTTCCATGACAATAGCACCGCAGAAAGCCGGTGCAGGAAGCTGGCGTCCCCCCACTTGGCCGAGAACCATCTCCTTGTCGGACTGTGCGCGCATCTGCAGAAGGCGGACGTCCGAACACACCTCGTGCCGAGTCAGAACATGGTGGCAGACATGGACACAAGGAGTTTGTAAGCGGAGAGAAGAGAGGGGGGGGGCTTTGTTCTTAATACGGTTGGATTTCCTTCCGCGTGATTGGCACACGGAAGAGGGTACCCCGCAGAAGTGTTTCCTCCTGCGAGTCAACGGGCCCTCTGTTCCATAGCGGGAAGAATTCAATCGACCGGCCCCCCTCGCAACCTCGCAAGGACAGGAGCAAGGTGGTCCTGTGTTTCTCCACGGGACCCCGACGCTCGCTGCGTCGTAATAAAAACCCAAACGAAGAATCGTCTCTTCCTCCTCCTATCCAACGTCTTCCTTCAACGTCTCATTGTACTGCCGGCGGAAAAAATCAAAGGGATGGGAAATAAGATCCGCTGCGCGGGGCCCTGAACCCCCCCCACAGTAAAAACGCCCAAAAAAAAACTTTCCCGCTGCGCGGGACCCCACCCCCACTCCCCCCCCCGTGTATAAGATCGCCCTCATTTCTTAAAAAAAAACGATCTTATACACGGGGGGGGAGGGCGCGATCTTAAACACGGGGGGTGGTAGGTACACCTTAAAATACCGACCTTCTAATAATCCACTAATAACGCTAGAAATTTGGCTTCCCGACGGAAACATACTGAAACGTAACGAAACTTCCTGGCTTTTCACGCCGTAGCAGAACGACCACACCCTACCCAGTCCCAAACACCTCTTAAACGCGTTAGGGGACTTCACAAGGTTTCAAAACGGAGTGACACATCACCCGAAACGAGCGGCCTCTCAACCCCAAGCCTCTACGGTCAACCGGAGGCTTTAAAATACCGACCTGATCCACAAAACAAGCTAGAAAGTGCACACCAAAGAAACAACCCACATAGTCCTTACTTACTCTAAGAGAACCCATTCATCAAAGGTCACCCGAAGACCCTTAACTCCCGGAATCTCAGGCGAACACTAACTCTACAACCCAGCTTTTTGAAGCGGTTGCAAACGATTCGGAGGGCGAAAACTCCCTAGAAGTCACTACCGTGATGAAAATTGGCTTCCCGACAGAAACATAATGAACGTGCACACCAAAGAAACAACCCACATAGTCCTTACTTACGGTAAATTCCCCTTTTTGTCTGTTTGTAATCTCCCGCTTTGAGTGGGATATAAGGGCATTACACCCCTTACTTATTCTAAGAGAACCCACTTAACAAAGGTCTCCCGAGCCTAAAATCCCGGAATCTCAAGCGAATTTTAACTCTGAAAGGTCGTGTTGTGCCCCATGGTATACGATCGCAGATCTTAGAATAGATTAATGTATTTGATTAGAGACGACCGTAAAGGAGGGCCTTGTGCCCCACAACAATGTGAGGAGGAAAGGGAGGACGGGAGAGTGCATCATTGGCGACAGCACGAGTGACATGCTAGGACGGCATAGAAGTTGTTGTCAAGCAGCTGAGCCTGTGCGTGGCAGGTCCCCAATCGACGAGACAACACAGCAGCGAATGTGCACGAGGGCTACAGGAGGTTGTGTTCGTGCGCATTCGCGAAACGCACCTGCTTCGGTAAGTTTCATGTAGCGGGCTTCGATTCTTTTTGGCGCTTTATTTCTGTGATGACCTCGCCAAATTTCAAAACCAGATCAGTTGGTTCACAAGCCGCTTCTGTCGGTGGGGGCCGGGCTGAGCTCTTTTTACTAGCGATTGTGAAAGTGCTGAGTACCCAACCTTCGGTTCTCCAGAAGCAATGTGCATAGCTTCTTCCCGAGGTCTCCACGTCTAAGATTTCGGCCGCAGCGAGGAAAGAGTGCTTCGTGCAGTAGCTGTTTGCGTGAGCTCCGACAGAGCAGATCCAAGCGATGACATTTCCACTAGATGATAGTGCGGAGCAAACCTTTTTTTCCCCCTGCCAAAATGCATAGGGGTGGCAGAGTGAGCGGGCGTCGGCCTTCAGGCCGGTAGGCCCGGGTTCGAACCCCGCCCATCACACTTTTCCGGTCGAAGATTGTTTTCGAGGTTTGCACCGGTCGCCTCCAGTCCGGGCCAACGCTGCCGACTACCAATTGGTAGTACCAACAATGCAGTTAACTCTAAATAGGAAGGTTCGCGGCCACGGGCAGGGAGAATAAGACAAAATATCTACGCTCAAAGTCGAGAGTTTTGAGCAGCAGATACAGCAGTCAGATACAGCAGTCAGATACAGCAGTCGGCGGAGAGCCACTCCTACCAGGAGGAAAGGCAAAATGCCCGCACCCACCAAGGAGGACCTTGACTTGGCCTGCCAAAGGCAACGAAGACAAATTCCATGTTAACTGTGTTTAACTCCCGTACGCCAATTGAGGTAGCCCCTCAGAACGTAGATGTCGTCAATTAATCCATCCACCCACCAAACACAGGAAGCTCGGAACAAGTAAGTCGCAGGTGACAAAACGGCATGGTAGCGTCTCGCGCATTTCTTTCAGCCACACGCAACGTGTGAGGAAACCGGCATGAACCGGAGGAGGAGGGAACCAGACACCCCAACACGTTCATGCAAAACCGCGTTTTTTTTTTCTTTTGTATAAGCACCTGCTTTGTAGGAAATGCTTGAGGAGACTGCCAGTTGCGATAGATCAAAGGAGGTAAATGTGCTGTAGCCCACACGAAAACACACGTAAATCTGCGGCGTAAGCGTTCAACAAAAAATGCCTCCTTCGAAATGAGCACAATCGAGTATTTCTTCTTCTTTTTTTCCGGAAAAATATAAGGTCGAAAGGCACCAATCTGTACGCCCATCCGGGATCGTCGGAAACACGAAAAAAGAGAAAGGAAAAGAATGAAAGGAAGAAGGAAATAATGAAAGAAAGAGAACACAAAACAAAAAAGAGATTCCGGGGGGCTGGCTAGTCTCCGACCGGGTTTCCTGGGGGGGGGCAGGGGCGGGGTTGTCACGCCTTAGCAGTCCCAGGGCCCGGTCCCACCCCTGTCATTTTTTCGTGTTCTTGTTGGTAGAAAGAAAGAAAGAAAGAAAGAAAGAAAGAAAGAAAGAAAGAAAGAAAGAAAGAAAGAAAGAAAGAAAGAAAGAAAGAAAGAAAGAAAGAAAGAAAGAAAGAAAGAAAGAAAGAAAGAAAGAAAGAAAGAAAGAGCCCAAATAACGGAGACCGACCAATCAACATCCAGAACGGTGGAGAATGCCAAGAAACAGCAAAACCCCTGGGTAGGCTAGTCTGACACAACACTGTCGTCTGGGGGGAGAGAGGAGGGCGAGTCCCCTAATGGACTGTCAGTGTTCGCGCTAAGGAATAAAGCGGCTGATTTCAGCCGGAAGAGAAGTTCTTGAAAAACTGACCGACTGACAATCAGCCGGCTGATCTTTGGAAGGTCCGCCGATCAGAAGGTTTTTGCCGACAACATCTCGATTCGCAGCTGATTCTGCTCCATGGGCGGCATAGCCAAAGCTTACACTGTTGAAAATTGGCTGATGTCGTGCGAGTCTGTTGGTAAGAAGTAAGAAAAAAAGGCTCGAAATTTAATCAGCCGGCAAACCGGCTGTTCGCGCGCACACTGGATGGACAACGCGAAAAGGATGATGAGAGAAGAATGAGGAGGGCCTACCGCAAGTAAGGTATGTGGATAATGGCCGCACCAATGACCAACAACCAAGGTACCCACCGATCCCCGTCACTCGTGTAGCCACCACTCTTATTACGACACTCAGAGCGCAACGAATATTCCCATATTGACGAAGGTTAAACCCCCGGAGTTTCAAGCGAACCTTCACTCTAAAAAATAGGGTAGGGGCCCATCGTGCCATCGTGTGGACCACGAGTGCAACGAAGGGGGGCGCATGTATCTACACGTTCAGGTCCAGCCTCAGAAGCTGGTGTTAAAAAGAGGGCGTGTCCCGAGCCACACCCGAAAAGGGGGCGGAGAAAGCATACACAGAAATGTGCCCGCCCCTCTTTTTTTTTTTTTCTTTTGTATAAAGCACCTGCTTTGTAGGAAATGCTTGCCAGTTGCGATAGACAAAGGAGGTAAATGTGCTGTAGCCCACACGAAACACAGGTAAAGCTGGGTTTAGTGGCGGGCGTAAGGGCCCGCTCCCAAAATCCTGGACCCTAGAAAAACTCTACTTAGAGCCATGGTGCGAACAATGGACCGGTACGGTTTACAGGGCAACTCCTGCTCAACTTGTAAGACGTGGGGAGCCCAAGAGCACTCACCTATCCTGGCGAGAACTTGGTGTCGGTCACAAATTGTTTCGAACCTGACTCGTCTAAGCGAGCAAGTAAAGTGTACACGAAAGAAGCCATGCATGCCCAACTGCATGCCCACCTAGTGCGTATTAGCTTTAAAAGAACCCATTCGACGAAGGCCACCCGGAGACTCTAAAATCCCGGATTCTCAAGCGAACTATAACTCTAAAAAAGATCTTTCACTTTAAAGTCAGGCGCCTCGTTTTGTTTGTGCGTGCCGGTTGATCGTTTTCCCACTTGTATCTAGGTACGGAGTTCTGATCACCCACCAAAACACGCCGTGTCTGCGTCTTTTCAGCCTGCACAATACATTGCAGGGCAACCCGCAAGTAAAAACGACCTTCTAATCCACAAATATCGCCAAAAAGAAACCCCTGGAAGAGAGAAAGACAAAGAGCAACCCCTGCTCAACGTGTAGGACGTGGGGGGCCCAGGACCAGTTGCACAACACAGTGGACCTGGTGTCGGTCACATACGCCAAAAACGAAGTTACACGGATGCGCAACTACATGTGACAGTAAACAGTAAAGTAAAAGCGACACAAAGTACGTGAAGGAATGAAAACACACTGCCCAGACCCTGCTATAACAGCACAAAAGGAAACCCCCCCCCTTCCCCCTCGCCTCACAAGTCAAACGGAGACTTCAAAAAACCGACCGCTTACTACAAGAAACAGTCTAGAGAAAGAAAAATAACGCACCCATCAACGGCTATTCGGTCCGAAAATTCCGGCCTTACAGGCCTTATTTTGTTACAACCCAAAACAGTCTTAAAAACGGCTTGGCGCCAGTAGTATGTGTCGTCTGCCGAAGCAGCCGGAGACAGCAGGTGCAGGGGGCAGGTCTTGCTTTACAATTCTCTTCTTCATGGAGACCCGCCCCCGGCAATCCCGACTGTCCAATCACTGTCGAGAAAGGTTTGTGCCCTATAGTGATGAGGTGGTTGACCAGGCCCCCACGAAGCCTTATACACAACACAGCTACAACACGAGGATAAAAAAAAAAAAAAAGAATATCAGCCAAGACAAGACTCAGGCCTAAGCAATGCATACGTCTATTCTCCCACTTCTTACAGCTTGACTTCTCGTTTGTGCTAAATGTAGAGCGCCTTTCGCTCTGCACCACTTTCCCACGTTAGTAAACGCGAGTACGATCTAGAACAGTAGGATCCTGGTATCCCGCAACCAAAGCCCACATTTAAAGGAGCCGCGGCCTTCCGCGCCTTCAGCATACGTAGACTGATTGTAGTCTTTCCCTTGTCTCTTCAATTCACGGTCTCCGCGCACCTGGCGACTTCCGAAACATTTCTCCGGGAAAAAAAACTTACCGATTCACCGCCTGCCGAATGCTTTTTTTTTTTATACATAAGCGCCAGCTTGAAAGGAAATGCTCGACGATGCTGCCCGACAAAGAACCGAAGGGATCCCAAGTGCTGTAACTACCGAACCACGTGTTGAACGGACGTGAGGTCATGCGGGTCTACCCCTACACGACAAATCACACAAACACAACAGGTCAAAAAATCCTGAGTGAGAAAACAACACACGGTGGTGTAAGCGAAGAACAATTTTTTTTCTCGTGTATAAGCACTTGCTTCGAAGGAAATACTTGAGGAGGCGGCCAGTTGCGAACGATAAAAGGTAGTCCTGGTGCTAGTACCGGGTCTGAACGAGACGCGGCTCCTCAGTCAGGGGCCGCACGACTATCGCGCACCCCTGTATCCACAGCAACCTCGGTACCATCACCTCGTAGGTATCTGGGATGCTGAGTAGGTGCACTGCTGGTGGTATCCGACGATGCTGCCCGACAAAGAACAGAAGGGATTCCAAGTGCTGTAACTACCGAAGCACGTTGAACGGACGTGAGGTCATGCGGGTCTACCCCTACACGACAAAGCACAAAACCACAAGGTCAAAGTCCTGAGCGAGAAAGCAACACACGGTGGTGTAAGCGAAGAACAAATCAAATTGTGTTTGTATTGTATTTACCCCTTACCTCTATATTTCCTCCCTTCCTTCGGAGTCGAAGCAGCTACGTCGAGTTTTTTTTTTTTTTTTTTTTTTGGCAGGCGCTGCTCAACAAAAGAAAGGCGTAAAAAAAATAACCAAACAAAATTACGCAGTCCACACAACCCCCTCTTCTTCCCTCATGCCATGTGCCCTACTCGCTGGATCTGCTGGTGGAGTGTTGCCATCGCGCCGAAGTCCATCAGATTTATTCTTTAGCCACCTGCAATGTGCGGGGGAACTGAACCGCCCTGGTGTACCGTAATTGGAATAATGTTGAACTGGACAAACGCTGGAACGGGTAAACAATGACTGGGACACCCGGGGTGTCCCAGGTAGTCTCCTGCGTGACTGCACCAGTGGTCCATCTAGGGGTCGAGCTGAGTATTGAGCACCCCAAGGCGCGTGCAAGCATCAGGGCTGCGATGTTCTGCAAAGTACGCAAAGTCGCAAGCCCCGAAAGAAATTGCCGAACCGGGTAAAACCTGGGACACCCAGCCCCTTTTCTGGGGGGTGTCCCAGGTTTTACCCGGTTCAACGTTAATCCAATTACGGTTGCCTTCTACCTTGATCATGATCGTTTGCCAATTTTCCACCGGTCATCGAAAACTTATCACCCATTCCACGAAAAAGTGTCACAGATTTTCCGTCTGAAAAGCAGCCCGTTTTGGGTCAAAATTTTGGAATTTTTGGTAATTTTTTTTTGGGATGGAAAGAGCTATCCCTGGCGATTATGGGCAAGCAATCAGCTCGCGTGGCGACCAAAATCTGGCGTGCAGATGGACAAAAGGTCGGTTTTGGGGCTGTTTCAAAAACCCAAAAAAACGATTTCCGGCGGGAATCGAACCACCGACCCTCAAACCCCTGTGTGGGTGTGGTAACCTCTGGACCATGGGCTAAAAAAACGGCGGAAATTTTTTTGTTCACTACCGAGTGAGAATTTTTGGACTCATTTTGAGTTCTTCGCAAACCGGGCGAAATAAGCTCTGAGAGAGCAGAAATACCGTCCTGGGACACTGGAAACGAGTAAATGACGATCTCGCACTTTCCGATAAGAATTCCAACTGAGCAGGCGCTAAAAGCGAATTTTGGCCCGAGGTTTGGCAACATAGCCTAACGGTTACCGCACCCTCCTGGGCCCCTGTAGGCCATGGTTCGATTCCCCCGGTCCGATTTTTTTTTTTGCGATTTTTCGGTGTGAAAAGCAGCCGTCTGGAAATTATTTTCGAGGTCTTTTTGGGAAATCTTTTGGTTTTCGAGTAGTTCTGGGATGCGCGATTATGGGCAAGCTGCCGGCTAGCCCAGCGATCAAAATCTGACCCCCTCCTGGATGCAGAGAGAAAAAAAACCGATCTCCGGGACCCCATTCTTTCGGGTGCCGACCTCCATTTCCGGGGGGGGGGTCGGTCAAAATTTTTATCCGACCAAATATTCGGAAAGCCCTGTCCTCAACGGATTCAAACGTGTCCTCAAAATCTCGAAACCGACCATTTTCGGACCTGCAGATGGAAACTTTCGGCAGAAATCCGAAAAAAGCCGAAATCTGTGACACTTTTTCGTGGAATGGGTGTTAAAGTGTCCCTTTCTACACAGTCATGGTTATGTCGATATGTCGACCGATAATTTTCGATATTCTTGAAATATTTGTGACAGTAGTTAATTTGTAATGACCACACAAAGCAGGTGCATCTGGGGTTGGTTGCCGGGCAAAAGCGCTCGACAAAAAGAAAAGATCGATTCGCAGTCGTTTCGATTCTCCCCCCCTCGAGTTTTTTACATAAGCGCCAGCTTGAAAGGAAATGCTCGACGATGCTGCCCGACAAAGAACAGAAGGGATCCCAAGTGCTGTAACTACCGAACCACGTGTTGAACGGACGTGAGGTCATGCGGGTCTACCCCGACACGACGAATCACACAAACACAACAGGTCAAAGTCCTGAGTGAGAAAACAACACACGGTGGTGTAAGCGAAGAACAAATCAGATTGTGTTTGTATTGTATTTGCCCCTTACCTCTATATTTCCCCCCTTCCATTCGGAGTCGAAGCAGCTACGTCGAGTATTTTCACACCCCGTAGGCGTTTGCTCCCGATGGGTGTGGTAAGGATAACCCCCCGCAGCGGAAGAACAAAATTGCTGGCTCGAGTATTTCACACCCCCTTAGGCGTTTGCTCGAAGTTGGTTTGGTGAAGGATGACCCCCCGCAGTGGGAGAACATAATTTCTGGTTGACCGCCTTGCCTTGCCTTGCCTTGCCTTGCCTTGAACTCAAATCTTGGACGTGGCTCCAGGCGGCGATTGGGCGTCATCAAAGAGTCCTGCTCGGGCGGTTCAGGTTCCTCGCAAAACGTTGCCGCGTGGCCGAAAAAGTACAACCTCAAGAAACGCTGGAAAAATTGCACGAACTTCAAACGAAAGTCGGCATACCGAGGGACCCTCGCAAAACATTCAAAATCCGGAGCACTTTTTTTCAAGCAGCCTATTCAAGCTATCAAGCAGCCTGTTCAAGCTAGCTTTCACTCCCTAACTTTCAGTACCTACAATTATTCATCTCTCCGCATCCCGCCACCAGCTTGGGCAGATGTTTTCTGGCATAGTAAGATACTGGGCAAGTGGGGTATAGGCCCCACTATGTTTGCGAGCCGATTTCGAGCTCAAAGGCTCTCGGCGAGCCTTCTTTTGAGCACAAAACGCTGTTTTTCTGGATTTTGAGGCCCCAGGTAGGGTAACGCCTGTACAATGACTTTGACACACCAAAGGAACTGGTGTTGTCGAAACATCGGTTGAAGAATTCGCGAGGCAAGATATTATAATAGCGCTAAAAAAAGAGGAACTGGGCAGAAAGGACATCTCGAGGATACCAAATCCATAACAGCGACTAGACCGTATACTCTAAATTACCGATCCTGCGAACACTCAAAATGCTTTTGAAAAGGAAAAAAGAGAAAAAATAAACCGAATTGCTATCCGTTTCCCTAAGACAACACCAAAAGTTTCACTCTAAAAAAAAAAAAAGAAATCACTCTAATAACGACATCACATGATCATAAAAAAAATAATCAGAAAACAAGAAATGCTCTAAAAAAGGGGAAAAAAAGAAAAGCCCGTCCCAAGCAAGTTCCACCGGTTGAGAATGCCTGCGTCAGGGTATCAGTTGCCTCGGGCGGGCTGTCGTTGGGCCCCAACGGTTGGGGAAAAATAATGGTAAAGACTTTTGAAGAACAGCTTTTTCCGGTTCGTCATTTTTCGTTTTTTTTTTCATTGCTCGTCCGTGCCCCCCCCCGCGCCTCGCAAACTTGCCTGTGAAAGTGTAAGTGCAGTGTTTCGCAAATCCACCTGAACTCCCTTGCACCTCTTATCCTCCCCTCCCCGCCTTTCTCTTAAACGTGTACATAGATCAGGTGAACTCATTATTTCTTCCCACCTGTCAGTATACGCGTTCCCCCCTTCAGCCTTTAACCCTTTACGGACAGAAACCGCTAAAAATGTCACTATTCTTTTACATAAGCGCCAGCTTGGAAGGAAATGCTCGACGATGCTGTCAGCCAAAGAACCGAAGGGATCCCAAGTGCTGTAACTACCGAACCACGTGTTGAACGGACGTGACGTCATGCGGGTCTACCCCTACACGACACAAACACAGCAGGTCAAAGTCCTGAGTGAGAAAACAACACTCGGTGGTGTAATCAAAGAACAAACCAGATTGTGTTTGTATTGTATTTGCCCCTCTATATTTCCTCCCTTCCATTCGGAGTCGAAAGCAGCTACGCCGAGTGTTTTATATGCCTAGGGTGACGTGTGTAACTGGCACCCCCCAATTTGCAAAAAAAAAGATGCTGAAGGGGAATTTCAAACGTAGGGATGACAATTACACACGTCACCGTGGATGCACGGTAAAGAGACAGCCTTCTGTTGTCCCGTGTGTATACACGGCGACGTTTTAATTAGTCACCTGCGATTGGAATTCCACACGTCGCGCTAGGTACCAATAATTCAACATCAACAAAAGGTCACCCGGAGACTTTTAAAACCCCGGATTCTCAAGCGAACTCTCGCTCTATTAATCAGCCCGCGCAACAGATCTGTGCCATCACCGCCTGTTTTGCTAAAGAGAGCTTAAAGCAGAAAGCTTTGGCTATCCTATTGCTGGATGTTCAAGTTGGTGTCAATAACCACACGCTGGGTGAGGCTCGCGGTGAGTCACTGCTCCTCACTTACTGTGTGTGTTTGTTGGTGCTTCAGACTTCCTTGTGTGTTTAGTAATGTTCCGAAGATATTCAAGTTGGTGTCAATAACCACACGCTGGGTGAGGCTCGCGGTGAGTTACTGCTCCTCACTTACTGTGTGTGTTTGTTGGTGCTTTCTTGACTTCCTTGTGTGTTTAGTAATGTTCAAGTTGGTGTCATTAGCCACACGTTGGGTGAGGCTCGCCCACGCCACTGCTGCTCACTTGCTATGTGTGTTTGTTGGTGCTTTCTTGACTTCCTTGTGTGTTTAGTAATGTTCAAGTTGGTGTTATTAGCCACACGCTGGGTGAGGCTCGCCCACGTCGCTGCTGCTCACTTGCTATGTGTGTTTGTTGGTGCTTCAGACTTCCTTGTGTGTTTAGTAATGTTCCGAAGATATTCAAGTTGGTGTCAATAACCATACGCTGGGTGAGGCTCGCGGTGAGTTACTGCTGCTCACTTACTGTGTGTGTTTGTTGGTGCTTTCTTGACTTCCTTGTGTGTTTAGTAATGTTCAAGTTGGTGTCATTAGCCACACGTTGGGTGAGGCTCGCCCACGCCACTGCTGCTCACTTGCTATGTGTGTTTGTTGGTGCTTCAGACTTCCTTGTGTGTTTAGTAATGTTCCGAAGATATTCAAGTTGGTGTCAATAACCACACGCTGGGTGAGGCTCGCGGTGAGTTACTGCTGCTCACTTACTGTGTGTGTTTGTTGGTGCTTTCTTGACTTCCTTGTGTGTTTAGTAATGTTCAAGTTGGTGTTATTAGCCACACGCTGGGTGAGGCTCGCCCACGTCGCTGCTGCTCACTTGCTATGTGTGTTTGTTGGTGCTTCTGACTTCCTTGTGTGTTTAGTAGTGTTCCGGACGCTCCCTGGGCTCTGCCATCACTTGGTTTTGGGCGACCGGGTTAAGCCTTCTAAAGGCCAGTTCCGTCAGAAAGGTAGACTTCAAGTCTTCTAACACAGCCATTGGATGGAACTTGGTATACATCGAGGGGTAGGTTCCGCCAACAGTAGTAAATTTGTTGCATTAGTGTGTGGGCATTTGAAGCGTAGCCGGGACGCGTTTGTTGCGGCGCCGCGGAGGCGGCCTACGAGTGAGTGGGTGTCGTTGTGGCCTCCCGGCCGGAGCCTGACCCCTCGCTCGTTTAAGCTGGGTCACCAATCGTGGGAGAAATAGGTCTCAGAATTCACATGAGGCAATGCTCCCAACATCCAAACCTGAAACGGTAACATACCCAGTTTCACTGGAGTGCCCGTTCCCGGCGAGCTACAGGGGAACGAACCTGTAAGAGTGCCAACGCTACTCTTTCAAAAACGTACACATAAAAGGTGTCACGGGATAAGCCGGCAGCTGCTGCTTAACGCAAACAAAGTGCATGCTAATCCATGTGGTTCATGTACTTAAAATAACTCAGTGCTTGACGGTGTGCAAGCTTACCCTGCATTTCAAGTTCACACTGCTTGACGGCTTATCACGTGGGCGGCCCAGAGATTACCCCCTCAGGTGACACCACTTTATCTTTAGCCATACTTCAACCGGTTGACCCTCTACGGACGGGGGACAGGCGTTCATGTTGAAAAAGGCAGAACCCAAGCGAGCACACATGACACTGCAACATAACAAATCAACTACCTTCGGGCGGGCCTGTCTGACACTTATGATAATGACCCGAATCTTGTAATTGTACGGTTTCCTCGCCTCCCCTCCTCCTCCAGCCGCCGTCGAAATAAGCACCGGGCGGCCCATCGGAGTATTTGCTCGTCTTCCTCCTCCTTATTTTTCTTTTTATTCGTCGTCTTCTTCTTCTTCTTCTTCTTCTTCTTCTTCTTCTTCTTCTTCTTCTTCTTCTTCTTCTTCTTCTTCTTCTTCTTCTTCTTCTTCTTCTTCTTCTTCTTCTTCTTCTTCTTCTTCTTCTTCTTCTTCTTCTTCTTCTTCTTCTTCTTCTTCTTCTTCTTCTTCTTCTTCTTCTTCTTCTTCTTCTTCTTCTTCTTCTTCTTCTTCTTCTTCTTCTTCTTCTTCTTCTTCTTCTTCTTCTTCTTCTTCTTCTTCTTCTTCTCCTATAATGGGCATGCCGCGCTCCAGTTGTCGGTGCCCACGGCACACGGCACCAAGCATCCATGCGGAGCATCAAGCTCGTGTAACAGCCAGCGCACACGTATCAGGCTGCCACGCAAACCCACATCATCGCACACACACACACGTATCAGGTTTCCACACAACGCACACACACCCTCTCCGGTAGCTCCCGGTCCGCTAACCTCCGCACGAGCAATCCTGGGTCTTAACTTCCAAAGTCTAAAGTAGCCAAGGTCTAAAGTCCTACTTTTAGATCCAGGCTACTTTAGACTTTGAGATTTGACCCAAAAATGCTTGGGCCAACGTCTAAAGTCCTACCGGGGACTTTAAACTCCCGCCTTGGATCACACGGCCTTTGAAAAGTTCCCGTTTATCCTTCATCGCCCAGGTGCTGTTCAACTCCGGCCCCCTGGTTTTCGATCTGCGACACGATCCGATGGCACCAGTGTTCGCGCTAAGGAAAAAAACGGCTGATTTCAACCGGAAAAACTCTTCTTGAAAAACTGACCGGCTGACAATCAGCCGGCTGATTTGTGGGAAGGTTCTGCCGATCAGAAGGGTTTTGCGACAACATCTTGATTCACAGCAGATTCCGCTCCATGGGCGGCATAGCCAAAGCTTACTCTGTTGAAAATCGGCTATTTTGTGCGAGTCTGTTGGTCAGAAAAAAGGCTCGAAATATAATCAGCCGGCAAGCCGGCCGATCGCGCGCACACTAGATGGCACCAGTGCTCCCGCTAACGAAAAAGTGCGAGGAATTCCTCAAAAACCCAGGACGCTAACCCAAACAACTTCCGCCGGTAGAGTAATCTTGCCTAAAAAAATCAACTGCCTTCGGGTAGGCTAGTCTGAGACTAGTAGTCGTCGGGGGAAAAAGAAACAGAGGCTGAAAAAAAGAGGGTGAGGCATTCCTCACCTTTTTCCCGTTGGTACCGTTCCGGAGCCCCCCATTTGGAAGACTCGGGTGCCCCCCTGCAACGGAAGCTAATAGCCTGCACCAAACGCGAGAGCCTAGCGGGGGAGAAAAAAAAAAGCCTCACCCCGGTCTTTGGGGGTTCCTCACTAAAAGTGAGGTTAGCGGGAGCAGTGGATGGCACTGGAAAAAAAAATGTTCGTTTGGGTTCGTCTTGTTCCGTTTCGTGTTTCTTTGTAGCCGCACTGCGCAGTGTGCGCGAGGCAACTGGACCGCCCGAATGGGGACCCTCTAATCATGACCCGTTACAACACTTGCCGCCACGTCCAGGATTTTCGGATTCAGGGCAGCGCGGTTAACGAAAAGAACTCGTGACTCCAGTTTTTTCCTTTTTTTTTTTGTTCAGCCACATGCAATGTGTGAGGAAGCTGAACCGCCCAAGTAGGACCTTCTGATCATGATCATTTGCAATCTTGCCACCTGAAACCACGTCCAGGATTTGGGCTCAGGGTAGTGCGGTCAACGAAGAATCTTCTTTCTCCTACTCCCGCTGTGTACGGTCTTTCGCACCCGCCGCGTTTGCAGTTCTCCCGTGCTGGTAAAAGAGCAAAACAAAACTTTGTGCGCAGCCCTCTTTCGTCGCTCTCCCATTGCACCCGCCTTTTAAATTTGTATTATCCCCCCGCTTTTTTTTAGAGATGCGGGCCTTCGGTTCCGAAGGTTTCGCGTTTTCTTAGTACCCCTCATAGAATCTTTTTTTTTAGATAGATATCATTAGAGAGGGGTTTTCCCCCCTCTCTCCCCACCACCACCACCACGCGCCGGAGGAAGGATTCGTTCCTGCCCAACGCGCCTACTAACTAAGACCCCCCCTTTCTCCCGCAGTCCCCCCTCATGATGTTCGCATCACAAAACAAAGAAGACAGTGAAAAATGGTCGTTACCTGGTCGGGTTTCGCTCGCGACCGTTTCCTGAACAATCCTTCACTAAATCCGCGGTTAAATAACCTGGCCTCAGTGGTGCAAGCACCGCGCTCTTCAAACCCAAGAAACATTTCCCCCCCCCCCCACCCAAACCAGCCGCGTGTGTTGCGGCTTAGTTGCTTTGCTGCGATTTGTTGTACACGTACAGCCCTCCCTTCTCCACTCCGTGTCCGTATTTTTATACGCAACCGTTCCAGTGCCGCCCCGCAGGCTACGGCACCATAGCCATGATAGGGCGCACATGTAGGGGGGCGAACAAATGCCCCGGGACTGCCAAGGCGTGGCCACCACACCTTTTGGGTCGTTTTTTTTTTTTTCAAAACAAAAACTACGCTTTTCTTTGCATTTCCTTCCCCCCTTCTTTTCTTGTGTTTGTGTGTGTGTGTGTGTGTGTGTGTGTGTGTGTGTGTGTGCGCGGTAAAAAACAAAAATCCGAATAGTAAAGTAAAAGCGACACAAAGTATGAAAAGGAATGAAAACACACTACCCAGGCCCTGCTCTAACAGCACAAAAGGAAACCCTCCCCTTCCTCCCCCTCAAGGTTTCATTCCCCACTTTGGGAGCCGTACACTCCCCTCTTCACAACTTTCTATTTTCTATTTTGCATCCCTTTCCTAGACAACATCTTCCTCGAAGAAGACTTGATGCTAGCATCAACCGTGCGTAAGAGGCAGTGCTCTGCCTAAACATTATTATTTATTATTATTATTAAACTAAGATTTTCCCCCCGCCTCACAAGTCAAACGGAGACTTCAAAAAAACCGACCGCCTACTACAAGAAACAGTCTAAAAATACTTGCACCTCTGAAGACCACTGACAACACGAACGACGTTGCTGACCCGAGAAGACATCGTACCGTAATTGGAATAATGTTGAACTGGACTAAAGCTGGAACGGGTAAATGACAGACCGGGTAAAACCTGGGACACGCGGGGAGGTGCCCCAGGTAGTCACCTGCGTGGCTGCACCAGTGGCGGTCCTGCAGCCTCCTATGACAGCGGCATCTAGGGGTCGAGCTGAGTATGTCGCGACCTGGTGCTTCCCGCGCCTTGGGGTGCTCAATTCTGCGCGGTACGCAGAGTCGCAAACCCGAAGAAATATATAATAATTACCTACCACCCCCCATGTATAAGATCGGTTTTTTTTGAGAAATGACGGCGATCTTATACACGGGGGGAGTGGGGTGGGGTCCCGCGCAGCGGGAAAGATTTTTTTTTTTTGGGCGTTTTTACTGTGGGGGGGGGTTCAGGGCCCCGCGCAGCGGAAAAAAAATTGGGGTGTTTTTTGTCCCCCCCCCCCCGTGTTTAAGATCGTCCCCCCCCGTGTATAAGATCGGTTTTTTTTGGGGGGCGATCTTAAACACGGAAAAACGCGATCTTAAACACGGGGGGGGTAGGTATATAATTATGATGCCGAACCGGGTAAAACCTGGGACACCCAGCCCCATCTTTGGGGGTGTCCCAGGGTTTACCCGGTTCGACATTAATCCAATTGCGGTATCTTCACCTCTCGCTTGCCCACCCATGTTTTTAAAGTACAGTGGCCTGATACCCGCGATTATTTTCTTGAATTTTCTACGTTTTCTTCGTCTTGCATCATCAGCCTTGCATCACGCAGCAGCGAACGAGTGTGCGAGGAGGAGAGCATTCTCTTTTTAGCCACATGCAATGTGTGAGGAAACTGAACCGCCCAAGTAGGACCTTCTGATCATGATCATTTGCCAAATTTGCCACCTGAATCCACGTCCAGGATTTGGGCTAGTGCGGTCAACGAAAACTCTAGTTTCCCTTTCTACTTTCTCCTACTCTCGCGGTGTACGGTTTCTTCTTCGCACAAGCACCTGCTTTGTAGAACACAGGGGGCTCACCTGCCAGTGTTGCATGTCTTTGCCTCTGCATCCTCTCCGGCCTCAACCCTCCAGTGTCGCGGTGGTAAGCAACAGCAGGATCGTCGACCGACCGAAATCTACGGTACTGCGGCTGATTCCCCAGATGAATCTGATCTGCAGTAAATATAGTACGTGATAACGTACTGATTTCAGCACGTGTACACGTACTGTTTCGGCATGTGTACAAAAAGAAACTAAGAAAGTTATCGTGCTGAAGTCAGTACGTTCAGCATGCTGAACGTAAGGCCTGGGCTGCCAGTTGCGAAATCTCATGACGATGACTCCCCACTATCGCAACAATATTCGAATCCCAAAGGAGGTGAATGTGCCGTAGCCCACGCGAAAGACAGGTACACTTGGGTTCAGTGGCACAGCTACGATCCGCATACCAGAATACGATACCTTCAAGGAGCCCTTCCGACGATGGGCACTCAGAGACCTCAAAACCCCGGATCCTCAAGCGAACTTTTAATCTATACACGACTCGCACATTGTGTTTGTATCGTTTCTCCCCCACTACTACTACTCGCATCACAAGTGCCTGACTCACGAGCTGCCGACGTGCGATACGTGCATGCGGTACGAGGGCGTGAAGAGCCGCAGGCCCAGGCAGTGCTGCAAGCGAGGGCCCAGGCAGTGCTGCAAGCGCGGCCAGCGGTAAAGCGAGGGCCTGTCGACCAACGGGCGAGCGCGTGCGCCTCGAAGGGGCCGGAACCGAATCGCGGCCACAGGGCCCACTACCAACAGATCGGACGCCACCACCGAACGGTGAACGTGCAAAAGGGACGGACGGCGCCTGCTTTCAGCGGAAGCGCGGACGCGACGATGAGCAAGCAGGTGGGAGCGCCCGCAAGAAGCCGGAGCCGCAGCAGCCGCCTCTGAACCAGGAGCGCACCCCAAAAGAGGACAGCCCGCAAGCCCAACCGAAGCGGAGCCGCGAAGACGAGCATGACTGTAGCGGCTTGTGCAGTCTATCGACACAGATTGTTGCTGCATGACAAGTTCAAAACTGCCACTACTACTCCCCCTCTAGCCTCCGTCGAAATAAGCACAAGGCAGCCTCTCGAGTATTTTGTCTTTTTCTTGTCGTATAAGACGCCAGTCTTAGCATATTAGTATTAACCGACTAGTGATATAGTGAAACCTGGGCCTCTCGCTCCCTCACACAACCGCAAGAAAGCAACTCAGGACCTGTCCCCTCTGCGCCCGGGGTGTCGCTGGCTGCTTCGGCAGACGACACATACCCCTACTATGCAGTCTATCGACACAGATTGCTGCATAACAAGTTTAGCCTACTACTACTACCACTACTGCTCCCCCTCTAGCCTCCGTCGAAATAAGCACAAGGCAGCCTCTCGAGTATTTTGTCGTTTTCTTCTGCCCGCCTGACGGTGGAGGCCCACACCCTTTGACTTGTTTTATGTGTTCTCTCTCTCTCTCTCTCGTCGTCTCTCCTTTCGCCTTTCTTTGCGCCGTGTTGCGAATGCCCCCCTGCTTGTCTCAATCAAGCACCTTCACCCGCCTACCTAACCTACCCGCGCCATTCGACATGAAGGCTTCGACTGCGACGGGGTGACACACCGCTCGAAACGAGCAGCCCCCTCCATTCTTTTTTTCGTAGTAATGCATCGTAAACACGAAAGAGAACGCTGGCAGCGTGTTTGAGAGAAGATTGGCCTAAAGAGCACTATCATCCACTGGCAGGCCAATCCTCCCCACGGCATGTACAAACAAACGCACCTGCTTTGTAGGAAGACTTGAGGAAGCTGCCAGTTGCTAACTATCAAAGGAGGTACATGTAGCCCGCACGAAACACAGTTTGAACTTGAAAATCTTTGTTGGACCCGCATTGTGTTTGTGTTGTTTCTACCCCTTCCAGCCTCCTTCGAAGTAAGCACAAGGCAGTGCTTCGAGTATTATTTCTGCACAAGCGTGCAGGGTATTGCCTCGGATTCTTTGCATTCTAATCCAAACACTTACTTAACCGGAGACTATGTAATACTAGCCTCTCAACCAAAGATCACGCTAGAGCAAATGGCTCGCTAGAGAGCCAAATTTGAGAATTTCAAATTTACCTAACCTCTAGACTCGGATAAATTGTAGAACGTACACGTGTAGAAGTGTCAGATAAAAACTTTCACTCCAAAAACCTCGCGAACGTGAACTCGGTGTCGGTCACAAGAGCCATGGAAATGGCAAGGCACATAGGAAATAACAGCGCGCGCTAAAATAAGTCGAATCGTCGGCAATAGGCAACAAAGATACACGCACAAGCACACGACTACTGCCACTACAGCAGATACGATACGCACACTAACTACACCGCGAAGGAATCTTTACGACAATGGTCACCCGGAGACCTTAAAACCCCGGATCCCTGAGCGAACTTGCACTCTAAAAAAAGCGGAAAGAAACCTTCTAATCCACAAATAACGCTAGAACCACGAGACGAACTGGCCTACAGTAACCTTGGCGACCCCGCTCCCTTGTTCCAGACTTTTCAAAGGGCCCCCCCTCACCACTCCCCAATCAGTCGGAGACCTAGCAGCACCGATTGCTTGGAACAGGAACAGAACAAGAGAAGGAGAAAAGGCGAAGGGCACCCGGTGCAGGGCTTACGCAGCTCTTTTTGTTGAAGGTGTCACGGGATAAGCCGGCAGCTCTGTCCGGCACCGCTGAGGAAGGCCTACCGGATGTAAGGCACATGAAAAACGCAACCCGGTGAACATAATCAAGAGTCGAAGATTAGCGTCGAAACTTCCTGGCTTTTCACGCCGTAGCAGAACGACCACACCCTACCCAATCCCAAACACCCTCTAAACGCGTTAGGGGACTTCACAAGGTTTCACAACGGAGTGACACAGCACCCGAAACGAGCTGCATCCTCTTACTTTTCTCAACCCCCCTCCATACTCAAGCCTCTACGGTCGCCCTGAGACTTTACAGTACCGACCTTCTAATCCACAAATAACGCTAGAAAAAGTGACGACCAACGAACGACATCAAAGGTTTTCACCAACGCTCTCTGCTCGTGTATCACTCCCCCCCATTCGCCGAAGATCAGCCGGAGACTCTAAACCCCCGGTGTTTTCAAGCGAACTTTTTCACTCCAAAAGAACGAACCAGACCTATGCAATTCTCTTGTACTCCTTTTTTTAATACTTTTTTGCTGCCGCAAAAACCGAATTCAAAGGCAAAAAAGAAATGAAAAATGGCCGTACATCAATCCCGGTTGATGATTGTCGGCAACACAATGGATCACAACAAAACACAACAAAATCAAAAAAAGGAAAAAAAGTCCCCCCGAAATGCGGAAACTCGGTTTCCTGATTTTTACGCTGCACTTTTTTTTCCTTCTCTTCTTCATTGCGTCTTGCAACGAAATCACGCTTATTGCGCATTTACACTCCGTCCGACTTGCCAGCCCGCGTGTTTGCAGCTGCAGTCTTTTTCGTTCTTGTCGTGAGAACATTTTCTTGCTTTTTTGTTGGTGAAAAACCAATATAAAAAAATCCATCTTACACTCAAAAAAAGAAAATAACGAAACCACGAAATTCGTCTTGGAATTCAAGCAACTCCCCCCCGCTGGTAGAGAAAACTTGCCAAAGGAATCAACCACCTCCAGGTGGGCTGAGGGGGGAATGATTTTATGTTCAGTGTCCTGCATTATCTTCTCCCGTTTTTTTCGTCTTCTCTTTTCTTTCTGTCACACGAATGCAAACAACGCAATTATCGCAGTCTTTCCGCCTTCTGTTCCGCAGAAGGCCTGAAACAATCTGCTTTTTACTTGCTTTTCCTGCATTTAAATGCCTTCGCTTACCAAAAAACGGGCTTCTTGAACGTGTACCCACACGTTAGTAGGTGACAGAATCCAGACCAGGCTGCCTCAAGTTCCGCACGTATTCATGTAGTCACCGGTCTGTGATGTCCGTGGATCGTGAACCCGTCGTGAGTTCATCTTCAGCCGGCTGCTTTTTTTGGGAGTGGGCAACGAGCTTCTCACCTCACAGACCGAGACGAACGAAGTGGGCGGGCGCCCCACGGCTGCCAGTGGGCCGATCTGCAGTATCTGCGCTATCGGTAGCTGTTTCTCTTGGCTACGAGCATCTTCTAATGGCGATGTGTTTCGTTTTTTTTTTTTTGACAGTATGCGAATCCTGCAGAGAATAGTTGGCTAGACCTCGTGAGTCATAGCTGACCACAATTGCGGGAGTCGGAGAGCCTAACTGCAGGGCTCCTCCCTTTCGCGAGGAATAAAATACAGAGCTGTGTCAAGCTGTTCTTTCCTTTCCTTCCTTGTTGCTTTGTAGCCACATGCAATGTGTGAGGAAACTGAACCGCCCAAGTAGGACTTCTGACATGCGCATTTGCCAAATTTGCCACCTGAAACCACGTCCAGGATTTGGGCTCAGGGTAGAGTGCGGTCAACGAAAACTTCAGTTTCCCTTTCTACTTTCTCCTACTCGCGGTGTACGGTTTCTTCTTCGACTTTTAGCCGCATGTCTTGCAATGTGGGACGAAACTGAACCGCCCAACCTGTGGTCATGCTCCTTTGTCTTGACCGTTTCCAAGGGGTGGTACGTTTTAGTCGTTTTCGCGGAGACTCCGGCGGGTGCTGACAACCCTCCGCGATCCAAAGGAACCGCGGGTTGTATATGCAGAAGGTGTAATGCCCTTATATCCCACTCAAAACAAATTTGTGCCCTTATATCCCACTTCAAACAAATTTTGTGCCCTTATATCCCAAACTGGGATATAAGGGCACAAATTTGTTTTGACAAATTTGAATCGAGGAAAATGCTGGAAAACTTGCCGAGGAGGGGCTTGAACCCCCGACCACTCACCTTGAAACCCAAGGGTGGTTGGCTCGACCATCCGGATACCTACGGCGAAAAAAAAAAAAACTTTTCGTCCAGCCGGACGCTGGACTCCTGTTGCTGTTGCTATTGCCACTGCATGCGTCCACGCTGACATTGGCAGTGACATGGAGACATCACGTGTCGCGAGTTGACGCCCACGCCTGGCACGGCGAGCCAAAGCCGAAATCGAACCCGAACCCAGAAGTTCTGAGGAGTGATGGTGGCAGAACCGAACCCGAAACCGAACCTCAACCCGAAACCGAACCAGTGCCCGATAGCCTCGGATAGGAAACCAAACTCGGAACTGAACCCAGATTACAAGACAGATGGCCAGAACCGCGGAGGACGGTGGGCTAACAACCCAAGGTGGCGACACAGTCGGACACTGTTGCCGACAGACGGAATCTGCAGCTCACGCAAGAATGGCTGATTCCTTCCTAAAGTCATCAACTGTCGTTGTGCCCACGCCTGCACCGCAACTGGTTGCACACACACCGGTTGCACGACGGTGGACACAGCTTCCTTCACTGCAGGCTTCACTGCGTAAGTGAAATCAGCTGTGACTGTGGCTGACTCGCAGCCGCGTGACAGCGGCGCCTTCCCGCCACTGAGCCAGTAGTCCCGGTCCTGCTGCTGTTCCTTGCTGCAGCTGCTGCTCCATTGTCCAGAGGTAACTCTCTCCACTCCAGGCACTCGGAGTCGGACAGCTATAGCGATACCCTGTGTTCTGGTCCCCGAATCTGGAGGTGAATCCTGCAGACGTGCGGTGGGTGTGCAGTTTACGGCTGCCGCGACACTGTCCGGTCACTCAGTGACTGACACTGTGACAGTCACAGTGTGACACAGCCTCAACAAGGACAGTGGAGAATGACCGTGGTCACTGGTATGTCAGGCCAAGAAACGGATCATGAGTCTGATGAGATCAGTTGTCTCGCCTGACTCTCGGCTGTAGCATCTGGCCAGCTACTACAGTTCTGTCACCGCGATTAGCCCCGAACGTCAGCGTGGCACGCCGTGACACGCCGCACGGTCAGACGGTGCAGCCAGGCACCTGGCTCTGATGCGGTTCTCTTGAGTACTTGCTTGAGCCTCCCAAGTTGAGGCACCCGATCGGGGATCGAGTGTGGCCGCGGTGGCCAGCTTGAAGTTGTGAAACGGTGCAACCAGTCGCTCTGAGGCACCCAGAACGTCTTGAGACGTCTCGGGTGGGGCACTGAAGCCAGCTTTATGCCTATGGACAAGGAAACACCAAAAACGAATGGAACGGGCTGGACTGGGTCAAAAATTTTGGTCAAATTTTAGGGGTCCAAATTTTTGGGGTCGAAAATTTTGGTCCAAATCTTTGGTCGAAATTCTTGGGGTCCAATTTTTGGGGTCGAAATTTTGGGTCCAAAAATTTTGGTCGAAATTTTTGGTCGAAATTTTGGGTCCAAATTTTTGGTCAAAATTTTTGGGGTCCAATTTTTGGGGTCGAAATTTTGGGTCCAAAAATTTTGGTCGAATTTTTTGGGGTCCAAATTTTTGGTCCAATTTTTTGGCATCGAAATTTTTGGTCGAGATTTTTGGTCGAATTTTTTGGGTCCAGATTTTTGGTCAAAATCTAGTTGGGCAAAATGTTGGGGCAAAATTTGGTCAAAAATTTTGCCCTCGAAGGAAGGGGTTAGCAGCCTAAGGGTAAGCTATCCTAACAACGACTATCTGGCGATGGTGGCATGAGTCACGGTCGGAGTTCTACTCCATGCACAGGAAGAGTCCGTCCTTCTTCTTTCCTAGTTTGACAAAAGGAACAAAAGAACGACTTGCCCGTACAAGTAAATGCAGTTCTCGCCCCCTGCATGTCTTCCGTAGTTGCTTACTCAAAAAAACAAAAAAAAAGGAAGGGGTACACCTGGCTGAGTCGGTAGGACGAGGGACCAAATTACCTCTATGAGGTGAACAACGACGGTTCGAATCCCACCAGAGAGACTTTCCAGGCGTTCGGGGATAAGCTCCCGGAAGCAAGCCCTAGCTTCGATTCCTTGGAGGTAGGACCAAACAAACAACGGAGTAAACAGCGGGTACAATGAACCCCTGTACTACCTGCAGGATTAGGCCGTCTAGCCTCGCCTAGGCTGCAGTAAAAGTTCCGCCAGACAGAACAGAACAGATCGATTGAGCTCCCCGAAGAAACCGGTAGCTCCGACGGCTCGGCCGACCGCGAGTAATGTAGGAACAGTACACCTACCCCCGATAAAACCATGGGGCGCTGATGAAAAAAAAAAAAAAAAATCGAATTTTTGGACGTTGTGGCCGAGTCAAAGCACGCACGCCACCGGCACCACAGGTGTCCGGTTCGGTTCCCTCAAAAGACTTTTTACACGACCAAACAAATTTTGTGCCCTTATATCCCACTTCAAACAAATTTTGTGCCCTTATATCCCAGATTGGGATATAAGGGCACAAAATTTGTTTGAAGTGGGATATAAGGGCACAAAATTTGTTTGAAGTGGGATATAAGGGCACAAATTTGTTTGGGGTGGGATATAAGGGAAATTTACCATATGCAGAATCACTAAAAATACATGCGGAGACACTAAAAATACACGCGGAAACGGAAACACTACTAGGACAAGCGGAAACACCGAGACTGCACGCGGAACAGCTAAGATTGTACGCAGAAGCCCCTAAAAAAGCATGTGCTGTAGACTGTAAGCATTCCAGCCCCTTCCCTTTGCGGTCTGCCTTCCAGCGCCCTCTAGTTCAGCACGTGAGGTTTTGGCGTCGTACTCTTCGTGACGGTCATTACACACGCGAGACCCACTTCCACAGGTTTAGATATCACCCATTGCCTCTAGCGTACAAGGTACAAGGTACAAGGTACAAGGTACAAGGTACAAGGTACAAGGTACAAGGTACAGGTACAAGGTACAAGGTACAAGGTACAAGGTACAAGGTACAAGGTACAAGGTACAAGGTACAAGGTACAAGGTACAAGGTACAAGGTACAAGGTACAAGTACGTGTCGAGGCTATTTCTCTTAGCTGCCTCAGCAGTGTTGCTATTAGGCAATATGCGTACCTGCTGCCATCCTTAGATGTGGGAGGGGGTTTCTCACTCTCTGGACAAGAAAAAGAAAGAAAAAAGCGCTAGAAATCCTTCCGCGAACTTTTCACTCCAGAGACAGTCCCAGAAAGAGAATGAAGGGTTGTTTTTTTTTTTCTTTCCGCGGATTCTTACCAAAGACAGGGGCACGGGGGTTTCCCTGGGGGAGGGAATGCCTTGGCGCTTCTCTTGCTGAGTTCATCATGAACTGCGCTACTGCGCTACGCGTGCGCTTCACTTGATCGTTGCATTTCTCAGAATGCTTCTGAAATCCACTCATTGCAACAAAGAAAGGGGAAGAAGAAACAGGGTTTCACGTACGATGGGGTAACCCCCAATTTTAGACTTTGTGTTGCAAAAACCCCAATGACCTGCTGTTTGCTCGTTACGCTGAAACATTCCCACGATGAATCGTAAGAAACCCCCATGCCCCTGTCCCTCTTCAGATGGGAATAAAAGAGTCGAATACGTTGTACGTTTCCGCCTCTTTTTGCGCGCCGTCCTTTTCTTCGCAATACATGCGCAAGTTTTTCCAGCCTGGACACAAACGAAAAACGTCAAAGGACCATTCGGTGACGCAAAGCCACCGACTTCTTGCAGCACGAAAGTCAGTTCAAAAGGAATGAAAAGGAATGAAAACACACGGCCCGGATCCTGCTCTAACAGCACGAAGGAAACCCCCCACGCCTCGCAAGTCAAACGGAGACTTCAAAAAAAAAAAAAAACGGGTTTACAGTGAAAATGCGACTAGCGGAAAGGAGAAAGACAGTAAGGAGAGTGGACTTTGGCGGCCGACAAAAAAACCTTATCTTAGGACGGAAGCAACCCGCACCACATGAAGCACCGCAAGTGCCGCGAAATCCAAGCACCACACTGCGAGAAAATACATATAAACGCGGACAACAGACCGGTACGGGCTACAAGGCAACCCCTGCTCAACTTGTAGAACGTGGGGGGCCCAAGACTACACTCCACGAAGGAAAGTACTTGGTGTCGGTCACAAACAGTCCCGGACATGGCTAGCCATAACCCAGAACGAAAGCGTGCACTAAATATACAACCCGTAAGGGAGCACAGGTTTTTTCTTGAGCGGGCCACCAGCCCATCATTTATAGGGGGGGCGTGGGGGACCCACCTTTTCCCCCCAGGAGGGTCCGGTTTTCCAGAATTCTGTAATCACTCCGGATTGGTGTTCTCCGCGAGTTTTTCAGAAATTTTTCAGATATACCGCCAAAAAACATGAAAAACAGGGGGGTGCGGGGGGCCACGCCCCCCGCCCAAACGGTACGGGTTTTCTAATAAACTTTTCAACCCCATTTCAACAATCCTGTTGGTGTTTCTCACTTCGAAATCACAGCTAGACCACTTTTCAGACAACAAAAACTGGGGTTGTCCCACATTTTTGGGTCACCAATACTGACGTTTGAGGGTTGTCCCACTTTTTTGGATCACTAAAACTGACGTTTGAGGGTTGTCCCACTTTTTTGGATCACTAAAACGGACGTTTGCGGGTTGTCCCACTTTTTTGGATCACCAATACTGACGTTTGAGGGTTGTCCCACTTTTTTTGATCAACAAAACTGACGTTTGAGCGTTGTCCCACTTTTTTGGATCACCAATACTCACGTTTGAGGGTTGTCCCACTTTTTTGGATCACTAAAACTGACGTTTGAGGGTTGTCCCACTTTTTTGGATCACTAAAACTGACGTTTGAGGGTTGTCCCACTTTTTTGGATCACCAATACTGACGTTTGAGGGTTGTCCCACTTTTTTGGATCACTAAAACTGACGTTTGAGGGTTGTCCCACTTTTTTGGATCACCAATACTGACGTTTGAGGGTTGTCCCACTTTTTTGGATCACTAAAACTGACGTTTGAGGGTTGTCCCACTTTTTTGGATCACCAATACTGACGTTTGAGGGTTGTCCCACTTTTTTCGATGACCAATACTGACGTTTGAGGGTTGTCCCACTTTTTTGGATCACCAATACTGACGTTTGAGGGTTGTCCCACTTTTTTGGATCACCAATACTGACGTTTGAGGGTTGTCCCACTTTTTTGGATCACCAATACTGACGTTTGAGGGTTGTCCCACTTTTTTGGATCACCAAAACTGACGTTTGAGGGTTGTCCCACTTTTTTGGATCACCAATACTGACGTTTGAGGGTTGTCCCACTTTTTTGGATCACCAAAACTGACGTTTGAGGGTTGTCCCACTTTTTTGGATCACCAATACTGACGTTTGAGGGTTGTCCCACTTTTTTCGATGACCAATACTGACGTTTGAGGGTTGTCCCACTTTTTTGGATCACCAATACTGACGTTTGAGGGTTGTCCCACTTTTTTGGATCACTAAAACGGACGTTTGAGGGTTGTCCCACTTTTTTGGATCACCAATACTGACGTTTGAGGGTTGTCCCACTTTTTTTGATCAACAAAACTGACGTTTGAGGGTTGTCCCACTTTTTTGGATCACCAATACTCACGTTTGAGGGTTGTCCCACTTTTTTGGATCACTAAAACTGACGTTTGAGGGTTGTCCCACTTTTTTGGATCACTAAAACGGACGTTTGAGGGTTGTCCCACTTTTTTGGATCACCAATACTGACGTTTGAGGGTTGTCCCACTTTTTTGGATCACTAAAACTGACGTTTGAGGGTTGTCCCACTTTTTTGGATCACCAATACTGACGTTTGAGGGTTGTCCCACTTTTTTGGATCACTAAACTGACGTTTGAGGGTTGTCCCACTTTTTTGGATCACCAATACTGACGTTTGAGGGTTGTCCCACTTTTTTGGATCACCAATACTGACGTTTGAGGGTTGTCCCACATACTGACGTTTGAGGGTTGTCCCACTTTTTTGGATCACCAATACTGACGTTTGAGGGTTGTCCCACTTTTTTGGATCACTAAAACGGACGTTTGAGGGTTGTCCCACTTTTTTGGATCACCAATACTGACGTTTGAGGGTTGTCCCACTTTTTTGGATCAACAAAACTGACGTTTGAGCGTTGTCCCACTTTTTTGGATCACCAATACTCACGTTTGAGGGTTGTCCCACTTTTTTGGATCACTAAAACTGACGTTTGAGGGTTGTCCCACTTTTTTGGATCACTAAAACGGACGTTTGAGGGTTGTCCCACTTTTTTGGATCACCAATACTGACGTTTGAGGGTTGTCCCACTTTTTTGGATCACTAAAACTGACGTTTGAGGGTTGTCCCACCTTTTTGGATCACCAATACTGACGTTTGAGGGTTGTCCCACTTTTTTGAATCACTAAAACTGACGTTTAAGGGTTGTCCCACCTTTTTGGATCACCAATACTGACGTTTGAGGGTTGTCCCACATTTTTGGATCACCAATACTGACGTTTGAGGGTTGTCCCACTTTTTTGGATCACTAAAACGGACGTTTGAGGGTTGTCCCACTTTTTTGGATCACTAAAACTGACGTTTGAGGGGAGTTTCTGCTCTTCGTATCGTCTGACGAGAACTGCCTAGAAGAAGTTTCTGCTCTTCGTATTGTCTGACGAGAACTGCCGAGAAGAAAAGGAGAAGTAAGAACACGTCTTTGTAACTGATAGCACTAGCGCAAGGGAATGTTGAGTGACTGCCTTAACCCGGGGAAACGAGCTTGGGCGAGGTCACCGGGGGGTTAGGGAGGGTGGGAAAACTTGAACTTTCTTTGAACCAACCACACCCTGAAGGCTGTGTGAAGTTCTCTGATCGACTTTTCGTGGTGCATCAACTCCCTCAGTGAAACTGTGATTGTCCCACCTTTTTGGATCACCAATACTGACGTTTGAGGGTTGTCCCACTTTTTTGGATCACTGAAACTGACGTATGAGGGTTGTCCCACCTTTTTGGATCACCAATACTGACGTTTGAGGGTTGTCCCACTTTTTTCGATGACCAATACTGACGTTTGAGGGTTGTCCCACTTTTTTGGATCACTAAAACTGACGTTTGAGGGTTGTCCCACTTTTTTGGATCACCAATACTGATGTTTGAGGGTTGTCCCACTTTTTTGGATCACCAATACTGACGTTTGAGGGTTGTCCCACTTTTTTGGATCACCAATACTGACGTTTGAGGGTTGTCCCACATTTTTCGATGACCAATACTGTTACTACAACAGTTTAGTGATCGGAAAAAGCGGGACAACCCTCAAACGTCAGTATTGGTGATCCAAAAAACTGGGGCAACCCTCAAACGTCAGTTTTCGTGATCGAAAAAAGTGGGACAACCCTCAAACTAACGTTTCCGGACCGGTCACGGACCACTGTCACCGATGGCTTTAAAATTTCGATGAAAGTGCTCGAAAAAGGTGAAAAACATGACCCCGGGATTCGAACCTGTGCCCTCAGGGTAGAGGTCCGCCGCACTGGTGAAAAATCGACCCTGGCGGGATTTGAACCTGTGACTCTCACCGTAGAGGTCCGCCGCACTGTCAATTCGACCACATATTTATGCTGGGGCGGGGGAAAATTTTCTCAACTTCGCTCAAAAAATATTTTTCGGATACCAAGGTGGGGGGGGGTCTGGGGACCCACCTTTTCATTCTGCCAAGTCGATGGGCAGGTGGCCCGCTCAGGAAAAAATCTGTGCTCCCTAACCACATAGCCTTTTCTTGCTCTAAGAGAACCCATTCATGAACGGTCACACGGAGACCCTAAAACCCCGGAATTTCAAGCGAACCTTAACTCTAAAAAAAAAAAACCGACCGCTTTTACTACTACTGCTACAAGAAACAGTCTAGAAAAGAGCACACTCGCACACGCAATCGGTCCACGCCCTCCTCACTAAGCTAACTAAGATCGCTGCTTTTTTTTTTTTTTGACTTAACAAGTGCGTTGCTGGTGCTAGGCAGCGTACTACACGAAACTTGCCAACAGCAGGCGAGTACCGCTAGCGCGGCGCGAACAAGCAAGAAGATGCGTGCCAAAAGAAGACGCCACACCACCAACCAAGGAGGACCTTGACTTGACCCCAGTGCATGGCATTCCTCGTCAGGACGTCGTCCACGCGCGCAGCCCCCTGCCATGCCAAAGCCAAAGTAACCCGCCGCACACCGGGATCTGACTCTAACGAACAGCATGATGTAGCTCGTCTTTCGTCACCGGCACGGCCTGCTTCGATGGCTTCATCGCGCCCGCCCGTTTCAGAGATCCGACGAAATCCCTGACGAGCTGGCTGTCGACAGGTCGTCCCAACCCCCCCCCCCCCCTGCACGTTCCAAGCACGTTCTTGCAATCCCCCCCCCCCCTGGCAACCGCTGCTTAACATGTTGGTTCCCCTCGAACCTTAAGCGCCCACATGTGGGCCACACGTATTTTTTCTCTGAGACCGAAAACGGAGCGTAAGCC
Organism: Diplonema papillatum; assembly: GCA_030068145.1. Taxonomy (NCBI): domain Eukaryota; phylum Euglenozoa; class Diplonemea; order Diplonemida; family Diplonemidae; genus Diplonema; species Diplonema papillatum. Next base: position 112,305 of record JAPJBO010000341.1, read on the forward strand.
CTGCTTCAAACCCAAGAACCATTCCCCCCCCCCCCCAAGCTTCTCGGCCGACTGAACGTTCACGACGTACTGCACCGCGGAAGCTGCGCAGATATTCCCGCGGGCAAGCAGCCGGGTCACAAACAGGACCGGCGCCGTCGGGACGTCGAGGGGATCGTCGGGCATCGCTTCCCAGTGGCTCCGGGACTCCAGAAAACGGCGGTGTACGGAGTGGATTCCGCGACGTGTGGACAGCGCAAATTGAAAGACATTGGCCGCTCGTGCGCACGAAGAACAAATGAAAAAAACGCCGGACTACCTTTGTTTGGATAAGCACCGCTGCTTTGTAGGAAATACTTGAAGAGGCTGCCAGTTGCGCAATATCCAATGAGGTGAATGTGCCTGGCCCGCACGAAACAGAGGTAAGTCTGGGTTCAGTGGCGGACGTAAGCGTTCAACGAAAAGACCCACCCTGTAGTTGCATTGGGTTCTCCCCCTCTAGCCTCCTTTTTTCGAAGTAAGCACAAGGCAGCCCCTCGAGTATTTTCTGTCGATCGGACTGCTGTCTGAAAAGTGAAAAACTTTGCCTTTTGCCAAAGCGCCCTTTTTTGTCGTTCAACGATCCGACTTTCCGACTAACAGTCGAACTGCAAGAAGGAGAGATGGTCCCCGCACTATAACTCGTCTCTCTCTTCTTTTTTTTCCCCGCCCGCGTGCAGAAGTCTTCTCCACAGCTGGGCTCCTCTAACTTCCTCATTACCGGCGACGGGGTTTGTACCTCGCGTCCTAGCTTATGTGACCAGTGAAGGTCTGTGTGGGGGGTCGAATCCCCACCCCAACGCCAATTGGCGGTTCTAGGGAACTGGCTTCGCGTTTCCTGTTTATCGGACCAGGGTAGCTTACCGTGATTGGAATACTGATGAACTGGACTAAAGCTGGAACGGGTTATTGATAGACCGGGTAACACCTGGGACACCACTGGGTAACATGCAGGGTCAAAACCTTGTGTCTTTTTAAAACGCTGGCACGGGGCCGATGGTCCCCAAAAAAAAAAAGAATTGGAAAAAAAAAAAAAATTGCTCAACTTCCTCAAAAATTATCGCAGTTTTTGTTCCAAAATTTTAAAATTTAAAAAACCCATTTTTTTCCGGAAAGTTTTTGGTGGCCATTTGCCAAAGTTTTGACCCTGCATGGTATGCAGGAATGGCTAGCAGCACATCCTACAGCCAGTGCCGCTGTCTTCAGGATGCAGGAGCACCACTCGTAGATACGATGGCACATCTTGCCTTTTGGGGCGAGCTCTATTATTAGCAGGCGAAAGTCCCCTGGTCGATATTCTACAAAGTACGCAACCCCCGGACCGGGTGAAACCTGGGACACCCAAAGCCCATTTAACACTAACAGGATCACAGAATGTCAGTCACACCTTCCCGATTCCTTTTCTTAATAGTACATCTGTACTGACGGGAGCATTTCCGGAACAACGGTTGCACATGAAAGAGAAAACGAAGCCAACGAAAGGTTTATACCCTGTACACGCGAAGAACAAAATCCATCCCCGCGTGACGTCGTCCCGGCGATCATAGCTTGCCTCATGGTCGGTGTTCTTTCCCGTTTCAACATTAACCCCATCGCGGAGTAGTTGATGATGAGCCTGTTCTCAAAGGAACACTACACTGCAGACCTAGGCGGCCTCCTCATCACCACTGAGCGCAAACCTTTCGCGACCGTGAATGAACACGTCGGGATTGCCGGGGCGGGTGGGTGTATGTATTGCGGGCGTTCCTCAGTCAAGGAGAATAATTGCAACCATCGATCTCATCACGACGCAAGCACAAACGATTTCCCATCCTCTGCAGCCGAAAGGCTCTCAAACTCGTTGAACGCGTCAGTGTAGTGCGCGTGTAGCCTAGGACATTTAGGAGCATCACAGACCTGCTATTGGCTCGCTTGTCTGGACAAAGTCATAGGGAAGGGAGGGTGAGGTTTCTTCCCGTCCAACGACCCCCCAACCACCTGGTTCTTGGGTGGCTTGACGACCGCAGCAGCATACCCGCAGTGACACTGTAATCTCGGCTTATGTATTCGGTCATTGCACTCAGATCTTGGCTTGGGTAATCGAGTTCGCCACGCCATCCGAAGTAATCATCATCGGAAAGGGAAGGAAAGAGAGAAGTCAGACGGGGCCCTGATAACTTGCTCACTATCGAATGGGATAGAGTGTGCTGTCAGGTGATTTGTTGCCATCCCCAGAGCACCGCCAGCCACCTACACTTTCCGCACGCAGCGCCGGAGGCGGCGAAGAATGCCCCGAAGTGCGGCACGCATTCTGAGGGGAAGTGCTCGGGCACTTCGTGCCCAGGCGTGTGTGCGGAGTTTCTGCTCTTCGTTTAGTTGGGTTTCTGATGTTTTCCCTTAAGGAATTGTCTCGTGGGAGGTGATTCTGTCTTGTTTTCTTTTTCATTTTGCAGCCATTATTTCGGCCTAAACGCATCCGACCAGTTATTCTGGATTTTCCGAGCAGTTTAGGAGCACCCGAGTGGTAGGTTCTTAGTTTTGGGCTGCTGGGGGCCCCCCTTTTTTTGGAAGAACAGGGGTCCTTTCAGGGTCCCGGCGGTTTGGCGACACATTTTGCGGGCGTCTTATCAACCCACACCGGTGTGGATCAAACTTTCCTGGGGGCTCCGAATGTTTTTGGGTTCCCTGTGTGGTTGTGTCTGCCGAGAACTGCCTTTTGCAGAAAGGAGAAGCAAGAACACGTCTTTGTGACATCACTACCGCCAAGGGAATGTTGAGCGAGAACGTACTTTTTCTTTGAACGGGAAAACCACGCAGTCTTTTATCCCCGAGGAAACCAGGTTGTCATACCTAAGCACATACACACCTTCTCCGGTAGCTCCCGGTTCAGCCGGACTTCCGCGGCCTTCTTAAAAGGTCCCCGGCAGCCTTGGAAGCTCGGTCATCGCTCCCCGCTGACAGTTCCAAGCCCGCTCCCTTGCCTGCCGTCTCGCCAGATAGTGATAGGGAACAGAAAAGAGTATCATCGATCCACGATTTGACGGCGAAGCGAGAACTTGCCTCTGTCAAAATCGTTCTTTCTTATCCCCACCCCCCACCCCCGCTTCTGTCCACTTATTCCCAACCCCCGCCCCTGTGCTCTCAGCGTCCCTTCTTTCAACGCCTCTAACTCTGCCCCGTTTATCTATACGCACTGCAACTCGTCTCTCTCTCTCTCTTTCTCTAAATCTTTAAAACTTTTCTCTTTTGTTCTGCTTCAAATCACCCGCTTTCTTCCTGCTTTGGTTTCCCTCTCGCAAACGCGTGTACGGCTGCTGGTGTGTCGTTATTTCCGTCCGTCCCAGGAGCGTAGAGAGTACCAAAGAGCTTTGAGCTTTGTGTATACACCGTCCCAGGAGCGTAAAGAGTACTACAGAGTTCTGTGTCTACAGTAGGCCGCCCAGCCTCCTTCCTCCGATCATCGGCGACGGCAGAACTCACGTGCGGGGGGGAATTGCACCGTGGAGATGATTTCTCCTTGACTTCTCATTCTGCGGCCATTTTCTCGAGCCTAAACGAGCAACTGACCACCTTTTCTGAATTTTCGGAGCGTTTTTGCGGCACTGACCTGCCACGTTCAAGCTTGCTCCGACCGCTGGACCCTCTGCCGACACTCGCTAGTCGTCGACGCTCATGACGGCAGCCCCATCCTGAAGTGCAATTACTGCCGACGCGTCACTGCTGCTGTGTGCGCTCGGATTGTCGCCGCTCAAGCGGCCACCTTGTTTGTAAAGACGCAAACAAACGCCTGCTGGCTCGCTATTTGTGGTCTTTTGTTGAGTCCGGCCACGTTCCCCCTCCGAGAGACGTCAGGACGTTGACTTGCATCTCAAGCGCCGGGTGAATCGGCGTCTGCACGATACTCGTCAGCCGTCGCATCGCGCTCTTCATCGCGTACGATTTCGCGGTCGCCGAGCCCCGATACTCGGCTGTCGCTCGTCTCTGAACCTCATCCATCGCGCGATTCGATAGAGCATCGGCGTCGATATTCTGCTGGCGCGGCACGTGCTCCAACTTGATGTCGGTGCCTTTCCGCCGCAGTTCCGCCACCTCTGCCTGCGCCCTCTTGTACAGTCGCAGAGCTTCGGAACAGCGCGCGTTTCCTGTCATCTGGGGTCAACGACAAGTCCGCTGTCCCCCCGAACAACCAGCTCTCCGCTCAGCCCTGGCTGGTCTTGCAGTCGGTGCAGTGCCTTGATCAGAGCCGTGTACTCCGCGACGTTGTTAGTCGCTCGCTCTTCGATCGGGGCACAAATCTCCCATTGTTCTTCCCCGCGAGGTAGTATACGGCTCCTGCACCCGAAACGGCCCCACGTGTCCTGTTGCTCCGCGAGCCGCCGTCGACGAAGACTGCTGTCAGCGGTTCGGGCAGTTCGTCGCTCGCCAGCCACTTCCTCCCGTGTTGCGTTTCTCTCGACGCCTTCTTTACACCGTTAGTGGTATGGTCCTTTGACAGAGTGAGCCGATGCCTCTCATCTCACCTTTAAAAACACGGCTGAGTCACGCATGCTCTTGACAGACGCTAGCGTCCGACATTTCGCACGCGCGTCGCAGTCGTTGGGTGGTATTGACAAGGGGTTTCATCGGACACTCGGATGAGCTTCGTCACTTCACCGCCGCAGGTTCCCCCCTGCCCTGGGAGGTCTGCTTGGCTGCCTTCGGTTTGCGTCTCCGTGTTGGTGTTGTTGCTTCGCTTTTGGACTCCTTCTTCAGCTTGGGACGGTCCCAACGTCCTGATCTGCTCTTGGCGCCCGTCTTGCACTCATTCTGCGCTGCCCGTCTCTCCTGCTTGACTTCGTGTTTCCATCGGGACTGCTCGCGTTCCCATCCCGACGGACACCTTCTTGTTGCGTTAGTGGTATGGTCCTTTGACAGAGTGAGCCGATGCCTCTCATCTCACCTTTAAAACACGGCTGAGTCGCGCATGCTCTTGACAGACGCTAACGTCCGACATTTCGCACGCGCGTCGCAGTCGTTGGGTGGTATTGACAAGGGGTTTCATCGGACACTCGGATGAGCTTCGTTACTTCACTGCCGCAGGTTCCCCCCTGCCCTGGGAGGTCCGCTTGGCTGCCTTCGGGTTGCGTTTCCGCGTTGGTGTTGTTGCTTCGCTTTTGGACTCCTTCTTCGACTTCGCACGGTCCCAACGTCCTGGTCTGCCCTTGGTGCACGTCTTGCGCTCAGTCTGCGCAGTTCGTCTCTCCTGCTTGACCTCGTGCTTCCATCGAGCCTGCTTGCGCTCCCATCCCGACGGGTAGTGCGTCTGCGGTCGAAAACTGCCATTCAGTGTTGCAGCTTTGCGGAGCCCAGCCTGCGGTATGGCTCGCACCTTGTCGCCGGCCTTCTTCGCCGTCTGCTCTCGTGCGGCGGCTTCGTAGGCGCGCATCACGGCTTCAAACGCCTGCTGGCTCGCCATCTGTGGCCTCTTGTTGAGTCCGGCCATGTTTCCGCCTCCGAGAGACGTCAGGACGTTGACTTGCATCTCAAGCGCCGGGTGAATCGGCGTCTGCACGATACTCGTCAGCCGTCGCATCGCGCTCTTCATCGCGTACGATTTCGCGGTCGCCGAGTCCCGATACTCGGCTGTCGCTCGTCTCTGGACTTCATCCATCGCACGATTCGATAGAGCATCGGCGTCGATATTCTGCTCGCGCGGCACGTGCTCCAACCTGATGTCGATGCCTTTCTGCCGCAGTTCCGCCACCTCTGCCTGCGCCCTCGTCTTGTACGGTCGCAGAGCTTCGGAACAGCGCGCGTTTCCTGTCATCTGGTCAACGACAAGTCCGCTGTCCCCCCGAACAACCAGCTCTCCGCTCAGCCCTGGCTGGTCTTGGAGTCGGTGCAGTGCCTTGATCAGAGCCGTGTACTCCGCGACGTTGTTTGTCGCTCGCTCTTCGATCGGGGCACAAATCTCCCATTGTTTCTTCCCCGCGAGGTAGTATACGGCTCCTGCACCCGAAACGGCCCCACGCGTCCCGTTGTTCCGCGAGCCGCCGTCGAAGAAGACTGCTGTCAGCGGTTCGGGCAGTTCGTCCCTCGCCAGCCACTGTTTCTCTCTTTCTTCCGTGTTGCGTTTCTCTCGACGCCGAGTTTTGAGCGGCGTCAGCGTCAGGCCGCTAAAAAGCTCGAAGTCAATTGCGAGTTCAAAGAACGTCGCAGAGGCGTCGCCTCCTTGCTCCGCCCATCGCTTCGAGGAGCTCCATTTTGCCATCGCTACGAGCATCTCTTGCGAGTCGGGCCACGCTGTGGTGCTTGGCCGGGCTCCCTGCACATCGATGGGGTACACAGCAGTCGGTGGTTTCGGGCACCATCCCCACGGGTAGGTGTCGACAGAAAACTCCTTTCTCCGACAATCCTTCTCAACTAATCCTTCCACCTTCTGTCGGTCGAGCAGAATGCGCGCACACATTAGCTGAATCGACCCTGCCATGTCCGCCGCTTGGTCGTGTTGCGCCTGTTTCGGCACGACGCCACAGAGAGCGAGACATTTCGGCATGTTCGGAAGACTGGCGACGAGGTGCGGGTACTCATTCCTGATTGCTGTCCACCTCGTGCAGTCCCACCACATGTGGTGCTCGTCTTCCGGTACCCCCGCGTCGCAGTACTTGCAGACATCGTGCCCAAGCCGCTTTCCCGTCAAAACAGCGTTAGTGATGACTGCGCGCACCAGCCCTTGCTGGTATCCGGTCAGCCCTCCTTCCGTCAACAATCGTCGTGTCGCCGGACCGTCGATGCCGTGGATAATCCCCTCGAATTGTCCTCGCACGATCTTCGCATATCTGCTGGTGCGGACGGCCTCCCTCACCGCGTGCTGAAACTCGTCTCTCGCAACTGCCGCCCGCCTCTTTGCGCCCCTGTCTTCTGCGTCGGTGTCGCAGAAGAGGTTCCATTCCTCCGGTTGCGCCGGGTCTCGTAGACGTCCAAGCTCAGTCCACGTCCAGCCTACCTCTTCGACAGCCTCCTGGAACAGGGCTACCGGCCCCTTCTTCTTCGCGTTGATTTCTCCGCGCTCCTCTCTTTCGCGCCTTATTGCTCGTACCTCCTCTGCCAATCGCCTGAGTCGTGGTCGTCTGCCTAATTGCTGCCCGAGCGTGAGCAGCCGCCGATGCAAAACGACAGAAGCCGGGTCCAGCCGGTGTCCGCGGCACAACACATTCAGCACTATTGCGCCGTTCCGGCGTGGGCTTCCGGACCAGATCCCCGCCATTGTTGCTCTCATCAAAGCTTGAACGTACTTCTTAGGTGGCTGCCACACGGCGGTTCCATACAGCGCTTTGGTCGTTGCTGCAGCGGCCACGTATCGCTCCCTTTCTTCCATCGGTACGGGGAGGTGTCGAGCCCGGCGGGCGATGGCTTGTGCCTTTTCGTGTCGCCCCTTTATGCGCTTGCTCGGCTTCGGCGATCCTTGACTTACCGAAAGCATCGTCCCCAACACGTCGAAAGCCTGCTGTCTCTCTATCGTCTTCCCTTGCACTTTCACCGCCCTCTCACGGCTTTCACACGTTGTGTACCAGTAGGACTTGGCGGCTCCGACTCCCAAGTCTGCCGCATTCGCGAATCGTGTTGTTGTCTGTGTGGCCGCTTTGAACTGTTTCTTGTCGCTCGTCATGGCCTGGGTGTCGTCCAGGAAGGCCAATGCACGTACAACTTCTTCCTCGCTTCCGAGTACCTCTACCGCTCGGATCCATACTGCAACAAGCGCATTCAGCAGCAAGACACTCAAGGGACACCCCTGCAAAATGCCGTTTGCTGCGTTGAAGGCTTCCCCTATTCCGCCCGCGGTTTTAAAGTGTCTCCTGATGGCAGAGTATACTCCTCTTAGCGCTCTCAGGACCCCTTTGTCGATTCCCATGTACTCCACCAGTCTGAACATTATGTCGTGAGGGAGGCGATCGAAGCACTTCTCGTAGTCTACGGACAGCCCATACAAAGGCCGTCCGCACTCGATTGCATGCTCGATCCGCAAGGCTACTTCGAACATGACGTCGTCCGCCCCTCTCAGAGGCACCGCCCCGCGTACTCCATCGGGTATCCATTGGCAGACCCACTCGCCCAGCATCCGAAGCCGCGTCGCCGCCCAGAGTCGGTAGACAGCACTTGTCACCGAGATTGGGCGCAAGTTCATCGGTCCCGTCTCTCCCTCATTCTTTGGTATGAGAGTTATCAACGCCGTCAGAAGTGTCCGAGGCCAACGGCCAGTCTCTTCGACTACCCTAAACAATTGCGCGAACCGCTCAATCGCTTCATCTGGCAGCGCCGCCAATTCGTGGACTCGCCAGCCTTCTGCCCCCGGTGCCGTTTCCTTGCCCAGCTTGGTAAGAGTTTTCAAGAGATCTCCCTTCGTTATCGGCGCAAGTGCAACCGGTTCTGTCCGTTTGATAGATGCCTCAAACTGCTCCTTGAAGTCATCCCATCGCGGCGCCGAGTTCCGGAAGTGTCTCTGAAAAACTCCCCCCCACGCGTTTGGCCCACGTAGGATCCTGTCCATCTCTTCCGGGTTCCATGTAACATTCCCATCCTCGTCTTTGATGAAATTCACCTGTTTCCTGTCTTCCTGCTTCAGCCATGAGAAAATCCGCCCGGGTCTCGTCTTAACCGCTAGCTGCATGCGGTCTCGCCATTCTCGTACGCGCGCGTCTCTCACCTTCTCGGCGAGTTTACCCTGACATCCTATCAGGCCTTCCATCATGTGCATGAGGTCCGCCCCTACAGGTGGGCTTGGTCTCCCCCATACTTCCTTGTACGGCCCTTCAGCCATAAGGCGTGTTCCTATCCTTTTTGCTTTCTCCCATCGTCGCTTTCTCATCCGATCGGTTTGCATGCTGGCCGGTCCGTTCTCCCCGTCGGCGGCAATGGCCTGCAGTTGCCTCAGGAGACGTGAGGTTGAGCGTTCTTCTACGCTGGCCGCCACTCCGGTTCGTCTCCCCTGCGGTGCTGCGGTTGGTCGACTTTGGATCTTCGTTTCTCTCGTCCGGCCTGTAAACTTCTTCTCCAACTTCTCGGACCTTCTCGCCAGATACTCCTCCGCAGGTCCCGACGCCAGTCTCCACGTCTCCTCCACCGCCTTCCTGGCCAAGGCCCGCGCAAGCTTATCTCTCGTCTTTGCCAGCGTCTCCTCGGCGAGCGATCTCTCATCTTCCTCGCTCAGGTTTGGCATTCTTCTAGGAAAAGCCGCCGGCCCCACCATTGTTCTTTGCCGGTCCTGGAACCTTTCCAGATTCATTCGGACGACAATCGCGTGGTGCGTTGGTATCGGCTTGACCTCCACGACCTCTACGCTTTCGACTGCTTGCATGGCAGCCTCGTTGGCTAAAACGAGGTCTATCCGCGTTCCTCCCTCTGCCTGCCAGCATGTTTTTGCTGGCGACGTCCCGTTTCGCATGGCGACATGGTGAGCCACGTCGGTCCACTGCCCAATCGAAGTCGCGGCTCGCAGGGTCCGCGATGTTTCCACTGTCGTGTTGAAGTCGCCTAGGATAAGGGTGGGGACGCTGCCGAGAGCAGAAGCGGCTTCGAACACCCTCTCGAACAAGCTCTCTCTCGACTCCTGTTTGCCGGCATGCCCGTATACTGTCATCATGTGTAGCATGTTCCTTCCTCCTCCAATTGGTGTGGCCACGTGGTGCCATCTTCCTGTATCCCACAACGTCCTTTCCAGCTCATGGTCTTTTCCAGGAATCCAAACCTTTCCTTCCCCCGCTCGGATATAAAACCCCACCCCGCCAGGTGCGGTCTGCGTCCCGCCTCTCGCCGCTTTGGTCGTCGGTTGTGGCTTCGCCGTGCACAGCCGTCCCCCCAATTCCTTTCGGACAAGTTGCTCATACACTTTTGCCGACGGTGCATCCAGCCGAAGTTCTTGCATCGCTATGAAGTCCGCGTCAAGCGTGGCGACGTCGAGGTAGTGCTTCCGGTAGGAAGTCACGTTTACCGTCGCGACTGATATCCCCCTCGGCCGGGTCGTCGTTCGCCTTGATCTTTGTGAGGGCAGCGTCTGCGGCGGCTGCCGTGGCTGCGAGGTCGACGATCTTTGTGAGGGCAGCGTCTGCGGCGGCTGCCGTGGCTGCGAGGTCGACTTCTCGTGGCACGGGTGCGGTTGTCGGTTTGGGGGCGGTGTTCTTCGCTGGGCGATTAACAGCCTCGCGAGGGGCACGGTATTGGTGTCTGCTTGTTCCAGCAACTGCAGGCTTTGTAAGGGGAGCTGGAGTCGGTCGTAGTGTAACGGTTGGTAGGTTATCACTAGCGTCCGGTCCGCCCCATCTGACCTCCACCGCTTTATCACTCCACGATGGGCGGCATTCACCACCCAGATGTTGCACTTTAGCACCTGTGCTGCTGCATTCAAAGTCAGCTCGTCTCCGTATGTTCGGTCAGTTTCCATTCTCTGCAGGTACTGCCCCATCTCTTCTCCTCCCAAGTAGTCATAGTACCTTGCGGTATTCGCTTCGATGTCTCGGACCACTCGCTCCCTCAATGCGCCTGCGTCGATTCCGCCGTAGCTGTCCGCAATTGCCGTGAATTGGCAATTCCCGTCTCCCGGAACTTGGATGTACCTTGCGCACATACCGCGCGCCGTTCGTTCCATCCACTCATAGTCGGTGTCGTCGTCATCTGCCGTCCCTGTTACGTCCCCTCCTCCGACCAGGTTGGCCTCGCTTCATTTCGCGGTCGACGATACAAAACCGGCCAGCGTCGACTGCCTGTCCGATTTCTTTGTCATGGATGCAGCGGAGTTCTGCATCTTCGCCGGTGGCTTTGCCTCGTTTCGTTCCTGAGACGCCGATTCGGTGCCGGACCTCGCCCTTTTCTTCGCCCCCGTCTTCTGGCCCCCCGGCTTGGTGCCTTTCGTCTTCTTGGTCTTCCCTTCCTCGCGGTCCGCACTCGGCTGTCGCCGCGGTGACGGCGACTTCTGTGCTCCGGCCTGCTTTGTCTGCACTTCCGCCAGTCGCTTGGTGAGGTCCTCGATCTGGCGAAGAGCTTCTTTCAGCTGTGCGCGCAGCTCCTCCATCTCTGTTGCTTCTGGTGTGCCGGCTGGATTAGGGCCTGCTGGCCCAGTGGCCGATTCAATGTTGAAGTCCTTCCCGCCTTTACCGCCCTTCATAGGACTGCCTTTCTTTCCGCCACTCAAACCCTTCGCTGCACTCCCTCCCTCGGGCAGTTGCTTCCCAGCCTCGCGCCATCGTTCGATTCCCTTTCTCTTTCCGTAGCAGCTCAAAAACTCCGCCCAGGTGTATCTTTCCTGCTCCCGTACTGAGCCGACCTCTGCAGGGTCTCGTCTCTTCTCCGGTGCCGCTGCTTGCACCCACCTCTGTTCGGTCTCGGAGATCGGCCGGGCTGAGGAAACCTCGATGCGTGTTCCCCCTCCGGTAACACCGAAGACCCATGAGGGCGGTTCCGTTCCCCTCACCACTGCGAGCACCCTTCCTCTCTTCGGAATGACTTTGATTGCAGTCACCCCCTCCCACCCTGCCGTTCTCAGAAAGGCTTCAGCCTGGGCTGCCGTGGTCCGTTTTGCAAATCCGTAGACGTCCCACGGCATCCCGTTCCTTTTTGGCACGGCCTTCTCTCCCACCGCGGTCCGGACGCGTTCTTCGGCCTCCGGTGCCACCCGAAGCCCGAGCCCGCGCCTGTTGGCCGCCAGCCTCCGTGCCTGCAGGCGCCTTGCTAACTCCCTTGCCTCAGGGAGGGTCGTGTTGGCAGCCAGCCAGACGATCGGCCCTGCGTCCTTCTTATCGCGCACGAAAACGCCGCGATGACCCGATGCAGCCTCGAGCGTCTTCGCCTGCTCGCCGGTAACACGCAAAAGTGCGCCGATAGATCGCGCCGGGTCCTCGGCTCTACCGCGTGTCTCAACACCGGTGATCCCGATGGCTCGGCCGTCAACGCCCGCCTCCCCTGCGAATCGCTGAAGGTAAGCTCGCAGGTTGCTAGTCGCCTCTTCCCACTCTCCCGGCGTTGTGTACTGCCGGGGAACATGCACAGACAGTCGATGGGTGTCATCCCACTCACGCGCGTCTGGCATTGGCGCTTCCCTCATCGTCAATTTCGAACTGACTGGCTTTTCTCCCAGCTGGAAGAGGGTCCCCGTCGTCGTCTCAACCCCTTCTTGTTGCGTTAGTGGGGAGTCATGCAAATGAGTACCCTATATTGCTGCATATCAAGTTCAAACTACTACTACTAGGAGCGTTTTTAGGCCACCGAGTGGTTGGTTTCCAGTTTTGGGTTTCTACGTCACCTCATCCACAGTCAAGCATCCACCTCCACCCCTCCACCACACTGCCACTGGGACTACTGGGTGTGGTGAAAGCTCGAACTGGAGCACGAATGAGTTTCTGCAGGATTCAAAAAATGGGAGTTTCTTTTTTTAGTGCGGCTCATTGTTTTCCAGAACCGGTTTAGGCAAAAACTCAGATTTCTGTACCGTTTTGGACAACAACTCAGGCGAGTATACCGTTATGGGAACGAAAAGCTCGTACGCTCGCGCGAGGGCGCTTTTCTTCGAAGCCCGTCGCAACGCAGCTGTCTATCTGCACAGGCGGCACGTCTCACTCGAGGATGGCAAGCTCTCTCTGTGCAATGAGCTCGGCCTGACTATGGCCCGACTGGCTGTTCCGAACTCCAGTGCAAGCACCGGGTCGCCATCTGGGTTCCTTGAGCAGCACGATTTATTGATTTCCTCGTAGTTACGCCCCGGTCCGGATCAAGTAGAGGACGCGGAACAGGATCAAGAGGCAACGTCTTCCCCGCGGACCAGAGTGATGGCCAAGGTACCACTTTCTCTCGCACGCGTCTGAGGCTATGACATTGAAAGCTGTTGTGGTGAACGGTCCGGATCAAGTAGAGGACGCGGAACAGGATCAAGAGGCAACGTCTTCCCCGCGGACCAGAGTGATGGCCAAGGTGCCACTTTCTCTCGCACGCGTCTGAGGCTATGACATTGAAAGCTGTTGTGGTGAACGGTCCGGATCAAGTAGAGGACGCGGAACAGGATCACGAGGCAACGTCTCCCCGCGGACCAGAGCGATGGCCAACGGACCAAGGTGCCACGTTCGTGCACGCATCCAGGGCTGTGACATCGAAAGCTGTTGTGGTGAAACGTGCCGCCCGCACAAACGACCGGCTGCAGATGCGGAAGCAAAGGACAGAAAGCTGGCTCAGGAATTTGCTCCGGAGTCCATGGCGCCGTCTGAATCGGCAACGGTGCATTCCTTGTTCCTTGACAAGGGCTTTGACCCTGCCGCACGAATATTCGCACACGACACAAGCAACAGAACCTTCACTCCAAGGTCGAATTGCAACGCATTTTCACAGGAAACAAGACACACGTTTAACAAGAGAACGGCTAGTTCTGAAGACACGGACAAGAACGAGCGAGATCAGAAGCAAACAGCAAGCAAGCAAAGAAGAGACACCGCCAAGCACACAGTCGAGGGAGAGCACAACCGAACCCTCCTTCTTGTTTCCTGCACACACAGGCGTCAAAAGAAGAAACGTCTTTTCTACAAAAAACGGAGTAAACCAGCGCAAAGAACACAAAGGAACCAGCCTGACGGCAACCAACGCCACCCATTTCTTAAGAAGAACACCATTCACTCTGAGAAAAAGGAAGGAACCCAACCAACCAGGCAGCCGTCTTGCGGTACACGGCCAGCGCAGTCCAGGCCCTTGAGCTCCTCCTTTGCAACAGTCAGCAACGACTCCCGCGAAGATGACAACTGTGAGCAGCCCCAGGTCGCCGCTGCGCGCGGATGTGGAAATCGAGGTGTATTTCCGGCTCCGGGAGTTCCTCGTCGGGTTCTACGCGAAGCACAACCCGGATATGTCCAGGTGCGTGGACAAGGTGGCCGAACAGTGGGCAGGCTCCGAATCGCAGCTCTTCCACAAGATGCTCTCCCGGTACCCGTCCCAGCAGGCAGAGTACGAGTGGATGCTGCAACCGCAGCACAAGTGCCGCCACTGTTGAGCCTTCGCGAACGGGGTGAAACATGAGGAACGAACGAAACCCCAGGAAACTGGCGGACAACTGCACGTCGCTGCGCCGTCGAAGAGCCCAGCTAAGCCGGCCCATCCCTATCCTGGAACTGCATAGAATTGCCTGGAGCTGTATCTTGGTCGGTCTATCACGGTCTAAGAGGAGAGCTTATGCTCAACTCCTGCATCGCGCCCTCTGATGCAACTGCCTCAGAAGTGCCACTGATAAAAACATGAACCACCGCTGCGGACATCCAGGTTTCAGGGAGTTCCTCGTCGGGTTCTACGCGAAACACAACCCGGATATGGCAGGTGCGTGGATGAGGTAACCGAACAGCTGGCAGACACCGAATCGCAGTTCTTCCTCAAGATGCTCTCCCAGCACCCGTCCTAGCAGGCAGAGTGCGAGTGGATGCTGGAACCGCACACGTGCCACCACTGATGAGCCTTCCCGAAAAGCCTGGAAACTGGCGGACATGTACGCCATCGAAGAGCTCAGCTAAGCCGGCCCATCCCTATTCTGGAACTGCATCGAATCGCCTGGAGCCCGCTGTTCATCGCAGCGAATCACGTGGTCCACCATGGTCTATCGGGTCCATCCCCATCTCCTAGAGCTGCGTATAATTGCCTGGAGCTGTATCTTCGGTCTATCGCGGTCTATAAGGAGGGCGTCCTCGCAACTGCCTGCGAAAGCGGTATTGGAAGAAGCATGCAACAGTGGGCAGCTTCCGCTGCTCTTCCTCGGCCACCTCCACAGCTCGCAGGGCGTTTCTTAACTCCGTGCGAGAGAACTCGGATGCATCTACCAACTGTAGCTTGGACTCCTAGGCCGTCGTTGAGGCACACCCTGCAGCCTGCGGATCCGGAGGGCCTCAAGGCGAACCAGCAGTTGCTGGAAACCTGCACAGGAGTTCCTCGTCGGGGTTCCACGCAAATCACAGCCCGGATATGAGCACGTGCAAGGGCGGGCACCGAATCGCAGCTCCCGTGCATCAGGACTGGCGGGACAAAGCGAAGAAGGAACGGCTGTCAGAAAGCTGTTGCACAACTGAACGTCGCTGTCACTGCAGCGACAACCATGCAGTGCTCTGCCTACACGCGCGAAGAAAATATGGAGCGAACGAGGGTTACTTTTGAGTACTTGTGCTGAGAAAGAGCAACTTTTCCCCTTGGCTCAACTGCGGTGACATCAATTGCACTCATCGGTGGATATCTTGGCTCTGGGAACGATGACGACCGCGGCCAGACACGATAGTCCATGGGAATTGCAGAAGCATGAGACTCATCAGGTCGCCGAACGCATCAGCGCCCATGCCCATCAGCAGTTGAGTTGTTGAACGCTTACGCCCGCCACTGAACCCAGATTCACCGGTGTTTCGTGCGGGCTACAGCACATTAACCTCCTTTGATCTTTTGCAGCTAGCAGCCTCCTCAAGTATTTCCTACAAAGCAGGCACTTATACAAAAATTCCAATCTCCCAGGCTGCTGTTCGACTCTCGATTCGACGATGATTGGCTTGCTGATCATTATTGATCGGGTCGATCCGGTTTGATACAAAACCCGATTATCTTTCACACCGTGACAGGCTGTTCCAACTGGGCAACTGGCTGGGAAGCGAACCGAGTTCCCTGGATGAAGGGAGCGAGCTTGGCGCTAGCATAACTTCTGCGCCCTGCTGCACTCGCTGTGCTTGCTAGCGTGATCCGAAACCAGCGAACCAAGCTACTACCTGTACCGAGAAGGACGATGCAACTCCCCGGCATGCCGCGGCAAGGACACAAGCTCGCAAAGTGTTTCTCTTTCGGGACTGCAACGCGTCACCGAAGTCCCGCTACAAACAAACAAAAGTACAAAATAGTAATAAAAGTGTCTCTACAAGTCAATGGGGAAAAACAAAACAGACTACAACGATGTGCACCCCATGGCCCACTTGTTATGGAAATAGCATGTGATTCCACATGTTCTGTTGGTATCGTGTGTCAGTGATCGCATATTCTTAAGCTGAAATTAGCACGCGATCGCAATAACATGTGTTATGTCACATGTTCTGATATTGTGAACCTCATAACGAGTGGGTGATGAATACACACCCTTTTTTTTTGTTTCTCTTTTTTCCTTTTCGAAAAGAACCCTCGCCTGGTGATGACTTTAGCACCCAGGGAGTCCCCAGAGCGAACTTGCACTCTATGCATAGGGTCGCAAGCCACAATGACTATCCATTAGCACCCAGGGAGTCCCCAGAGCGAACTTGCACTCTATGCATAGGGACGCAAGCCACAATGACTATCCATTAGCACCCAGGGAGTCCCCAGAGCGAACTTGCACTCTATGCATAGGGTCGCAAGCCACAATGACTATCCATTAGCACCCAGGGAATCCCCAGAGCGAACTTTCACTCTATGCATAGGGTCGCAAGCCAACTGACTATCCAGTACTCATAATGAAAGTGTCCACCGAAGAAACACCACACCCACATAGCCCGTACTATTGCTCTAAGAGAACCCATTTAGCAAAGTAGACCCTAACATACCGGAATCTCAACCGAGCTTCAACTCTGAAAACACGGCAAATCCGCATCGTCAGAGCGCACGAGCAAGACCCCTCACTAGTAGCAGGCGGCAGGCTGCGCTTGCCGCGCTTTCGCTTTCGTTGAAGTCAGTGCAAAGCCCACCGCAATCAGAATCGTAGTTCGGAGTTGTTGCTTGCGCGTCTCCGCGGTGGGGGTCCGCCGACCAACCGCATCGGTCGTAGCACCGGTAGTAGAGGCTGTGCTTGCCGTGCTTTCGCTTTTGTTGTGGTGCAACCCGAGGGGGGTCAAGAGTTGGAAGCCAGTGCAAAGCCCATCCGCAATCCGAATCGGAATTCGAAGTTCTTGCTTGCGCGTTTCCGTCGGTTGTGGGTCCGCAGGCCAATGCACAGTGTCGCATCGGTCGTGGCACCTGTAGTAGAGGCTGTGCTTGCCGCGCTTTCGCTTTTGTTGTGGTGCAACCCGAGGGGTCAAGAGTTGGAAGCCAGTGCAAAGCCCATCCGCAATCCGAATCGGAATTCGAAGTTCTTGCTTGCGCGTTTCCGTCGGTTGTGGGTCCGCAGGCCAATGCACAGTGTCGCATCGGTCGTGGCACCTGTCGTAGAGGCTGTGCTTGCCGCGCTTTCGCTTTTGTTGTGGTGCAACCCGAGGGGGGTCAAGAGTTGGAAGCCAGTGCAAAGCCCATCCGCAATCCGAATCGGAATTCGAAGTTCTTGCTTGCGCGTTTCCGTCGGTTGTGGGTCCGCAGGCCAATGCACAGTGTCGCATCGGTCGTGGCACCTGTAGTAGAGGCTGTGCTTGCCGTGCTTTCGTTGCTGCACCGGCGGTCCCAAAATTTGGGTGCCGGTGCCAGGCCTCTAGTCAGCCACCCAAGGTCGCAAACCTTTACTAGTCGGATTGGGTGCGCGTTCGGCGCTTGTGAAAGGTTTTTAGTAGTCGAATTGGGTGCGCGTGAAAGGTTTTTACTAGTCGGATTGGGTGCGCGTTCGGCGCTTGTGAAAGGTTTGCGACCTTGGGTGGCTGGGGGGGGGGGACCTCGGGCGCCGAAGGCGCACCCAATCCAGCTGAGATGTACACGGAGAGAGAGAGGCACCTGTTCATGTCCGTCGAACTGTGCACGTCCGCATAATTCGTCACTCCTCATGCACAGTGTTTCTATCGCCTTTCTGGTAGTCGCACGCCGACGACAGGCGAAATTCTGTGTTTCAACTTGTACCAAACATGAAATGTTGGAGAAAGGCTCCTCAACCCAAAGGAAGTAAGAACGCATATTACAGACCGATACGAGCTGCATGGCAACCCCTGCTCAACATGCATGCGCGTGGGGGGCCCAAGACTAAATTCAAAGCGAATTTCTTCTTGGTGTCGGTCGCAACACTTACAAACATGGCTAGCCGTATTTAAGCATACCTACTACCCACATACCACCCGCCTCACAGCCTCAATGGTCAACCGGAGACCCTAAAACACCGAACCTCTAAACCACAATAAACGCTAGAAAATGACGAGCTCGCCGCCGCAAACCGTGGCGTTTTCACTTGCATCCTGAATCTAGCTTTACCTAAAAAAAAAAAAAAAAAACGATCAGGCACTGCGCTCGACG
This sequence comes from Diplonema papillatum, assembly GCA_030068145.1. NCBI lineage: Eukaryota > Euglenozoa > Diplonemea > Diplonemida > Diplonemidae > Diplonema > Diplonema papillatum. Next base: position 130,440 of record JAPJBO010000341.1, read on the forward strand.
AAAAAAAACAACTCTCTCTTCCCATCATCATTAGTTTTGTATCAGCCGCGGTTGTGCGAGTGACGAGCTCTTATTTTTTGTGTTAACAATGCATTGCTGGTACTAAAAATTATGAGCCAATTCACCTAGCCCCCCTGAAAGTGACTTTAGCTCGATTACGCGTCGATTACACTCGATTACGCTGATGCTGAAAACGATCGGGGAAGCGCTTGAGCGGAAAGGGGTGGGGCCGCTTCTGCCGGGTAGAAAGCTGGAGAAGGTAGGTTCATTGAGAACGGTAGGGGCCCCCCCATGCCTCACGGGCTACGAGATGAGGCCAATTTTCCGCGGCGGCGAGGAGACGATGGGAATCTTGGAGACGCAGCTGAAGGCGAGCCGGCATGCGTTCACCGGCGAGGCGTGGGGGATGGACCTTTTCCCGACGTACGGAAGAGAAAGGGCGGAGCGTGCGGCGAGATGGGCGGCCTTCGATGACGCTACGGAGAAGAGGAAAGGGAAGAAGTCGGCTGTCGTCGGAGGGGATCCGTGGCTCGTGCCGGAAGGGATTCCCCGACACGAAAAGTGGGGTGAGCGGGTGTGCCCCGGGCACCAAAAGGTGAAGTGCGACGTGTGTAAGCGCCGGGGCAAGTCGGTGGCGTGGTGCTGCCAGGCCCATCACAGGGAGGGTGATGGCCTAGCCGTAAAAATGTGTGCCGAGCACCGGATGACGCAGTGCGCCACGTGTAAGACGACAGCGGAGTGCTGTCGCAACCATCACCACCGATGCCTCGATCATGGCATGCCGACGTGCGACGGCTGTAAGAAACACGCCGACCTGAGGAGTAGGAGACCCGGGCACTGCTGCAGGAAAGGGCACCACCGGGCGGCCGTGGCGAGAGGTGAAGAAACAACGGCGAAGAAGAGGAAGGCGGAGCCGGAGGGTCCCGCGCCAGCGCCGAGACAGGCGAAACGTGAGAACGTGGTGCTCGTTCTGCCGGAAGCAGAGGAAGACGAGCGAGAACCCGCAACATCAACGCCGACATCAGCAGCGAAGGTCGGGAAGACGGCGCCAACGCCAGCGAAGAAGCGGCAACCAGACTCCGCGGCGGAGCCGGTACCGAAAAGACGCAAAGGACGCGTCGATGCGCCACGACCATCGCCCAGGCGCTGAGAAAAAGCAGAAATCGACGCGCAACCGATGAACCTCGACGAGCAATCGAAGAAGAAGCGAAGCACCAAACGCGCGCCTGAGCGCGACGATCAAGACGAGCTAAAGAGGCGAAAGCATGACACATCACGTGCGAAGAGATAACCGCGCCGTCGGCGATGCAGATTATCGCCACAGATTCTTTGCATTCTAATCCAAACGATTACGCTCGATTACGCTCGATTACACTCGATCAACATTTGGGTGAATTGGGGGGGTACTGCAGTAATTGATTAAAGGCGTGACACTCAGCCAATCTTGATAGGCCGGTTCAACGGGCCCACTAACGCACCTTCTTCCGGGGCTAAAAAGGTGCTGATGACAGGATATTGAAATTGGAATAAAAACAAGAATATTAGTCTGAAAAAATGACCGCGACAGGCAGTGTAGCTGGAGACCAGGAAGTTCGGGCTGACTCACGGAAGCAGGTTGTCGAGTGCGTACGGGCTCGGGTACCACTATCTCGCATTAGCTCGTCTTCTTGTTGCGTTAGTATAGTCCTTTGACAGAGTGAGCCGGTGCCTCTCATCTCACCTTTAAAACACGGCTGAGTCATGCATGCTCTTGACAGACGCTAGCGTCCGACATTTCGCACGCGCGTCGCAGTCGTTGGGTGGTATTGACAAGGGGTTTCATCGGACACTCGGATGAGCTTCGTTACTTCACTGGAGGCCCGCTTGGCTGCCTTCGAGTTGTTTCCGCGTTGGTGTTGTTGCTTCGCTTTTGGACTCCTTCTTCGACTTCGCACGGTCCCAACGTCCTGGTCTGCCCTTGGTGCACGTCTTGCGCTCAGTCTGCGCAGTTCGTCTCTCCTGCTTGACTTCGTGATTCCATCGAGCCTGCTTGCGCTCCCATCCCGTCTGCGGTCGAAAACTGCCATTCAGTGTTGCAGCTTTGCGGAGCCCAGCCTGCGGTACGGCTCGCACCTGGCCGGCCTACTTCGCCGTCTGCTCTCGTGCGGCGGCTTCGTAGGCGCGCATCACAGCTTCAAACGCCTGCTGGTTTGCTATTTGTGGTCTCTTGTTGAGTCCGGCCATGTTCCCGCCTCCGAGAGACGTCAGGACGTTGACTTGCATCTCAAGCGCCGGGTGAATCGGCGTCTGCACGATACTCGTCAGCCGTCGCATCGCGCTCTTCATCGCGTACGATTTCGCGGTCGCCGAGTCCCGATACTCGGCTGTCGCTCGTCTCTGAACCTCATCCATCGCGTGATTCGATAGAGCATCGGCGTCTTCTTGTTGCGTCAGTGGGGAGTCATTTGCATGTAGTACCACACTATCTCGCAATAGCTCGCATATATTAAATTTAGCGCAGTTAGTACTTGAGCCTTTAGGCATTCCGTGCGGGCCAGTTCCAGGCGATAGGGTGTTCGCCGAGCGCTCGGTAGGCACCTTGTCCTCGGTGACATGGAGTTTCTGCTCCGGCTTGGGGGTGGTGACTTCGTCATTGCCGGGGATGCAGGAGAGCTTCCGGGGAGCAAAGATATCCTCTGCCTGACGTTCTCGTACCTGGACACGATGGAGCAGAGATGGAGGATGCGGCTTGTGTTTGCAGCACTTGTGCGGCAGAAGGATCCAGCAACGACAACCAAGTATCTCCAGTACGTGCTGGATTACTTTCAGAAGCTGCAAGAGTCGCTCCTTGCCTTGGGGTTCGATCTCCCTGGCGATGCACTGCTCCCAAGGATGAAAAAGGTGGTTACAGACAGAGGCCTCTTCACGACGGCTAGTGAGTGTACGCCTGTGGGGCCGTTGACGAGGTCATCATGGAGCCCGTGCATCGCCTGCACCTTGCTGACAAAGCCGTCCAAAAATGTCTGGCTACCGACCTTCCTTTCAAGGAAGGTCGGTCGCCAGACAAGGACCTTTGCGATCACTTAGCGCTTCTTCATCATTCATCATCCCGTCTTGCTAGGCTGCTCACAGTCGCTCGAAGATCTTTCTGTCCCTTTTCGCCACCAACCCGCCTGCAGTCCCCGTGCTTGCTGCCATGATTTAGCACATCTTCTCGAGAGCTTCCGGTCTCATATGCACATCGCCCACTTGCCTGCGGTTTCCGTCCCTCGTATGCTTATGCTTGGCACGTCTTGGGCCAGACAGTGGTCAACATGGTCGCCCATGGGCCAGTCAGGGGTCCACCAGTGGTCGAACCCAAAAAACTAGTGTCAATCTCGATCACACTCTACAACGCTCTACTACACTCTACTACACTCTATTACGCTCGATTACACTCGATTACACTCGATTACACTCGATTACGCTCGATTACACTCGATCAGGGGGTAGGTGAATTGGCTCAAATTAGTAGTTGGCAGCGTACTAAAAGCAACTCACCAAATCAGGTGAAAAGCCGCTAGTGCGCACAAACGAACGGAAGCTCCATACTAATTTTCTCGCGCAAGTGGCAGATACCCTTACACCGAGTCTTCCGCGTGTATGCCATACCGCTGATCGGCCGACAAGAAAGAAGGCTCGGCACGTTTCTGAGAGACACAACTGGTCACACACACCTGCTTTGCTGCGGACTTCTCTGCAGATCCCCTTTGAGTTTCTGCTGCCACGATCGCGGGTGTCGGTGATCACGCAAGCTCCTCTTCCCCTCCTATTTTTCCAGAACCAGATCCAATTCCAACCCCCACCCCTCCTTCTTTTCGTGAGAAAAAGCGGTGCATAACGAAACAGTCTGACGAAGTCCTCTTTCTTTTTTATCTGCCGAGACTCTCTGCGACTCACCTCTTCCATTCGGAAGTAAAGGTGGCTCCGTCACCGACTGCAGTGCTCGGGTAGCACCGATGGTCCTGGCTGAGACGAGCCACGAACAGCCGCCTGACAAACCAGACTCACACCGCTGTCCTACTCAGGTTCGCGCTGATGATGGTCCGCCTTGTGTGTCCGTGGCTCAAAGGACCAAAACACGGCCGCAGACGGGACCAGTGCGGTGTTGAGCACATATCCATTCCAAGCACGTTCTTGCAATCTCCCCTTTGGGTTCTCCTTATTCTCTACGGCACCATAAAAGTCCAGAAAGTCCACGGTAAAATAAACCAAAACTACGCCTTCTTTTCCGTCTTGAAAAAAAAACTACAAATCTGACGAACAAATCTCTACCGTGGAGACGTCGCGTAACTGCCCCCGTCCCCTCAAATCTGGAAGCGGGGGCTCCGCCCGATGTAAGGAAGGGAGTCTTCTCCTGGGAACTCAACCATGCAGCTCCCGGGGCGTACGGCCACCTCCTATAATGGGCATGCCGCGCTCCAGTTATCGGCTGGTGCGCCTGAGCGCACCTCCTCGTCCCGCTTGCCAGGCAAGATTGCCAGGCAAGATTGCCAGGCAAGATTGCCTGGCCACTGAGCTAAGATTCTCCTCCCCGCGTTTTTGCAGGATTCCCGCACATAAGTCGAACTTTGAGTGCGTGGGCCCCTCCGGAGATAAGCCCGACCCGTTTGTGGGATCTGATGAGCGATCACTCGGCACCTTAAGTCAGCTCTCGGTTCATCCCGCGTCGTCAGTCCTGCTGTCAAGATGAACCGACACTCTTTGTGGGATCTGGGAATTGAGCGATCACTCGGACACCTTAAGTCAGCTCTCGGTTCATCCCGCGTCGTCAGTCCTGCTGTCAAGATGAACCGACACTCTGTGTGGGATCTGGGAATTGAGCGATCACTCGGACACCTTAAGTCAGCTCTCGGTTCATCCCGCGTCGCCAGTCCTGCTGTCAAGATGAACCGACACTTTATGAACGGTCACTCGGACACCTGAAGTCATCTCTCGGTTCATCCCGCGTCGCCAGCCCTGCTGCCAAGATGAACTGACACTCTATGAACGGTCACTCGGACACCTGAAGTCATCTCTCGGTGCATCCCGCGTCGCCAGCCCTGCTGTCAAGATGAACCGACACTTTATGAACGGTCACTCGGACACCTGAAGTCATCTCTCGGTTCATCCCGCGTCGCCAGCCCTGCTGTCAAGATGAACTGACACTCTATGAACGGTCACTCGGACACCTGAAGTCATCTCTCGGTTCATCCCGCGTCGCCAGCCCTGCTGTCAAGATGAACCGACACTTTATGAACGGTCACTCGGACACCTGAAGTCATCTCTCGGTTCATCACGCGTCGCCAGCCCTGCTGTCAAGATGAACCGACACCCTTTGTGGAATCTGAGAATTGAGTGATCACTCGGCACCTTAAGTCAGCTCTCTGATTGCCAGAAGTGGCCCACTTAGAACCAGGATTCTACATTGGAGGGGACACGACCCAGAGACTGGGCTAAGCGGCCTGGAAGCAGTGTGATGGGTCTTTCTTTGGAGGGGCTCACGCACTCGAAGTTCGACTAATATGCAGGAATTCGCTGTGGGATCATTGCTCACGTAGCACGCATAAAAAGGAAGGGAAAACTTTCCAACGGTTAGCAGCTTAGCTAGGAGAAACAACCCACTACCTGTGTTGGTCGTACGTGCACTCCGCACCTCTTCTGTACACAAATTCCCTCTGTGGGGTACTGCAAGATTTCCGCAGAAACAAAACGTTGGGAGGGAAGCCTTTTTCTTTTTGTTGCACGGAATAGTTGTTCCCCGCCCCCCCCACACACAGGGGTACCTGTAACTCGGGCCCCGGGCCCTGGAAAAATTTCGAGGGTTATCGCCCTGAACGATTGCCAAAGGGAAAACTCTCTGTTACGAGAGGCAATTCGTTTACTATTCCATTGTCCTTGAGCTCCACGGATTCCAAAGCGTTCAAAAACGTCCTCGGAATGTATTTCCGCGCCCACGACGCAACGACTTGCGCCCGCCGTAGTAGTACGGGATAGTAGTGGGGCGACCGGATACTCCTCGGAGAGATGGTCCCTGCACTCTAACTCGTCTCTCTCTCTCTCTGTATTTTTCGACACAGCCACGAAACTTGAAGGAGGTTTTCAGGTTCCGGCAGGTCTGGCTGGCTGCCGAAAGGGTAAACCACGGCTGTCACCCAAGGTGGGCGTCAAAAAAACTTTTTTTCTTGGGCCAGAATCCCTAAAAACCCGCATTTCGGAAAGTTTTTGCCCCACATTTTCCCCACGGCATTTTGACCATTTTCACCTTAGAGCCTAGCCCCTACGGTAAATGCACGACTGTGAGCTTTTTTTTTAATCAAATTTTATCAAGTTTTTTTCTTGATTTTTTTCTCGTCTTGCTCTCCGCTTGTTGTGGAAGCTGCAATATTGAAGATTCCATCTTAGATGGCGTGATTGCCGTGGGCCCGGACCCTATCTGGACCCTAGCGCTAACCCGGGGCCCGGGGCCCGGTCTCCGGAGACCTTAGATTTACAGGCACCCTTGCGCCCCCCCATCGACAAGCTCGAGAAAGTGTAAGCGCTTTCACAGTGCCATCCAACGGATCGTCGTTTTCCTCCCCCGCCTTACTCGAGGAAGCGGAAGCACTTTCGCCCAGCGGAATTGGTGCTCCGCAGGTCCCGCAACCCGCAAGGATTGGATGCAGTGGGACCGAAGGTTGCGTATGCACCGGAGCAGGTTTCAGCCAATCCGGTTCAAAAGGGCTTCGTCGGCGAGTGCTTCCAGCTGCTTCTGCTCAGCCGATGTTCCGGAAGTGTTCTCTTCGGTACAGCAGTAAAAGAAGCAGTCTAACAAAAAGAAGCAGCCCCAGCAACAAACAAATCCAGCACGCACATCCAACGACAGCAGCAAAGCTGTGGTGCAAGCATAGCCTTGCGTCCCTTTTGCTGTCTTATCGATATTTACGAAGAAGCATTGGTGCTGGGAACAAAATTGTTCTGCCTACTTTAACTACGTATCCCCATCGCCGTCGGTCCTGTGCTGTAGCCCCTGTGTGTATTGTGCAGTGTGGAGTGTGTGTGCGCGAATGGGGGAGAGGATAAAAAGGGGGCAAAATGTGGGCCTGCGTTTGTCAGTTTTTGCTTTACCGAACCTTAAGCAAGCGTGCTAGGCGTTTGTGTGTATGTGTGTACACCCCGGACTTCAGCAGCCATAAACTAAGTCAATTGCGAGAGTGAAAAACCGCCGGAGTGGCCACTCCCGCATTGCAAGAGTGCCCACACCGCATTGAGGGAGTGAGGCCGACCGCACAAACGACCGCAAAACCACTCCCGCAATCCGGAGTGGGAGTCCGGGGGTTTATGTGTAGAACGTGCGAATGCGCCTGCGTGTATGTTTCGGATATCAAAGGATGCGATCTTCCGCACCCTGCTTTCTTGTCTGCATTCCGTTCCTACCTTCTGCACCTTCTCAGGCTGCGGCCCTGACCTTGCCCTCGTGTCGCTCTGAATAGCTGGCAAACCAGGCGCATATCGCTGTCCTGTCTGCAACACCCAGGTCTCTCTGCACCCCCAGACGGGACAGCGTTGGGCATGGACTATTCCAAGCGCGGTTCTTTGCACATTCTCCTCCTGACCTTGCCCTCATCGTTCGACTTGAGTAAAACCCCCGCTTACCATCCCCCATCCCCCATATCTCACGGGCCTGCGATAAAGTGCCCGCTAGACCAGGGGTTAATTGAGGAACATGCAAATCTTTCCCTTGCAAGGAGCCCTGGAATCCCCCCTTTTGGGGCCATGCCACTGTTGAGCTCGCTCAAGTGATTCTCCGGAGGTCTCTCTGCACCCCCGGAACACCCCGACTGCCTGAACATTAAACAAGAGTTTCTTATGGTAGCAACCGCGTTTGTCATTATCAAAATGTGACGGTTGGCAGCGTACTGTGGAAATTACCAAAACAGGTGATATCACATACACATGGTTTCAGCTTTCTTTAGCCATACTTCAACTCTCTTTGTTCCTCATTAAACCCCCTCGTCCGTACTGACGGCTTGTTTTACTAGGGAAAGAAGAAGAAGAAAATACAAAGGTCACTCCTGGTCCAGGAACGTGACGGTCGACCACAGCTTGCAAAGCTTGAGTTGAGGCAGCACAGTGCTACAACCCCGCCCGCTCTGCCCTGTGGCTGACCGTCTCGACGAGCTTGTGTCCAGCGCGAGCGCCAAGCCCCAAGGTGCGCCACGCCTTGATGCTTTAGTTTGGGAAATCGGTAGCCACTTGACCCGTAGACCCGTGGCTCTGCAGTACCGCCGAACACGTGAAGCTTGGCTCCCGTGTAGCAGGCTTTCCCTGGTACACGGGTGTGGGACGAAATAGCCGAAAAACTGGAGAAAAACAATGTTAATACCTTGAAAATCAACAGCGAAAGAGGAAGTCGAGAATATTTGCGGCTCTGGCACTCGCCTCTCTAGCGGTGTTCAGCGCGAGCGCCAAGCCCCAAGGGGCGCCACGCCTTGATGCTTTAGTTTCGAAAATCGGCAGCCACCTGGCCCGTAGGTCCGTGGCTCTGCAGTACCGCCGAACACGTGAAGCTTGGCTCCGTGTAGCAGGCTTTTCCTGGTACCTGTATGAGGGGAAACTTAATGAATTGCCTTGGCTGGAAACACACTATCACGAGCTTCAGGACCCTTGGCTGAGTCTGAGACTCGCCACCTATGCCAAAGGGAGGCACTATTCTGCCAAACCTAAACTAGCTGAATTTAAGGCGAATTTCCCTTATATCCCACCACTTCAAATTGTGTTCCCTTATATCCCAATGGGACAACAAATTTTGTAACCCTTATATCCCAATGGGACAACAACTTTTGTTCCCTTGGGATTGCCTTGCCTTATTGGGGTATAAGTGAACAAAATTTCAAGTGTGGGATATAAGAGAATTGCACCTAATTTGCACCTTTAGTCCTATTCCGATCGGTCTCATTTTTCCTCTGGTGCTTAGGATGTGCGCCGGGGGCACCAAAAAGTTCCACAAAATATGGAATGGAACGATTCGTGTGACGTACCATTGTCGCTATTGGAGGCAAAAAGGTCTTCACCTATGGCGGTTGGAAAATTGACCCAAGGTGTCAGTGGGTAGGCCCCTGTCACCGAAAACCCAGAATCAATCTGTAGCCCCGTCGGAATAGGATTAAGACTGTTGCCCCCAGCCGAGCACGCTCCTTTCCAAGCACGTTTTCGCAACCCACTCCCCAAAAGTTCGAAATCCCTGGCGAAGAAAGAAGCCGTCGACAACGAAAGAAGACTTGATGCTAGCATCAAACGTACATGAAAAGGCAAAATTGCGCCTGTGAACGCTAAGCTAAGGTTTTCACTCCCACCACCCGTACTATCCTTCACACAAACGCACCTTCAGTCTTTTCAAGAATAAAACCAAACTGCGCATTTACTTTCCTGCTTTTCTCATGTGAGCCGAGGTGTCATGACAGCAAATGAAGCAGGTCTTATTCGTGCTTCCCCGCGCCATTTCTTTCTCGCTTGTGCAGCTTGGCATATGTGACCCTAGCTCAAAAGTCCCTTTGGGATCTCGTGAGTGGTCGATCCAGGAAAAAGAAGCTTCCTTTGTACGTATCTACACGGCGTGCCTGCGTCGTATAGGTTGAGTAGTAATTGCGGCGTTGGCCAGGAAAAATCCTGGCGTCCTTTTCTCAGTCTTTCAAATCACGACCGCCTGCATTGGGGGCACTTTGGGATTCGTCATGGTGACAAGTCTGGCCACCTAAGACTACCGCATGGCGCTTCGTCATGGTGATACGCATTCTGGTCACCCAAGACTACGCATGGTGCGTCGTACGCGTTCTGTACTTTCGGAGTTAGCGGCAGAAATCCTGGCGTTCTTTTCTGGTCTCTCAACGATCCAGTTTTTCACCTTGCGACCGCTGGCATGGCACCATGGAATTTTGCCACGGCGGTGTAGTTGCTGTTTTGTGTGTACACAGCTTGCCAGCGATGTGGTCCAGAAATATCTATGGGGCATGAGGGGCGTTGGGATTAGCGTGTCGGCGCCTGTCGTGAGCAGCTTCGCCCTGCCTCGATTCGTTGAAAGGCGTTGCGGCCATCATGCCGTAGTGCCCACTGGGACTGACAAGTGAAGGCTACAACAAAAGTGGAGAAACAGCAGCCAGATTGTGTTTTCCATCACACCCAGTAATCAGTCACTGGAGGATCGTTTGCTATCCTGAAGCTCACAGGCCTGAAAGGATTTTGAAACTAAAAGAGATGTCGCTCGCCGCATTTGGTTTTGGTGCTGCCACTGTCGACACTGTGCTAACATATGACGCTACTGTGTGGGACATTGCTTGCTTCAATAATCCATGCATAATTTTTTCTGGCCATATCAAAGATTTTTTAACCGGGATTTTTCAGAATTTCGGGGATTAGAATAACCCCTGGCAGGAGAGAGGAAAAAAATAAAAAGCAAAGGAAAAAGAGGAAGTCCACACAAGGCGCCGCGATGGCCCAGCCTTTGCTGGTGGCTGCGCTGTCGTGGCTGGTCGTTTGCTGCTCTGGCGCAGCTTGGAATCCTTATCAGCCCGAACGCCCGGTATGCCTATGTTCTCCGCAGCCCGCTATTCCACTACCCGCCGCCGTGATGAAGCGAAATGCTGTGGTGTACTTGACATTCCAATGAAAACTTCGGAATGGCAGTGAAGCCGCTGAGCACGGTTGTGAAACGAATGGGTCATTTTGCACTATTCATAGATGAACGCCTGTAAAAATACAATGCAATCCAATAACCCATTCATTTCATAACCGTGGCTGAAGCTGACACTCGAAGACGCGACCATTTTGAGGTGCAAGGGCTTAAACAGAAGGATTGGGCATCGCGTTCCAAAGATGCAAACGACGGTCAAAAAGCGAACTTTAACTCTAAAAAGACTGACGCAATGATCCACATGTGCCAGGACAAGCAAACTAGAACTTGTCCACGGCACTCACCCGTTGTCAGGAAGATTGGTACGCCCGCTAAAAGTTTGGGAATAGGTCGAGGAAGCGATTTCACTAATGTGCCTCCAATCATTCGCTTACCTGGCGTAACTCCTGTTTTGGTTCTAGCTATCCTGAGGGAAACTTCGGAGTGAACCAGCTACTAGATGGTTCGATGATCTTTCGCCCCTACCCAGCTTTGACGAGCGATTTGCACGTCAACACCGCAACGGACCTCCACCAGGGTTTCCCCTGATTACAGGGCGCGCTAGCCCGAGTACTTCCGTACTGGTGCTTCAGGGAGGTACCTTCTCGGAAGTTGGAAGCAAAGGGGCTTCATTGGTCACTCCTTCGACTCCAAAAGGGTCACTTTTGCCGCGCTTTCGTCAAGCGCAACCCTTGTCGGTCGCAACTGTTGCTGTGAGCTACTGACAGTTCGAAATCAGAGTAGGCCTCGGATTTTCACTGATAGACGATGTCAATTTCAAACGAAAGTGGTCGCCGGTTTTTGTTGGAAGTTTTGACACTAATCTTTTTAAATGCGTCCCTCGTTCGGGGAAAAATACTGCACCGATCTCTGACGGTAACCTGAAGTTAGCCTGAAAAACTGGAAAAGTCCCTTCCCACAAAGAGACCCTCTACCTACCCTCCCCCGTGCATAAGATGGATGAAAAACTCGGGGTTTGGCAGTATCCATCTTAATCAAGGGGGGTATCCATCTTAAACACGGGGGCACTGGACTACAGTGTCGTCACTTTGCACAGGCCCCCGTGTTTAAGATGGATTGGCATTCTCGCCCGTTATCCATCTTAATCAAGGGGGTTTGGCTATCCATCTTATGCACGGGGGGGTAGGTAAACTGCAAAAACCTGTCCTGTCTGCAGACACTCAGGTTCCGCGCTGACGATGGTCCGCCTTATGTGTCCGTGGCTTAAAGGACCGAAACACGGCGCAGACGGGACCAGTGCGGTGTTGAGCACATATCCATTCCAAGCACGTTCTTGCAACCCCCCCCCCCCCCCCCCCCCCCCCCCCTCCGTGCACTTGGGGGAGAGTACGGCTAGTGGGCACTTCGTCACGTACGTTGCGCAAGACTCGGGTTGGATCCTCTTCGACGATCTACGGGTCAGCCTCGTCGAGGACATTCCTTGGGACAATGTTTACCTCGCGGCCTTTGTCCGGGTCCCCCAGATTGCCCACAGCGTGACTGTCCGTGCGCCGTCACCCTCCATGATACTTCCTGCTCAAGATCAGCTACACGGCTCGTCTACGCCCCCAAATTCTGCCGGTGTTGTGGTGAACCGACAGTCGGAAGAATCACCTAACCTGCTCTACCCTTCTGGTAGTCCATTGCCCTGCCCGCCCTTGCCGGACTCCTTATGCCCGACCCCGCATGGTCAGCTGTTGGAGCAGCAGTGGGCGGGATCCCCTGCGCTGCGGTGTCAACACTGCGCCATCGAGTGTACCAAAGATGGGCAGAAGTTTCAGGGTTTGAAGGGACTCCGTGCACATGAGAGACGTTGCCGCCTCGCGAGTGAAAGACTCTGAACCGTCGTTTGGGCCTCATCGAATTCCTGACTGTTGGCTGGTCTATTTTACGCTCTGCACCCGTTCACCCTGACTAACGGGAAACAACTCGAAGTGTTCTATACGGGTGAATGCGCACTATCATGAGAGGATGAAGGCACGCATATCCCGCCTGGCCCTGTGCTAGGCGTAGTTTTAGGTTGTACTTATTTCCGAACAACCTACCACGAGCTTATCCACCCACACACCCAACTTTTTCCCCTTTCTTCTAAATTCTCTTTTTTTTTTTTTCCCCCCCCGCCCGATGTCGCTGATGACTAACGGACCGTCGGACCCGTCCCAACGGGGATACTTATGGAAGTTACAATGAAGGCTTAGACCGGTACGGGCTACATGGCAACTCCTGCTCAACATGTAGAACGTGGGGAGCCCTTGGTCACATTCAATACGGGTGTCGGTCGCAACAGTCGTTTTGCTAGCCAAAGAGAGAGATAGAGATAAAAAGAGCGCCAGAGAGAAAAGAAAAGATAACGTTATCTTCCGGAAAAGAAGGGTTACGCGAACCCCCGAAAAAAATAATAACAAAAAAACAAGAGACAAAACCATATCGGAAGCACTTAAGTGGGGAAAATATTTATCGGAACGTTTCCGATAAATATTTTTTTGTTTCCGATAAATATTTTTTGTTTCCGATAAATTTTTTTTTTTGTTTCCGATAAATATTTTTTGTTTCCGATAAATATTTTTCTGTTTCCGATAAATATTTTTTTGTTTCCGATAAATATTTTTTTGTTTCCGATAAATATTTTTTGTTTCCGATAAATATTTTTTTGTTTCCGATAAATATTTTTTGTTTCCGATAAATATTTTTTGTTTCCGATAAATATTTTTGATACGGGTTCCTGGGGACTAGTCCCCAGTGCGAAATGTGCCCAAGGGGAGTCCCATTGGGCAAGCAATTTCATTGGATTTTGCGAGGACCCTAAGTAATCCGGAGCCAGTGTGATAGACCTCTGTGATGTGGGCCGCTTCACTGCTCGTCTGCATGTGGACTGCTCTGTACCTGTGCCTTCTCCGCGCTTGCAGCTTTTCAAGCCGGCCACGCCTGCTTTCCCTTTTCTGTCTTTCGACCTCGGTGATCCCTCGCGGGCGTCCTGCTGTGCCATCTGAATCTCCTCGCCTTCCTTCCTGGTTTGCTTGGCACCCTCTGCTCGCGCAGCTTGCGGCGCGGGTCTCTTCAGAGCCGGTCGTCTTCGTGTGCGCTGTTCTGTCATCGCTTGCCTGTGTTGCTGATTTCTGCAACAAAGGCAGTTTTGGCCCGTGAAATGGGCTAGTCTTTATTGTGTGAGTGCTTTTGTCTCCAGGATTGAAATGAGGCTGACGCGGAAAATCCTACCGTCCGACATGGCACAAGTCAAGGGAAACAAATATTTTACGGGAACTAGTATGCACGGCAGCCCCGATACTACTAAGCCCCGTTGGCATACTTACACTCCATGGCTGCCTCGATGGCACCAAATCCGTAGTCGTGGTTAGACATTTTCAGGTAGGAGGATGTTACCTGGTCAGGACCGCATGCAGTTTTGTCGTATTGGGGCCGCGTAGGACCCGGATGAAGTCGTTGCGAATACACACAACAGATCAACGAAGGGTAGAACTGGGGAACATGCAGATCAGACGGAAGTAGAATGTGCAAACTTATCCTTTTCTTGACTTGCCGTTCTGAAAGCTGTTGAGGGGCCCCTACGTAGGTTCTCGCATGATTCGTTCGCCTTTGTAACACTATCCGTTTGTAGTAAGCTTTGCAGTTGTGTTCTTGCAATATCTAGCCGAATGGTGGGTGGCGGATTTCCGCGCTCGTGCGCAAGACGCAGTTTTACTGCAACTGCAGTGTAAGCCGAACCCGGTTCGTGACCTTTGTCGCGGTGAAGTGGTACAAAGTCTTCAGCTTTCAGATCCGGATACTGCTCAATGCAACCAGATAGTTAGATGTCACTTGATGGATACCCGTGTGCTGCATTCGAAAAGGTTTGCGTATCTGGTGTTGAAAATTGAACAGCCTTTGCTGGGGAGGCTTTCGACCCGAAACTAGATAGAAAAACGATCGTATTTGGCTTCGTCGCGGTCGTCTACGGGACAAAGTAGGTGAACCTACTGTCAAAGTGATCAATACTTATCGGAAACAGAAAAATATTTATCGGAAACAAAAAAATATTTATCGGAAACAAAAAAAAATATTTATTCGGCAATAATTTCCGCCAATTTTGCCTCCGTGTCGGTTTTAGTCCCTCGGGAGGCCCTCGGGGGGGTTTGCAACCCCTCGCCACTCGCTCCGCTCGTGGCTCGGGGTTGCAAACCCCCCCTTCGGGCCTCCCTCGGGACTAAAACCGACACCTCGACAAAATAAACGGAAATTATCTTGCCGAATAAATGCTTATTATTCGGCAATAGTTTCCGCCAATTTTGCCTCGGTGTCGGTTTTAGTCCCTCGGGAGGCCCTCGGGGGGGTTTGCAACCCTCGCTCGCCACTCGCTCCGCTCGTGGCTCGGGGTTGCAAACCCCCCCTCGGGCCTCCCTCGGGACTAAAACCGACACCTCGACAAAATAAACGGAAATTATCTTGCCGAATAAATGCTTATTATCGGAAACAAAAAAATATTTATCGGAAACAGTTTCCGATAAATATTTTCCCGACTTAAGTGCTTCCCTTATGGTTTTCTCCGAAAAAACAAAAAAATCCGGAAAAAAAACTTTCACTCTAAAAAAACACAAACCGACGAAGACCCCAAAAACCTTTTTCAACCTCTCCAATTCCCTTCAAGCTAGACCATTATACAACGACCCCCCCCCTTCAGACTGCAAAAACCACAAAAACACAGTACGGTGAGACTGAATTCTGTCGCAACCGGTACGGAGATTTCATGGCCTTTCAGCCGTGGCCCTACGCGGCGTGTATCAGACAATGGGCGTCGCCTGCACCTTACAACTGGACTGACGCGAGTAAAGCCCGCGTGGTCGCCAGCGGGAATTCGAGCGAGTTTTACGGAGAGAGGCGGCTTTCTGTATGCTTTGATATCCACTCATACCCACTCGTTGCTGCGCACCCGATGGTCCTCTGTGCACACGGAAGTACCCTGTACCCCAAACGCCACTGTATTGTGCACGGTTTGCACAGCTTGCGTCAGCTCAAGAGCTCTCTGCGGTCTTGTGAGCTGGATCTCTCACAAAAGCTGCAGCATTTCGGCTGGTCCTACCTTTTTTTTACATAAGCGCCAGCTTGAAAGGAAATGCTCGACGATGCTGCCCGACAAGGATCCCAAGTGCTGTAACTACCGAACCACGTGTTGAACGGACGTGAGGTCATGCGGGTCTACCCCGACACGACAAATCACACAAGCAAATCAGGTCAAAGTCCTGAGTGAGAAAGCAAAACACGGTGGTGTAAGCGAAGAACAAAACAGGTTGTGTTTGTATTGTATTTGCCCCTTACCTCTATATTTCTTCCCTTCCATTCGGAGTCGAAGCAGCAACGTCTAGTATTTTTATTGAACGTATGCCAATATTGCAGGGAATAGTTGACTAGACCTCTTGAGTTTGTGCTAACCACGAATTGGGAGTCGGGAGAACCTACAAAGCCAAAGGCAAGACTGACCCCCCCCCGTTCGTGAGAAGAATAACAAATAACGCTAATAACACCACCTTCTTTTTTCCATCTATCTTTGTCAAAAGCGGCAACTCAACTATTCTGTGAGGCTGCGCAGTCTCTCAATGCTTGCGTGTGTTCCTGCTGTGTCAGTTGTCCCCGCGAGCTGCGCGCGCCGCGAAGCGCCTCGTACAACTGTACCTCCGACGGAGGTCAGGATTGTCGCTGCACATTCGTGGCCATAGAACCGTGGCCGCCCTGTTACATTATCTATCCAAGCTGCCTGGGGAAACGTTTGCCGAAAAAGGGTTGCAGATAGGATATCTAACACAAGTGCATTGCTCGGTAAAGAGTCGAAGGTTGCCAGTCTCGTTGAGGAATACCGAGCGACCAACCTCATGCAACCCACAGTACGGCAAGTGTACGGCCTTCTGCTTCGACGAGTGGAAAGTTGGCATGCAGCATGAAAGGTCCAACAAACGCTGGATATTCGGCACGTACGAGCCCGACTCAGAGCGGTGCAGGTGCTACTTCACGGGCAGCCAGGATGTGGCTGACATCCTGTCTGACACCTTTGACATCGCGATCGATCGAGGCTCGGACGTAAGGAAGGAGCAGTGCGTGGCGTATGCGGTGATGCTGCCTCTCTCTTGCATGTGGACGCTCAGGGGCGCGTGCGCGCGCCAGCCCCTCAACGAAGACGGCTGCCTGTGGTGGGCCGACGAAGGCTGCTGCGTGAACGCTGCCGGGTACATCGTGTACAGCAATTCGGAAGCGGAGATCGCGGTAGTGCCCATCGTGTTCCTCGCGTTTGCTTTTGTGATGTCGTTGTTCAAGCTCCGGAATTCCGTCCAGCTCAAACTCGCGCGCCGCACCGCGGAAATAAGTGCCGGGTGCGACGAGGAACGAGCATCGCGTCTCGCGATGGCTCACGCGATGTCGCGGGAAAGCACGTTCACCAACGAAGAAGACGACATCTGCCCGATATGCATCGTGTCAATGGTGCCACCCGGGCCAGTCGTCTCCTTGCCATGCACCCACGCGTTCCACCTCGCCTGCTTCGAGACGTTCCTGGCCCGCCAACCAACGGCCAACCCGGTGCGCTGTCCTGTCTGTCGTGACCACATCGTCAGCACCGGCGAAGCAGAGCCGGACGCGGAGCCGCAGAAAAGCGACGCGTCCCCGCTGCTGGGTGCCGCCGGTGATCTGCCCGCCTCTGAGCCCTGCTGATCGACGGTAGTCTGTGAATAGGATCGGGGAGGACCGGCTCACCCATCCGGCAGCGGCCGCTGGGGGGGTGGCAGGGTTGATTATTATTAGGTGTAACGTGCTGGCCAGCAATGTTTCAACAATCTGCTTCCAAAAACTGCTTTTAAGACCAGCAGTATTCTGACATTTCGGGCGTGGAAAATCAAAGAACGCAACCTCACTAGAAGAACAACGAAACGCACTGAAAGAAAGATGCACTACTTTCTTGGGTTAACAATGCATTGTTGGTACTGAAAAAATAGCAGTTGGCAGAGTACATGAAACTTACCAAAAGCAGGCGAGTTCCGCTAGTGCACACAACAAAAGAAAGCGCCATCCTAAAATTAGCAACAGTCTTGCGGGTTGCCCTTCAATTCAAAGGCTAAAAAGACGCACCAACCCCCCTACACGGCGAGGTCCAGCCTCATAAGCTGGAGTTAAAGAAGTCACTCCCGAAAAGCGGGTGCGCTACAACTAAAACGCGTGTAAGCCCACACCTGAAACGCGGGTGTAACATCCGCTTTTTTAACTCCAGCTTTTACTCCAGCTTCTGACGCTGGACCTCACCGGTTCTTTTATTTAAGAACATTTCCGGAGTTGGGAAGCAACGGAGGATCAGCAACTGACCAAAGGTGATGAAAATAATAAGGTTACCTGTATTACAGTGGTCACAGTTTCGAGTCCTGTTCCGAGACTCGCTCGCATGAGGAAGTGGCGCGAATCCTTCGTCGCCAAGCATTCTGTAATGCTGTCGACTCTACCCCCGTGTGTGCCGAAGCTCTGTTGTGGGTAATCCCTGCGCGGAATGTAGCCCATTTTTCCGCCCTTTTTACTCGTGTGTGTGTGTGTGTGTGTGTGTGTGTGTGTGTGTGTGTGTGTGTGTGTGTGTGTGTGTGTGTGTGTGTGTGTGTGTGTGTGTGTGTGTGTGTGTGTGTGTGTGTGTGTGTGTGTGTGTGTGTGTGTGTGTGTGTGTGTGTGTGTGTGTGTGTGTGTGTGTGTGTGTGTGTGTGTGTGTGTGTGTGTGTGTGTGTGTGTGTGTGTGTGTGTGTGTGTGTGTGTGTGTGTGTGTGTGTGTGTGTGTGTGTGTGTGTGTGTGTGTGTGTGAGTTCAAGGCTTTTTGTGGGATCCTTCGGGGGGACGGATGGATCGTGGATGGTTGTCAGCTTCTTCTTCTCAATCAGGCACTCGGCTCAAGACTTCTGCTTCCATCTTGCGGTGCTGGCAGCACGGGGGCTTTCGGCCCCGTGCAACAGCTGTGTAGCCGGAGACTCGGATTCTCGAGCAAACTATAGCTCTAAACGAAGCCCCCCTCGTACTACATGTGGGTGTCGGCCCCGTGCAACAGCTGTGTAGCCGGAGACTCGGATTCTCGAGCAAACTATAGCTCTAAACGAAGCCCCCCTCGTACTACATGTGGGTGTCGGCCCCGTGCAACAGCTGTGTAGCCGGAGACTCGGATTCTCGAGCAAACTATAGCTCTAAACGAAGCCCCCCTCGTACTACATGGGTGGTCATCATCGGATATCTCCTGGAAAAAAGGAAAAAGGCCGCTCCGGGTCCAGGAACGTGACGGTCAACCACAGCTTGCAAAGCTTGAGTCGGAGCATAAGTCGCGTTGAAACCACCCATTCGACAAAGGGTTTCCCGGAGACTCTAAAATCTGGATTCTCAAGCGAACTTTAACTCTAAAAAAAATGGGATGGCCCCCCAGTAGCCCCTCACGGGTTCCGTCGCTTTCCACGTTCTCTGATACCCATTTCAACAAAACCTTCGCATTTCTTTCCTATTTCTTTTGGTTGACATCTTCTCTTCGAAACAAGACTCAGGGCCGAACGCTTTTTTTAATTGGCATTTCCGCAAGCTCGGGGTCAAGGAACGAGTGGGATTTACGGTCCTGTCCACGGGGCTGCAGTCCAGTAACCTCGTGGGATTGGCTGAGAAGGCAGTACTCCGGAAGGGACAGTGGGCCCCCGGGCCTTGATTTTTTTTTTGGAATTTTTTGACTTTGAATTTTTTTGTGTTAACTGAGCCAATTCACCTAGCCCCTGATCGAGTGTAATCGACGGCGCGGTTATCTCTTCGCACGTGAAGTGTCATGCTTTCGCCTCTTTAGCTCGTCTTGATCGTCGCGCTCAGGCGCGCGTTTGGTGCTTCGCTTCTTCTTCGATTGCTTGTCGAGGTTCATCGGTTGCGCATCGATTTCTGCTTCTTCTCGGCGCCCGGGCGATGGTCGTGGCACATCGACGCGTCCTTTGCGTCTTTTCGGTACCGGCTCCGCCGCGGAGTCCGATTGCCGCTTCTTCGCTGGCGTTGGTGCCGTCTTCCCGACCTTCGCTGCTGACGTCGGTGTTGATGTTGCGGGCTCTCGCTCGCCTTCCGCTGCTTCCTGCAGAATGAACACCACGTTCTCACGCTTCGCCTGTCTCGGCGCTGGCGCGGGGCCCTCCAGCTCCGCCTTCCTCTTCTTCGATGCTGCTTCTTCTCCTCTCGCCACGGCCGCCCGGTGGTGCCCCTTCCGACAGCACAGTTTGGGCCTTCGACTCCGCAAGTCCGCGAGCCGGCTGCAGTGCGCACACGTCGGCATGCCATGATCAAGGCACCGGTGGTGTCCGTTGCGGCAGCACTCCGCGATCGTCTTGCACGTCGCGCATTGCGTCAGGCGGTGCTGCGCGCAGAACTTCACCGCAAGGCCGTCGTCTTCCTTGTGGTGGGCCTTACAGCACCACGCCACCGACTTGCCCTGGCGCTTGCAGGCGTCGCACTTCACCTTTTGGTGCTCGTGGCACACCCGCTCACCCCACTTTTCGTGTCGGGGAACCCCTTCCGGCACGTACCACGGATCCCCTCCGACGACTGCCGACTTCTTGCCTTTCTTCTTCTCCGTAGCGTCGTTGAACACCGCCCATCTCGCCGCACGCTCCGCCCTTCCACCTCCGTACGTCGGGAAAAGATCCATCCCCCACGCCTCGCCGTTGAATCCGTGCCGAGCCGTCGTCAGCTGCGTCTCGAGCACTTCCATCGTCTCCGTACCACCACGGAAGATTGGCCTCATCTCGTACCCCGTGAGGCACGGCGGGGCTCCCACCGTTCTCAGCGACCCTATCGTCCCCAGTTTCCTTCCCGGCAGAGGCGGTTCGTCGCCGTTCCGCTCCAGCGCATCCCCGACGGTCTTCAAAAGCCTTGCGAGTACCCTCGCACGCATGCTCAACGGTGTCCCGTCCGTCGTTGCTACGACACTGCCTGGAAGGTCCAATCCGGTGTATACTTCAAAGTCGATGGCGAGCTCTGCCGTCGAGACGTCACCCGCCACCGACCAGCACATCCCATCCAGCCAATACTGCAGCGCCCGGAACCACCTCTCTCCCCCGACCGCCGCGAAGGTCCCCGGTCCAGCGATCGCTTCGAAATTCAGCCGGCGCGGGGGGCAGTCGTCAGGGTGCAGTTGTCTCCAGGGGTGGCCGACCGCCCGGTCTCTTCCGTCTCTCTCCAGCCGTCGTCTCTCGTGCATGACCTCCGCCATGAACGTGTGCAACACTTCGATGCTGACTCGACGTCCCTTCGGCAGAATCTCGTGTTCTTGCAGGCAGGGGGGCCAAGTCGAGCGATCCGCGCCAACAATTTCGGCATATTGGTGTTGCCCTCGGATTCGTTCGTACGCCCGGCACTGCCACCAAATGTGGCCCAGAGTTTCTTCCGTCGCCTCGTCACAGCGTCTGCACAGCCCGTCACCTCCCCACAGCTTGGCAGCATGTGATTCCGTCATCACCGACCCAGCTACGACCTCGGCAACGTCCCGCGCGGCCGTCAGCGTTGTCGACGCCTTCAGCCCGTAGGCATTCGTCGCGTTGAAGTCTACACCTGCCCGTACCCCTCCGAAGTCTGTGCGCCTCTTCTCAAGCTCCCCGAGTCGCCAGCCGTGAATCGCCTTTCTCAGGGTGTGCCCTCGCTCCCCCTTGCTTTGCCGTACCAGCCTCAGCACATTCCCTGCCCCGTCCTCGGCGTCGTCGAAATCTTCCGTCCATCGTATACCGAGCTTTTTTGCATGCTCGGCCGCAATACCGACCGGTCCCCACGCGCGGACTCTGCTGCAATACGCCCGTCGAACTGTTGCGACGCGGGCCCTCCACGCCGGCCTTTTTCGGCACACTTCTGCGATCATGCCGAGTGACCGATACGGCAGCACTGCGTATGGGTCGAGTAAGTGGGCCTTGTTGAGAATGCCCAACACGGCCTCCTGCGCCCTGTGTAATCGAGTGTAATCGACGCGTAATCGAGCTAAAGTCACTTTCAGGGGGGCTAGGTGAATTGGCTCAGTGTTAACAATGCATTGTTGGTACTAAAAGTTAGTAGTTGGCAGCGTACTACATGAAACTTACCAAAGCATGGTTCCGCTAGTGCGCACAAACAAAGATTTTAATTTTTTTTGAAGGGGCAGCCGGTTGTGCAGCAGTCAGCTGTGAGACTGGCAGATGAGCAGCGTCACCTCCCCTAGCGAGCTCTCGGATCAAGCTGCGATTGATGCAGTGTTGCTGTGTCAGGTCAAGTAGCGAGATCTGAGGCCCTGTGATGGCTGTAAGCAGGGCTGCATCCTCGTGTTGTAGCCGTGTAGTGTATAAGGCTTCGTGGGGGCCTGGTCAACCATCTCATCGCACAGTGGTCCAACGATGGGGCGTTGTGCAGGACGAAAACCTGCTGCAGCCGGTGAACAGCCAACGTGTTTCCGTCCTGTAAGTGCGACCGTCAAAATTCGGCGCAGGTTTAATTGACATGTCAGCCAACCTAATTGTGACGAGCCACCCCACCGCCCATCTGCTTTGATCCGTAAGTGCGGCCGATTAAAAGTTTCCGCGGCGCAGGGCTCCTTTAAGAAACACAAAACCGCCACAAAGAAGAGTTGCTGGGTCGGTGTTCCGGAGTTTAACGCTGGTGCTATCGTGCACCAGAGGCGGCACACGCACGCAGAAGCCAAAAGGTGGCTCACCACCACAAAGTATATCGCTGCGTGGGCACTTCCCCCTACCCGAAGCGTCAACACAGCCTACTGTGCGGGTCAGGGCAACAGTAGGGGTGGGGGTGACTGACTCGCCGCTGAATGCCGTGTGATTCCCCAAAACTCCGGTTTAGAGCGTAGATTTTCGTCCCAAGGCATCCCTGCTGCCCAAGTGTTGGAATTTTTTTTTTTTTTGACCTCACGGCTGACACCGGAGCTCCAGAGCTTCCACCCTGGAATTTCACTCTAAAAAAAAAAAAAAAAAAAACAGAGAAGAGAAAGAAAAAAAAAGGAAAACAAAAAAACACATCAAAAAAACACACCATCGCTCGATGTTCAAGACCTCGTTGCTCGTGGCGCTTTCGTTGCTTGTAGCTTGCTGCTCTGGCGCGGCGTGGAATCCGTACCAGCCCGCCCATCCGGTATGCAGAGTACACGTCAAACAACCAGGGGCCTTGCATTTGTTAAGGTTAGAGACGGGGTCGCCACCCACATCACCACAAACGTCGGAGATCGACGCTAAACAAAACCCAAAAGGGCGTTTTTCACAGAATCTGGCTTCACGTACAGAACATACTTCGCAGTCGGTCTGACTCAGACCGGCTCGGACCGGTTTTCTTGTGTCTACGCCGCCAGCCTCAGAGTTGAGTTGGAGGGATAATGCACGATCGCGCTTCTCTCAGACTCTCTCTTTTTAGAGTTAAAGTTCGCTTGAGATTCCGGATTTTTCTCGTGCAGAACAAATTTTTTACCCTCATCAAAAACCCGTTCAGGGCGCTGTCCTTGGGCAGCAGTCAGTTGTGAGACTGGCAGGTGAGCAGCGCCACCTCCTCTAGCGAGCTCTCGGATCAAGCTGCGTCTGATGCAGCTGTTGTATGGATCGCCTACGTACACTCAGCTGCGCGTGCCTTCATTGCGAAGGTTACTGCTGCGGCCTTCTGGGTGGCAGCTGTGTCAGGTAAAGTAGCGAGATCTGAGGCCCTGTGATGGCTGAGGGCACACCTAAGCAGGGCTGCATCCTCGTGTTGTAGCCGTGTTGTGTATAAAGTTTCGCGAGGGCCTGGTCAACCACCTCATCACTAT
Source organism: Diplonema papillatum (assembly GCA_030068145.1). NCBI lineage: Eukaryota > Euglenozoa > Diplonemea > Diplonemida > Diplonemidae > Diplonema > Diplonema papillatum. The sequence goes on from JAPJBO010000341.1 coordinate 153,869, forward strand.
AGGGCACATACCTTTCGCCATTGGACAGTCGGGATTGCCGGGGGCGGGTCTCCATGAAGAAGAGAAAAGTAAAGCAAGACCTGCCCCCTGCGCCCTGCTGTCTCCGGCTGCTTCGGCAGACGACACATACTACTACGACGACTACTACTAGCAACATGCAATGTGTGAGGAAACTGCACCGCCCAAGTAGGACCTTCTGATCATGATCATTTGCCAATTTGCCACCTGAAACCACGTCCAGGATTTGGGCTCAGGGTAGTGCGGCCAACGAAATATCGTTTTCATTCCGTGTTCTGACCCGCAAACAACGCTAGAAAGGAATGCATTTCAACGAAACTCAGCGGATACCCTTCCAAATCACACTGAACGCAACACACAGACGGATCCTGACGCACACTGTTATGGCGAATACGGAGACTGGCTGACGGTGAAGCCATGGGGATATGCGGCGTGTATCCCGGATTGGGCATCGCCTGCTCCTTACAACGGGTCTGACGCGAGCAAGGCTCTCGCCATCGCCAGCGGCCAGCCGGACTACCTGACATATGCAAAACCGGTCGATGTATGCTTTGTGATCGCTGAAACTTTTTAGTACGAACAATCTTGCGCGTTGCCCTTCATTGTATTGTGCAGGCTAAAAAGACGTAGCGTGCTTTGGTGGTTGATCACACAGGGTAAATACAAGTGGGAAAACGATCAACCGGCACGCACAAACAAAACGAAGCGCCCGTCTTTTTGAATCCCTTTTCTATACGACATCTTCTTCTAAGAAGACTTGATGCTAGCGCCAATCATGCATGGAGGGGTCTCGTTCGGACTTTTACTCTCTTCTTCGGTAAGAAACGTGAAGCAATCGGGGCGATTAACGCAAAACGAAAGCGAGAATTAGGGGTAGGCCCTGTTTATGAGATTCACGATTAAACGAAGCTAGCGAGCAAGGTTTGCCTGATCTCGCACCTACTTTCCGACTAACTCTCAATAATGTGATCTCCTTGTTCTGTAGGTCCTCAGCTCGACCCTCCACGACGCACCGGAGGTGCTCAAACAAGTTTGCTTAGAGAGGCAGTGTTCTGCCTAAATATTAAAGCTAAGCTTCGCCCCCTCCTGAGAAAGAATGATGGTCCGCCGTATGTGTCCGTGGTTTAAAGGACCGAAACGGAACCAGTGCGGTGTTGAGCAGCACATATCCCAACCAAGCATGTCCTTGCAATCCCCGGTTCCCGTCGGGGGGGGGGGGTAGGGGGTGCGACTCCAGCCATTTAACTAGGGGTCTTCTGTACGTTTAATTATTTTCAGTGTTTTTTCGTACTCCTGAGGCGTGCTCGGGTGTTTTCCATTCCGGAAACAGGTTTTTGGCGACTTCTGACCCCAAGGTTGGTGAGGGGGACGCCGAGAAACACGAAAGAAGGGCTAAAAGTGGTGAAAATGGGGCATTTTGGCCAGTCTGGCAGTGTGGCTAGATGTGGCTGATTCCCAATGCGATCCTTGGAACACCCGCGGAACACCTTCGAGCGTCCCCGGAACAGCTTGAAACGTCCCCGGAACACCTCGGAGTGTCCCCAGAACACCTCGGAGCGTCCCCGGAACACCTCGGAGTGTCCCCAGAACACCGCGGAGCGTCCCCGGAACACCTCGGAGTGTCCCCGGAACACCTTCCCCTGCCGCCCGGTGGGCCTATCTTGCTTCGGCTGCCGGGTAGACCCGGTACGGTCTAAGTTGCCTCGGCTGCCGGGTAGGCCCGGTGCGGCCTGTCCCGGGTAGGCCCGGTGCGGCCTGTCCCGGAACACCTCGGATTTCTGTTGTGCGTATACAGCCAAGAAAAGGGAGAGAAGCAAGAGCATATCGTCATTGGACCTAACATCAATAGTTTTAGTAAATATCTCCACGCCTGCTTCTTTCATGATCTCTACTTCTTCCATGATCCCTTCCATGATACCCATCCTGTACGCGTGCTTGTTGTTACGCTCCGAGGTGTTCCGGGGACACTCCGGGGTGTTCCGGGGACGCTCCGAGGTGTTCCGGGGACGCTCCGAGGTGTTCCAGGGACGCTCCGAGGTGTTCCGGGGACGCTCCGAGGTGTTCCGGGGACACTCCGGGGTGTTCCGGGGACGCTCCGAGGTGTTCAGGAGACACTCCGAGGTGTTCCGGGGACGCTTGAAGGTGTTCCGCGGGTGTTCCAAGGATCACATTGGGAATCAGCCGCATCTAGCCACCCTGCCAGACTGGCCAAAATGCCCCATTTTCACCACTTTTAGCCCTTCTTTCGTGTTTCTCGGCGTCCCCCTCACCAGCCTTGGGGTCAGAAGTCGCCAACAACCTGTTTCCGGGGGAAGAAACCCCGAGCACGCCTCAGGAGTACGAAAATACACTGAAAATAATTAAGCGTACAGGGTTCCTAACCAGAGTCGCACCCCCTGGGGGGGGTTGTGTCCATGGCTTAAAGGACCGAAACGGAACCAGTGCGGTGTTGAGCAGCACATGTCCGCAACCAAGCACGTTCTTGCATTCCCCGGTTCCCGTCCGGGGGGGGGTTGTGTCCGTGGCTCAAAGGACCGAAACGGAACCAGTGCGGTGTTGAGCAGCACATGTCCGCAACCAAGCACGTTCTTGCATTCCCCGGTTCCCGTCCGGGGGGGGTTGTGTCCGTGGCTTAAGGGACCGAAACGGAACCAGTGCGGTGTTGAGCAGCACATGTCCGCAACCAAGCACGTTCTTGCATTCCCCGGTTCCCGTCCGGGGGGGGTTGTGTCCGTGGCTTAAAGGACCGAAACGGAACCAGTGCGGTGTTGAGCAGCACATGTCCGCAACCAAGCACGTTCTTGCATTCCCCGGTTCCCGTCCGGGGGGTGTTGTGTCCGTGGCTTAAAGGACGCCATCGACTCGGTGTGAGGGCAGCGCTCCGTCGCGGGTCCCGCCTGCGCCGTGTTTCGGTGGCCAGCCGCATCCGGTCCTTCAAGACGAACAAATAATAAGAGAGTCTTTTCGGCCACATCCCCAGGGGAACCGGTGCTTCTCTCGTCCGGGCATGCGACCTTTCCAACCAACGCGTCCGACAACATCAACGTGCTGATTCCGTAGCCGCGACGCACGCATCCAATCCAAGCACGTTCTTGCAAACCCCCGAGTGAGAAAAGACCGCCGGGCCAACTTTAGCGGCAACCAAAAAACACACAGTACGAGTACTGCGTGAGTTTCTGCTACACCCGAGACATGTGGGGCATGGGTGACCCACGTTGGGTGTTCGGCATCTACGATCCAGCCGAGGAGAAGTGCATGTGCTACTTCGTCGGCTCGCAGGGCGTGGCGGACACCCTGTACAGCTCTTTCGGAGTCGCGAAAACGGATGCGGATCCTAGGAACGAGGAGTGCGTGGCGTATGCGCTGATGATCCCCCTCTCCTGCTTGTGGACGCCTAGCGGCGCGTGCATACACGCGCCCGGTGCGCCGGACGGCTGCCTGTGGACCGAAGAGAAGTGCTGCGTGAACGCGATGGGGTACGAGCCGTCGACGATGTGGAAGCTCATCATGGACTACCCTCTCCTCCTGCTGTGCGGCCTGATGCTCCTCCCCTTGTCGATCCTGTTCAAGCGGAAGAAGGCGACGTACTCACGCGGGTCGATCGGCGGCAACTACGGGTCTATGGACTCGTTGAACGCTTCGCGGACGCACAGCGACGCGGACGAGGCTGCCGAACACAAGGAGAAGCAGGCGGCGTGTCTCGCGAGCTTGCGGGCTGCCGCGCGTGAGAGCACCTTCACAAACGAAGAAGACGACATCTGCGCGATCTGCTTGGAGTCGATGGTTCCGGCTGGGCCGGACGGGTCGGTTTCGGTGGTTTCCTTACCGTGTGCGCATGTATACCACTTGAGCTGTCTTGAGCTCTTCCTGACCCACCAGCTGACGGCTGAGACCATGCGGTGTCCCACGTGCCGTGGCTGCATCGTGGAACCCGATGGCGACCCGTCGAGCCTGACAGAGCAGGGCAGCAGGTCTTCGCGCCTGGCCACCATGCTCGGAACCATGGTCAACGGCTTGTCCCGCCACCCCTCGTCGGCGGCCCCCGCCATGATCCCGCCGCCCCCCGCGACGCCCACGCCGCCGTCGCCGCCCCTGACTCCGCACCCGCCGTCCGACCGCCCGACCACGCACCTGCTCCTCAACGAGCAGGTCTTTTTGGACGCCAGCGTGTAGGCTGCAGCAGCGGGGGGGGGGGGGGAGGGGGGCGCCGGCCCCTTGCCGTCGCTTTTCTTCATCTCTTTTGAAAAAAAAAAAAAATACATAAAAATAAGCGCTGCTCCTGTTTGCAGGAAAATACTCGTGAGGAGGCTGGCAGTTGCGAAATCTCAAAGGCATGGTGTCATACGCATCGGCATGCCCATGACCCCCCCACTGTGCAGCAGGAGTCCAATCTCAAAGGAGGTACTTGTGCTGTAGCCCATGCGAAACGCAGGTAAATTTGGATCCATGCGGGCGTAAGCGCTCAACGGAAAAAAGACCAACTTTGTAGTTGTTTGTTTCTCCCCTCTAGCCTCAAAACAAAATGTTTCCCCCGTACACCACACCCTGTATGTAAATTCGTCAAGTCTCGCAGATTCCCTCGGAAAATCCGTGAATATCACAAGGCAGCTCCTCCTCGAGTATCTTCTAAGAGTACATCTGTACTGACGGGAACATTTCCGGAACAACGGTTGCGCATGAAAGAGAAAAATGATGCCAGCGAAGAAGTGCTAATACAGGAGGCTTATCCCCCAGAGAGGGTTTATACAACTTGTGCCTCATCATTTCTCATCACCTTTCGTCAGTTGCTGCTGATGATCGTCCGGCACTTCGCACATCATAGTGCAAGTCCCGACTACGGAAAATGTTCTTCTAATAACGTTGGCAGCCATCTTTTCTTTCTAGCCGTGCTATGTTGGGCGGAAACGAACCGTTCCGAGTAGGGGGACCCTCTGGTCATGTTCAATTGCCACCCGGTGCCACATCCAGAATTTGATTGACCCCTTTTTTTTTCTGCGTTCTATCTGTTTTGTCGAGAGCAGTCCCTCAACTTCTCTTTTGCTTTGTAGGAAATCCTCAGGGAAATGCGCTGTGGCCCACGCGAAATCTCCCGCCTCTATGTCCAAGTAAACGTATCAATAAACGGCGCAGCTGAGGATCTATAGTCTGCTCTGTAGGGGAACTCCACCGCATTTGCACTAGCAAGAGGAAGAGACGGACTTCGCCTCAAACTGTAGGAATATATGTAATGGGTGAGTGATTTTGACTGCAGGGAAGAAATATTTCCGGCTCAGTGAATAATAGAGCCGGACCCTTCAAAACCGAAATCCTATCAAAACCCGCAATCCTAGAATAAACCCTGAAGGCGGGCCAACAGAAAACCCCTCGTTCAACAATCAAGGAATAGACGCTCCTTTGGGGCCGTTCTTATTGAGCTGAACTTGGCGAAGTTACCAAGCCTCTTCGCTTATCTGTTCCAGCGGGGGTGTCCTTGTGTTTCCCCGACCGGCGAGCTAGAAAACGGCACCTTGTTTAACACAGGCACCTGCAGACACACCCACACATGCACAAGCTCTTCGATTTTTATGTGCTAACAATCTTGTGGGTTGCTCTTCAACGTATTGTGCAGGCTAAAAAGACGTAGGCAGCGTGTTTGGTGTTTGATTAGAACTCCTTACTGAAAATGACAAGTGTGCCTGTAGATACAAGTGGAAACTGATCAAGCGGCACGCACAAATAGCGGATATTCAACCTGCGCAAACCATAAGCAGCACCACAATTCACGAAAAGAGACGGTCATACGGTACCAAAAACTGCGACACCATACTGAGGAGGGCCTACCGTAAGTAAGGTATGTGGACAATGACCGACACCACCAATGACCAACAACTAAGGTACCTACCGATCCTCGTACCTCGTGTAACCACTACCCGTACGACACTCAGAACAAAGGATATCTTCCCATAACGACGAAGGTCACCCGGAGACTTTAAAACCCCGGAGTTTCAAGCGAACTTTCACTCTAACTAAGGTACCAACCGATCCTCTTACCTCGTGTAACCACCACTCTTACGACACTCAGAGCACAAAGGATATCTTCCCATCACGACGAAGGTCACCCGGAGACTTACACCCCGGAGTTTCAAGCGAACTTTCACTCTGAACACAACGAGGCGCTTACGTCAAACGGGCACTGGCTTTCCCCTTGTAGACGGGCCTGCGCTCTGTTGCAGCCGATCGATGACCTCGGCGGAGTGACCAAGCCCGTGCAGGCTCTTTGCCTTTCTGTTTCAACACGGGTATCCGTGCGGTTTCCCTTCTAACACGAGCCAAAAGAAGGTACCCCTGATTATTTAAGGACCCCAGCAGCAGTAATATTAGCCCTTTCGTTTCTTTTCCGCTTTTTTTATGTCAACGCCACCCGGAGTAATGCAGACCATCCTTACCGAGCTCGAACCGGGCCTACGTTTTTAGCCGTTTAAAGGCTGATTTTGGATTGATATCGGGATTGACCAACCAACAGCCCTCTGATTCCGTTTTAACGCGGGTTACCAAGTGGGCTCTCCTTTATCTCAAGAGGCGCCTTGAAAGACACCTTTGTTTCAGGAGTAGTTGCAACAGCAAACGACTCCCTCACACTCTCTGCTGTGGCGAGGTCTGGAGTTTTAAGACCGAAAAGAAAGAAAACTGAAGTACGGCACATACCTCCCCCCCCGTGTTGGCTGGTGTGGATGCGTCAACGCAACAGTTTTTGAAAGGATAGCGAAAGAGCGAAGGCATATTCTTGTTGGCAGCACGTGAAAGTGTGTGTGGGCCTTTGAAGCGTGGATGATGCCTCTCGCGCTGCTCCCCTTGAGGTTCCTGGCTCATGCCAAAGCGCCGCCGCCCGGGTTGGCAGCACGTGAAAGTGTGCGAGGGAACCTTTCATCGGCAGCTACGAGCAGGGATAAAAAGGGGGAAACAATGGAGAACAATGCGCTTCGTGTCGGGTCGTTTGGGAATCACAATAATGAGCAAGAGAAAGAGAGAGGGAGCACGAGGGGAAACTTGCAAGGAGCGTTGGGGTATTTACCTCGGCCTAAAAGGTCGAGGTCACAGGGGGAAAATGTTTCCTGGGCTTGAGGGGGAAGGGAGGGTGGGCATTTTGGTTCTCGTGTAGCTCACACCCCCCTCCTCCTGGTTTACTGGCTGGGTTGTCCTGCTCTGGGTTTGATGTCCGATTCCCACAGTGAAACTGAGAGAATCTTTCATCGGCAGCTACGAGCAGGGAAAAAAAGGGGGAAACAAGGGAGAACAATGCGCTTCGTGTCGGGTCGTTTGGGAATCACAATAATGAGCAAGAGAAAGAGAGAGGGAGCACGAGGGGAAACTTGCAGGAGCGTTGGGGTATTTACCTCGGCCTAAAAGGTCGAGGTCACAGGGGGAAAATGTTTCCTGGGCTTGAGGGGGAAGGGAGGGTGGGCATTTTGGTTCTCGTGTACCCCACACACCCCTCCTCCTGGTTTACTGGCTGGGTTGTCCTGCTCTGGGTTTGATGTCCGATTCCCACAGTGAAACTGAGAGAATCTTTCATCGGCAGCTACGAGCAGGGGGAAAAAGGGGGAAACAAGGGAGAACAATGCGCTTCATGTCAGATCGTTTGGGAATCACAATAATGAGCAAGAGAAAGAGAGAGGGAGCACGAGGGGAAACTTGCAGGAGCGTTGGGGTATTTACCTCGGCCTAAAAGGTCGAGGTAACAGGGGGAAGGGAGGGTGGGTATTTTGGTTCTCGTGTACCCCACACCCCCCTCCTCCTGGTTTACTGGCTGGGTTGTCCTGCTCTGGGTTTGATGTCCGATTCCCACAGTGAACCTGAGAAAACTGATCATGATCAATTGCCAACCGGAACCACTCCAGGATTTGAGTTGGTAGGGTGGTGCGGTCAACGGAAACCACCATCAGTTTTTCCCTTAGTACTAAGGCAGGCGGGTTTCGGACCGCAGCTACATCATCTATGCTGAAGCACCCAGGGTTAGCTGTTGTTTCGGAGACTAGTAGATGAGTGTACGTCACCTGTGCTTCACCTACCTACGTTCAGGCTCGAAAACCACAGGGACAACACTGTTCACTCCTGCTGTGTTCGGTGCCTCGGGTGTGAGGCAGTGATTATTCAGAAGGGGAACCGAAGAAAGAACGGCACACCGACCGCCCAGAAAGCACACACCCGGCTGAACCGTCGCAAGCAAACAAAGGGTCGAACCGGTACCAACCCATACAGGGGAGGGATCGTCGGAAGCACATACACACACCCCACACAAACCCAAACACCACGCACGCACACAAAAGTCAACCGGGGACTTTAAAATACCGACCTTCTAATCCACGAACAACGAAAGCCAGGCGCGTTTGTGTTGTTTTATACGTGCCGTCGACGCTCTTGATGGTGTTCCTACTTGTTTTTTATGGTAACAAGCTTGCTTGTCTATATCAAAAAGTGTCGGATGGCAGCGTGCTGTGTTAAATCACTCAAAACAGGGTTTACACACGTACGCACAAACAAATCCTGATCCCAAGTCAGGAATTCTGAGCAAACCATCAAAAGACGCTACGCCGACGTCTTTTCTCAAGACAGCCTGGCGGCTGGAACCAATGCTGCAAATATGCAACGCAAAGGCTTGTCCCCTGCAGGTACCCAAGTAGCCCCCCCTCGGCTGAAATTCACGGGGGTGTTCCAGGATCCGTATTGGGAATCAGCCACACCTGCCACCCTTGCAGGCTGGTCGACAACGCCCAGTTTTCACACATTTTGCATCTCCTTCGTGCTTCTGGGCGTCCCTCTCCCGGCGGTGAAAAATAATAAGGAGGACTAGCCCCTCAACGTTTCATACCCCACCTGCGGAGTCCTACACCTTTACCCGTTTCCTTTTTCCCTGTTCTACTTTCTTCGAAGAAGACTTGATGCTAGCATCAAACATGCATGAGAGGCAGTGTCCTGCCTAAACATCAAACTAAGATTTTCCACCACCGGACCTGGAGTCGAGAAACCCCCCACAAGCTGTTTTTGTAGTAGCACGGGTGGTCCTGGCTGTGACGAGCTACGAACAACCGCCTGACAAACCAGACTCACACCGCAGTCCTGTCTGCAGACACTCAGGTTCCGCGCTGATGATGGTCCGCCTTATGTGTCCGTGGCTTAAAGGACCGAAACACGGCGCAGACGGGACGAGTGCGGTGTTGCGCACATATCCATTCCAAGCACGTTCTTGCATTCCCCACAAGCTGTTTCTGGGGTCGAATACACTCGGGCATGCCTTCAGAAGGCAGTCTCTTTATCGAAGGCAGGATAGACTTTTCGCCAACCTGCAAACACCAGCACAGCTACACAACTTAGGCAGGATAGCAGAGCTGGTGTTCGCCATGCTGGTTCCCGAAGAGAAATGTGGGGGGCCCAAGACCAAATTCAAAGCGAGTTTCTTGCGAGCTACCCGGCTCCTCTAGAAAGCTGGCGCATTCCCCCCCAAGCATCTGCAGCATCGTGTTTTGAGGGAGTTCTGGCTCATCAGCGAATCCTCCATTCGCGCCGAAGGTACCCCGCGGTTGCTTGAGTCGCACTGTTCCCTGAAACACGATGCCTTGCACAGTCGTGTGCTGCTGCGATCATTCAATCGTGGAAGTTGCAAGGTGGCCCAGTTTGCTGGGCATCGGCGACCTGCTGGTGTTCAGAAGGCTGGAATAAGCCCCTCGCATCAAGACCTGTGCTCGGCGGGGGGTCTCTACCTCGTTTCGAAGGGCGGCCGGTTCCTGCGGTTATCTTCTGACTGCCACTCCGTTCGAAGTTAGAGGAAAGAAGAAAAAAGCCGGCCGCACCTGGTCCAGGAACGTGACGGTCAACCACAGCAAAGCTTGCAAAGCTTGCGTCGGAGGCAGAACAGTGCTACAACCCCGTCCGCTCTGCCCTGTGGGTGGCCGTCTCGACGAGCTTGTGTTCAGCGCGAGCGCCAAGCCCCAAGGTGCGCCACGCCTTGATGCTTTAGTTTGGGAAATTGGTGGCCACTTGACCCGTAGGTGACTCTGCAGTACCGCTAAGCATTTTGGCTCCCGTGTAGCAGGCTTTCCCTGGCACCTAAATCTCACTCCGTTCGAAAGAATGGAACTAGGTCAGGAAGTCTCCAGGCGTGTATTTGGAAAAAAAACAATGAATGTGAACGATCGCTTGCCCTTCTGAATGGAACAGAATGAACGGACTGATTGATAAGGCAGGTGACTCTCGTTCGCTCCTCTCTCCACTGTTTCACGTTATCTCTGATATCACCTTCTTGCTTCCGCGTGGATGAGCTTTTTTTCGCGTTTGTCAAAAAATACCCCCCACCGTGTGCGTGTGTGTGTGTGTGTGTGTGTGTGTGTGTGTGTGTGTGTGTGTGTGTGTGTGTGTGTGTGTGTGTGTGTGTGTGTGTGTGTGTGTGTGTGTGTGTGTGTGTGTGTGTGTGTGTGTGTGTGTGTGTGTGTGTGTGTGTGTGTGTGTGTGTGTGTGTGTGTGTGTGTGTGTTTGTGTGTGTGTGTGATTCGCGTCCCAAAACATTCGCTGCTCTTGGGGCCCAGGCTCCGGTCCAGAATGCACTGTGGGAGGCCCGTCGTGATTGTGGCACCAGGGGACGGCGCGGCGGGTGAAAAACAAGAGGAGCGACGCCCCCGCCGCCCAATCCGTGCAGCCCGATACACAAGTCCAGACCCGAAGCCCATTGCCGTATCTTCTTCCAGCTACGCGCAAATGATACACGTGGGGGGCCCAGAGTTAAAGTGTATGCAAATATTACCACAAGAAGTTTCCAAAGTGTGGTATTTGGGGCAAAAAAATTTTGTTTCTTTTTCTGACCGCCCACCGTGGTGACCACCTTAGAGTGTGACAGGTAGCGTCTCCCCCCTCCACAGTGAAAATAGCCTACACGGTGCAGTAGTAAAGGCTTCACTAGTAAATTTACTAATGGTTTTACAAGTGAAAATGGTTTATAAATTTTACGAGTGCACTAGTAAAATTTACAAGTGATTTCAGGTGTTTTGGCAGGTGTTTTCGGGTGTAACAAGAAGAAACTGTGGCAAGTGAAGCACACATTCAGAAGAGCCGGCTTCTTTTTCACCTAACTCGTCAGAATGGGGCTGGGAGAGCAGAGCAAAGTGTCAACCCAGTGCTGAGAGCCCCGCGCGTAGGCAGACCGCGTCAATCCAGGCTTCCCCCACTCCAAGACAAACGTGAACACTCGAACACGATCCCCCTGTGGCTCGATGCGGTGGGAACACAGGACAATAACATTGGAAGAGACGGACCGCGAGGGAGGAGGCGTCCTTGTCCTCTCAGAGCAGAGTCGTGCACAGGTACGTCCTGGTACCAGAAATAGAGTTGCACGGCAAAAGACGCTCCGGTATCTTGCGTTTGGCCCAGGAGGTTACGAATATCTCTGCCTGCGTGCGTCTTATGCCGGACAGGCTTGGCATCCATTTTTTGGACTGAGTCGTGGGCAACAGTGCGGTCAACTCTGAAAGGCAAATACCGTAAACGGAAATAAGTGGGGCTCTACGCGTGCCAGCTGCCCGGGAGACAAGTGCGCTGAAAGGGCAACATGGGCCCTACAAGCATAGGAAGAAGGTGAGAACGCAAGCATGGCAGCGGCAGCAACACCCCAAGAATCAACGACAATAAAATGAAGCAGTAGGCACACCGCGTTCGTTCCCAATACCCCGACCCGACCAAGCAACCGCCAAACCCCAAGAAGTACAATCTCACGGCAACAGCCCAAACAACTTCCCCTAGCACCCTCGTGTGACAAGAATTATCCAGTCCTCGAAACCCCCCGTGGAGGAAATATGTTGGACCGAAAATATGTTGGACCGGACAAAAGTTGGACCGCGGACGACCAAAGCAACTGGACCATTTTGTCCGGTCCAACATATTTCTGTTTACGGTATTTGCCTTTCAGAATTGACCGCCAGGCACGTATCCACTTAGGCGGGGTTGGGTCGATGGGCATGAGGTAAAAAAATGTCCCTTGACAAATGGGTAGTCAGGCGCGAGAGATGCGTTGGGTTTCTTCTTGAGCGTACCAAGATCGTCGTTTATTGGCGGCTCATACTTTTTCCTTCACTGTCAGCCAACATCGAGCCACTTCGTTTGCACTCTGCATTTTTGCGTTTGCACTCTACCAAAGCAATGGGACAGACGGTGGACGCATCTTGGTCCACCCTCGGCACTGACCAACCGCAACCGGTCGCGATCAAACATCCTTCCACGCAAGGAAGATCTTGTGATTCCACCACAGGGCCATGGCGACCAATGGCTGGACCATGACTAGGGTGCTTCGTTGCGAGTTGCTGGAGGGAACTCAGCGGCCGCGCACTGTTCGGGAACTCCTGGCGGCGGACCCATGCGCGATTACGGAGTGGAGCGAGTGCTGGCCAGCCGCAAAACTGCACCAGGTACACAGAACCCCCCGAAGAAAGTTGGCCGGACAAAAGTTGGACCACCAGAGCCCAAAAACCATTTTGTCCGGTCCAACGGATTACCCCGTGGTTCCCTTCGCATAGGCGTCCAGGGCCTGCATTCGGGTGGATGCCCGAACACCGGCCTTTGGTCCGCCTCCGGCTGAAACCATCTAAGGTGCGCTGTGTCGCCCGCTGTCAGAATGTGTTGAGAGGTTCGTTGCACCCTTCTAAACCACATATCTCCGTTGTGCCGTTTTGTAGAATCGATTGCCTCACTAGCGCACTGCTCCGCTGGACCTCCGGAGTTGGTGCAGCGTCTTGCCGTTGATGCTGCTCTGGGGCGCGTTTAGTCGCTCTCGGAGTCTGCGGTTCCTCTGATGCTCGAGGGTCCCCCGTGCAAACCTGCCGATCTCTTCCATCTGCACTAGGCCGGCGGCATCTTGGGCGCATACATATTGGAGGCCTGCATCATGGTAGACCGATCCACATCAAAGACGCTTCGTCCGTTCAGCACTCTTCCTGCTGCCTCGTCCGCTTTTTCATGTTTACGAAACCTCACAAATTTCTGACTATTATGGTCGAGCCCGAGTGTTACATTGATGGGCTGTGTGGAACTCCTTACTGCGGCAACAACAATGTCAAGATCCCTGCTTGGGCAAAGCCTCCGTGCCGAAGCGTGTCGGGAAGTGGCAGGCATGCTCGGACCGACTGGAAGTATTCGCAACAGTCAGGTGGCCGCTTCTGCCCAGGGTTCCCCGCTCCCCGCTCACGTCGCCATTGTAGAGTGTGTTTCACTGTTGTGAATTTGGCACGACACCACTCACAGTGCGTCTCTCTTGCCTCTGTTTCTTCTCATTTTGTAGACGCTTTTCCTCGACAGCTGTCAACTAGCTCAACAAAAGTCTCAGGGTAAAGGGGCTGGACAGTGCGTACAGTTCCAGTTGGGTGCGCGCTGCTCCTCTCATCCTTTTTCAACGGCGCGGCTGTATATCAGGGGAGATGATTCCCATCAAGGCTCCCAACAACCCTGCCCAACTCAGTCCGAGGGGTAGTGCACATCGACCAAACCTCCCCGGTTTTCGATCTCGCAATTTTTCACGCAAAACCCCCTACAAATCACTGTTTTGGACTGAAAAACACCTGAATTCACTTGTAATTCTTAGTAGTGCACTAGTAAAATTTACAAGTGCACTAGTAAAATTTACTAGTGCACTTGTAAATTCTACTAGTAAAAATTTTTAGTAGTTACTTATACTAGTAAATTTACTAGTAAAAGGGTCATTTTACAGGTTTACTACTGCACCGTGTATGAGGGGGGGGTCAGCCGGCTGATGCACGACGCACTAGTTATGGGGTTTCACTAGTTATTAACTAGCTCAATGACTAGTGAAATTTATAACTTGCTCGGACATAACTAGCAACTAGCATATAACTAGCTCGTGCTAGTTATATAACTAGCAGGTTTCCATCAGGTTTCTGTCATGAGAGAACTTTCCACCAATAGTTTCCGTCATGAAAAAAAATCCAAGAGTTTCTGTCGTGAGAGAATTTTCAACCAATAGATGCTGCCAGTAGTTTCCACCGTGGTGCTCACCAGTGGCTTCACTTCATCACTAACAAAAAGGGACGCACGACTTTCTTTTTGACACATCGGGGTTTCCCGGTGTCTGACACCGGGACACTGGGTTTTAAAGTCCTGGTCTTTCAAGCTGCGGTGGGCTTCAATGCATTTTACCCTAAAAACGCCTACAGGAGCTAGTTATATAACTAGCAGAGCTAGTTATATAACTAGCTCGTGCTAGTTATATAACTAGCTCGTGCTAGTTATATAACTAGCTTGTGCTAGCTATACCGTAAACGGAAATAAGTTGGACCGGACAAAATGGTCCAACTCACCTATTTCGGGCTCTCGCGGTCCAACTTTTGTCCGGTCCAACTATTTTCGGGGGGTCCTGTGCACTTAGTGAAATTTCGCGGCTGACCACTGACCAACACTGGCTTCACTTCCTTAGTTTGCAAGTCGCGCATGAGCCCGCCGCCAGGAGTTCTAGAACACTGCGCGGCACAACCCGCAGTGTCCCATCCGTCTGCCCCTTTGCTTTGGTAGAGTGCAAACGCAAAAATGTAGAGCTAAAACTAAGTGGATCGAGGTTGGCTGACACTGAAGGGTGGAGCTGCTTATGTTGCGTAGGTCGGCTGAGTCAGGATAGTGGCGGAGGTGGGTGTCGTCGTTTATCGTCAGGACGTGGTCTGATGTAGCTGTTTCGTCACACCCGGGCACTCTACATTTGACCTTCGTACCGTAGGGCATGATGCCTCGGCGTACGATGGCCTGCAACAAGTCAGTTGTGCCATGTAACTTTCGTAGTTTTGTGAAAGTCTGTGCGCGCATACAGCTCGGTGGCGTTACTTCTGATAGACGTTTCCGCACCTCGTGGTCGCGTAAACGCTCGGCACAGCGCCGAATGAAGCGCCCGGATTCTTCCATCTGTGCTTACCTGTCGTCCTCCGGACCGTTTGACATGGATTTTTTTTTTTCAACCCCGCCTAAGCAGGGAAGTAGCTTGGGCTCTGGGCCCCACGTAAAATCCTACCAAATGTTGTACAGAGCGCTTTTCAGGGTCCTCGGGGCACTTTGTGTGTGTGGAGCTCAGACTGACACTGTGTTGGGGGGTGTTCGGACAAAATGCGGCGCGTGCAGGTGGGTTTTGCTCATGGAAGGTAGCAACACAGCAAGAATTGCTAACCGCTTTGTAGCCCACAGAGACTGTGGCAACTTTGATGTGAGCTAACTTATAGTTGTCGCTACTGTCCACCACAGAGGCTGTCCTTCGGGAAGCAAAAGAACCATGCGAAGAAGGCGAGTGCCGCTTAGCGGTTTTCTGCGACAGCAGGGCGGCTAACACTACACACGTCAAGACCAGCGCCGCAGGCGCGGAAAAATTGATATTGCCGCTTTGTAGTCCACAGGGACTGCGGCAAAGTTGATGCGAGTCAAGTGCGCACTTATGCACTCTGCAGGGTGCTCCTCTTTGTGGTTGTCACTACTGCCCACCACAGAGAGCAGCAGTCTTCTTGGCAACACGACACGAAACATGTGTATTACACAAGCCAAAAATGCCAGCGCCGCAGGCGCGGAAAATTTGCCAAGCTATTGGGCCAGTATTGCCCAAAATTGAGGGTGTACGTTGCTAGACCCATGATCCAGAGGTCGTACTGTAGCATCATCCCCACCCACTGCACTGCCTACAACACACCCACCACCACCACTGCCCACCGCACCACCCACCCACTGCACTACCTCCACGACCTCCCACCACATGACCACCCACTACCGCCGCCCCCCCACGACACCACCGGCCGCTGGCTATAACTATAGTTTTTTTTTTTTTTGGATGTTGTATGGGGTTAACATTGGGTATATGAAGCTACTTCTCTGCGCCTAAGTGAAAACGTGCCTGGGCGGAAATATGTTGGACCGGACAAAATGGTCCAACTGTTTTGGTCGTCGCGTGGTCCAACTTTTGTCCGGTCCAACATATTTCCGGTCCAACTTATTTCCGTTTACGGTATATAACTAGCTCGTGCTAGTTATGTGCTAGTCACAAGTTATCAAATATAACTAGTTATAAAATAACTAGTTATTTTCACAAGTTATGTACCTTACTAGTGCGTCGTGTGGATGGATGGATGGTTCTTAACAAGATGCCTGGGGGGGGGGGGCAGTGCTGATACTAAGCCTGAGACCCAAAACGAAGTTGCTAACCCTGGGTGGGGGTGGGTACCCCCCCCCCCCTCCTGGTGCAACCCACTGTGGACCTACTGTGGGACCCACCTTAGCTAAATTCTCTAAGGTGAAATGGTGGAAAAAGTGGCTCAAAAATCTTTTTTTTTCGAGTGCTTTTTTGGGAGGATTTGGGCCAAAAAAAAATTTTTTTTTCTTGGTCGCTGCTGAGGAAACCACCTTAGAGCGGTCACCACCCTGCTGCACACAGGCCCTGCAGGAGGGGGGGGGGGGGGGGGGTTTTTAGGGGGGGGTACCCACCCACCCCTCGTTGCCGTCCGGCGACAACGATGCCGAGTTAGGGGCCTTACATCAGCTGGGGGGGGGGGGGGGTTCCTTGGAGTCTACTATATGGTACGATGCCAAAAGGGGGGGGGGGGGTTTGGGCGGAAAAATCCCCGCATAGTTCACCAGGGTCTGACGGGTACTGAGGCCCCATACCCTTCCTAAAACATCATTCTGCGTTCAAATACGCCCTCAGAAGCCTCCGGAGAGCCTTCTATGATGTCCCAAATGCGATTTTGTGGGTTTTTAGGGGGTCCCCCCGCCTGCTGGCCGTAAACCGCCATAGTAGACACATATGCAACCTGATGCTGGGTCGCTTCTCTGTGCAAGATCCCAGCCCAAACACACGTTTTCGGCGTTCTCTAGCACTCTCCAGGTGCATTCGACCCTCGGGCTTCGTGGTTTCTTTCACTCACAGGTGTTCCGGGACGTGCAAAGATAAGGAGAATGGCCCCCTGCATTGGGGACAGACCGAACTACGCCCTGCCTGTCTATACAGGCTTTGGGGTCAAATTGCACCGGCTTTGGCGCCACATCCACCGTTTCGGGCTTCGTTTGTGCTGCTTTGGGGTCCATTAAGAACTCTGGTCTGATTTGCGGGACGCTTTCCTCGGTTTTGGCGCCCACTTTCACTGTTCTAAGGCCTGTTCAGGCTTCTACCTGCATCATGTTATGCTATTCTGGTGATTCTGCAAGGCTTGGTGAACGAAGTAGGACAAGCGTTAAGTAACAGGCGATCATCAGCCGTTCTCAAGCGGTTGACTACGACGCGTTCACTTCATGATTTTGAAGCAGGCTTCACCGCTTTCAGGGCAGGCTTTCAGAGCTTTCCTGGCAATGTCTTCCCTTCTGGCATCTTTCTCACCCATGGCTGCAAAGTGCTTCTCGCTGGATGTCTTTGCACAGGCGGCACATGACCCGAGGGATGTGTGGCAAGCTCCTGTGCAGTGAGCTTGGTCAGACAAACTGTGTGGCGCACACACCCGCCATGGTCGGCAGTATCACCTGGGCCACAGTTTGAGTCCTGTTCCGAGACCCGCTCACGGTGAAGTGGCGCCTACTGGGTCGCTTCCTCTCCAGCTTCGGCGCAAAGTCTTCACCACTGGATGCACTTTGAACGGTGAAGTGGGCACCAAAACCGAGCAAAGCGTCCCGCAAATCAGACCAGAGTTCTTAGTGGATCCCAAAGCAGCACAAACGAGACCAAAACGGTGCACATGGCGCCAAGGCGGCGCAATTCGACCCCAAAGCCTGTATAGACAGGCAGGGCGTGGTACGGTCTGTAGGGTCCATTCGCCTTGTTTTTGCACACCCCGGAACACCTGTAAGCGAGATAATTTATGAAGTCCGAGGGTCGAATGCACCTGGAGAATGATAGAGAACGCCGAAAACGTGTGTTTAGGCCGAGATTTTGCTCCGAGGAGCGACCCAGCATCAGGTTGCATATGTGTCTTCTATGGCGGTTTACGGCCAGCAGACGGGGGGACCCCCTAAAAACCCACAAAAATTGCATTTGGGACATCATAGAAGGCTCTCCGGAGGCTTCTGAGGGCGTATTTGAACGCAGAATGATGTTTTAGGAAGGGTATGGGGCCTCAGTACCCGTCAGACCCTGGTGAACTATGCGGGGATTTTTCCGCCCAAACCCCCCCCCCCCCCTTTTGGCATCGACTCATATATATTTTCCCCCACATGTGCTTGCCACAGGTTGGTCCACATGCAGGGGTGTCTAGGCCCACAAGTCGCCAAGGCCGCACAGCCAGGTGTCGCTAAGTTTAGATTGTCCAGTTGCGAAGCTATTTTTTTTTGCCCGCCGCACTTAGGGGGAAAGGTTTTTTTTCCCTCGGACCTTAAGCGCCCACATGTGCACCACACGTATTTTCTCTGAGGCCGAAAACGGAACTTATGCCCTGCCGTGCTGTATTCGGGCCTTTCGCACTTTCGTGATCTGGACATTCGTCGAGATGAGACCGATCGTGGGTTACCGTCGAAAACGTTAGGTGGGTATCCATCTCAACAGGGGGAGTTCCAAACCATTCGGATTTAACGTGTATTTACCTTCTTGGCCTTTGTCCGCATTCCTAAGAAGGGGTTTGGCTATTCATTTCAACCACGAGGGAAGGCGGTGTGTGAAGATTTCAATCCGAAAGAGCACGCTGGGAGCGTGTTTGAGAGGAGATTGGCCAACGATCATGCTCGCTCCACTAACATGCAATCCTCCCTCCCTGCAGCTGCACTTGACAAACCCGACTCACACGCGGGACCAGTGCGGTGTTGAGCACGTATCGATTCCACAGCAATCCCCCTGCAACTGGCTACTACTACGTTTTCATCCGTCTCCGTTACGTTTCTGTCGACTCCTTTTCTGCTTCTTCTTTCGTCTTTTTTTTCTTTTTTTTTCTGCTTTCTCCAGGGCATTAGCTTGGTCTCCAGCCCATTTTCCAAATTTGGACCGCTAACGGCTTTTTGCGTTTTCACTGTTTTTCAGCAGTTTCTGCACTTAGGGGCTCACCTGCCAGTGTTGCACGCGTCTCTGCCACCTCTCCGGCCTCAGCCTCTATGTCACGGTAGCAACAGCCAGGATTTGTCGACTGGAACCCCCGGTACTACAACATCTTGTCTCTGAGTACAGTAGAAGAGTGGAGTTACACACACTAAGCACTCTAACTAATGGTCGTAACATGTGTGTCTAATGTAGTGTATTGGTCATCTTCCCTCAGTGTTCCTCAAATACTAATAATCAATTTTTCGGCTCGCGTAGCGAGCCGGAAAAAAACGGTATGGTACACAAATTTCCAGGCCCGAAGAAACGGTATTGCCCATCATGCACAGACATCCAAGCTAGCTTGCTCCCCTCCTCCACCACCCTGTCGCAAGGGCAGCGCGAACAGAAGTTGCCTCACACCCGCCGACCCATTCGATACATTGTATTCGCCGATTTCTTCGAAAGACCTGCAGCCCAGGAAATAGGCTCAATGCAGCGCGACGCGACATATCTTCACGACAAGGCTGGGCCCTGAGAGGGCCTCGGATTGCACAGTGGCCACTCTGCCGGGGCTTGGTGGTGGTGTAGTCCCATTTTTTATTTATTTTTTTCTCGACGGCCTTTCCAAATTTGGACTGACGGTCCAAATGTGGATATAGAAGCTAATCCCCTGCTTTCTCCATCTTCTTCTGCCTCGGCAATGCGCTCGAAGACTGACTGCCACGACCTTGCTTCCTCTATTGCATAACCAACCTTTTTCGTTTGGCGAAGGTTTTCGACAGGGGCGGCTCTAAGGGCGTGCTATCGCCATTGGGGTGCAGGGCGGCAGAGCCGCGTCATCAGTGACAGTGTTGCCGACACCATTCGCAAGCGGCTGGGTACTGCTCAGATAGAGGCTTGTAGTGCCTCACCGAGGGGTTATTTGCACGGAAGAGTTGCGGCAAGAGCGCAGTGAGCCGGTCGATAAACTGCCGGTAGACTGTGACGGCCTCTGTGTTAGTTTGGATTATATTAGCGAAATATCTGTGTGGCAGTATTCTGCATCGCCGGCGTCGCGGTTATCTCTTCGCACGTGGTGCGTCATGCTTTCGCCTCTTCAGTTCGTCTTGATCGTTCGCGTTCAGGCGTGCGCTTGGCGCTTCGCTTTACCTTCGACTGCCCGTCCTGCTTCATCAGTTGTAAATTTGTTGCATTAGTGTGTGGGCCTTTGAAGCGTGGATGATGCCTCTCGCGCTGCTCCCCTTGAGGTTCCTGGCTCATGCCAAAGCGCCGCCGCCCGGGTTAAGGGGTTGCGGCATCAGGCGTGGGCCAGGGCCAGGGAGACTGTTCGGAGGGGTCACCACCCACCGTTCGCGGGCTTCGTTACTTCACTGCCCACGGCTCTCCCCGGCCTTCGTCATCCCGGGGGAGGGTTCCACGGCCATCTCCCCCCGCGTGGGGAATGGACTGGTGCTGTGCCGCGGGTCCTTCCGTGCGTCCTCGCGACGTCGCCGCTGTCGATGTCACTGCCGCTGTTGCTGCCGCTGCAGCCGCTGTCGGGCGGTTGGTTGACGATCCCGGTCTGCACCCCGCCCGTTGCGCGTCGGCTTTCTTCTTCTCGGCGTTCGCTAGGACGTCCCAAAGGTGGCGGCTGCCGCCGCCGCGTGCGCGACGGTGCGTCGCCCGGTCGTGTCTTGCCCGTGCCTTCCACTTCTCGCCGCTGTGTTGCCACCCCCGTGGGTAATGGGCCTGGGGTCGGAAGCTGCCGGTCAGGACACCCGCCTTCTCCCAGTGGCCGCCCTGGTCGCCCCGTCCTTTGTTCGCCATCTTTTTGGGCACGTGCCGTACGGCGGCGACTTCGAACGCCCGCATCACCGCTTCGAAGGCCTCCCGGTTGTTGATCTGCGGCCGTTTGTTGAGGCCCTGGAGGATGGGTCCCCCGAGGCTGGTGAGGTGGTTGACGCGCATCTCGAGGGCCGGGTGGACGGCTTTCACGCGCGCAATCTTGCCCAACCTGCTCAGCGCGGTCCTCATCGCCCACCCTTTCGCGGTCGCCGAGTCGCTGTAGGCCTGTGCCGCCTGTCGCTGTGCGGTGTCCATGGCGCGGTTCGACAGTTCGTCCGCATCCTTGTTGAGCTCGCGAGGAATGTGCACCGGCTCGATCGTCGTCCGTCGGTCGTGCAGCTTCGCCAACAGGTTCTGCGCCTGGTCGTAGTATCGCCGGAGTGTTTCGTTGCACCTCTTCGTGCCCTTTATCTGACCAATGACCAGTTCGCTGTCGCCCTTGACGACGATGGTGCGGGGTGTCGGCGGCACGGGGTCCCGCAGCAACCTCGCCAACACGCTGACGAACCCGACGTATTCCGCCACGTTGTTCGTCGCTCTCCCGGCAATGGGCTTCTCAACTTCCCACTGCTTGACGCCTTTGTCGTAGAAGACCGCCCCGGCTCCCGCGACCGCGCCGTTGGTCCCGTTCCCCCGACTGCCGCCGTCGAAGAACGCCGCCGTCTCCTCTCCCGGCAGCGTGTCCGCCACGGTCCAGCGCTCCTTCGGCTGCCGCTGCGCGATGTTCTCCTGCCTCCGCTGTGTGCCGGCCGGCGTGAGGGTCAGGCCGCTGTGCAGCTCAAAATCGACAGCGAGCTCGAAATACGAGATGGAGGCCTCCTTGCCGGTTTCGGACCACCGCTTCGTCGAGCACCATTCTGCCAGCGCCAGGAGCATCTCGTGGGTGTCCTTCCATGCGTTGCGGTCCGGCCGCGCACCGTCGACGTTGATGGTCTGGCTGGCCGTCGGCCGTTGCGGCTCCCACCCCCACGGATATGTCGACACCTTGAGCTCCTTGCGCCGGCAGTCCTGCTCGAGGATCCCGTCGGCCCGCTGCCTCCCGAGCAGGATCTCGACGCACATCAGCTGCATCCCGGCCGCCAGCTCCCTGCATTCGTCGAAGTCGAGTCCCATCGCGTCCTTGGGCATGACGCCGCATAGAGCCATGCACGGCTTCATCTCGGGCCGCCGAGCGAGCACATTCGGATACGCGCCGCGCACGTCGCTCCACTTGACGCAGTCCCACCACATGTGTTGTTCGTCCTCCGGGACACCCGCGTCGCAGAATCTGCAGGTTGCTTGCTCCCATCGCTTGCCGGTGTGTACCGCGTTGGCAATGACAGCTCTGACCAGGCCCTGCTGGTAGCCGGTGATGGCGCCCTTCTCCAGCAGGTCTCGCGTGGCACCCCCGTCGATGCCGTCCTCGATGCCGAGGAGGGATGCCCTCGTCTTGACCACGTCCTTGTAGCGCATCGTCCGCCCGGCCTCCCGCAGCTCGTGCTGGAAGTTGTGCCGAGCGGTCTGCGCCCGCTGCCTCTCCTCTTTCGTCAGCGGCTCGACGTTCTGCACCACCGTCCATTCGCGCCGCCGGCCCGTTCCTTCCTGCAGGGTGTCGAACCTGGGCCACGTCCATCCGATGTCTGCGATCGCTCGCTCGAGCAGGAACACTGGCCCCTCCTTGCTTCGCCCCGGTGCCTCTGGAGCGCCGGGGGGGCGGTCCCGCCTTGCTTGTCGAGCTGCTCGGATGGCAACAACCAGCGGCGCCAAGTGCGACTGCTTCACCATCTGCTGTGAAAACGTGTTTACCCGCCGATGAATCGCGGCGACACGCGGGTCCAATCTGTGCCCCCGACACAGCGTGTTCAGCACGACGGCATCGCACCTCCTGTTGCCGCCGGTCCACAGCCCCGCCAGGGTAGCAACTCGCAGGCCTTCCATGTACGTCCCCGCCGGTTGCCACACCGAGACGCCGTACAACGCCTTCGCTGTGGCCGACGCAGCCACGTAACCTTCCTTCTGGTCCATCGGGATCGGCAGGCTTCTCGCCCTTCTCGCGATGTTCTTCGCGGCCTCGAACCGGGTTTGAATCCGCCTGCTGGGGGGCGGCGCACCCTTCCCGACCGTAAACATCGCCCCCAGAACGTCGAAGCTTGTCTTCCGCAGTACCTTGTTGCCCTGCACTGTGAGCGTTCCCGGAGCGTCCGCGTTCGTGGCGTAAAAGAACGACTTCCCAGCGTTGACGCCCCCATCGGTCGCGTTGGCGAAGTCCGTCGTGACTTCAGCCACGGCCTTGAGCCCCCTGAGGGACTCCGACATCGCATGAATGTCGTCCAGGTACGCCATCGCCTGGGCCGGTGTTGTCAACGCCCCCACGGCCCGCACCCAGACCGCGATGAGCGCGTTTAGGAACAGCACGCTGAGGGGGCACCCTTGTAAGATGCCATTCGTCGCAACGAAAGGCTCCCCGACTGCCCGCGCCGTCTTGAAGTGGCGCTGCATGCTTCCGTACACCGCCTTCATCGCCCTCAGTACCCCCGGGTCCAGCCCCATCACCTCCATCAAACGGAACATGATCTCGTGCGGCAGCCGGTCGAAGCACTTCATGAAGTCGACCGAAAGACCAAACAAGGGTTTGCCGCGTTCTGCGGCGTGCTCGATGCGGAGACCGATGGCGTACATGACATCGTCGGCCCCACGCTTCGGGATGGCTCCCCGCATACCCTCGGGGACCCACGCCAGCATCCACTCCATCAGCATCCGGAGCCGCGACGCCGCCCACAGCCTGTAGACCGCGCTCGTGACGAATTTGTTGCATTAGTGTGATTGTCAGGCCTTCGACTACCCTGAGCAACGCACTATGCACACTCCGTGTCTACGTCACAGCAGATGGAACGCGTCTCTTACGTCGCCGCGGAGGCGGCCTACGAGTGGGTGTCGTTGTGGCCTCCCGGCCGGAGCCATCGTTGGACGACCCTTCGCTCGTTTCTTCGCGTTTGCGTCGGTTCGCGCGTCGGATGGACGCAGCCGGGGGCTGCGCATTGGGCGGCGTTCGTCGGGCAGGGGTGTTGGCCCGGAGTTGCGGCGTTGGCAGTTGAGTGCGTCGGCGCCGCCGCGCTGGGGGGGTGCGTGGGACGGAAGGGTCCTCCGCAGCACGCCGCCGCAGCGGCGCCGCGCGATCGATCGTTGGTGAGTCTCCCAGGCCGGAGCCGGAGGATTCCTCGCTCGTCTCCCCGCGTTTGCGTCGGAGCCCGCGTCGGGGCGCTGCCGGTGCCGGTTGCGGTCCCGCCGGAGGTGCAGGTGCCTCGTTCTCGTCGTCGGCGTCGTCTGGCCGGTCTCCCGCCCGGTGGTGGCCACTCCGGCAGCACACGGAGGCATTGGCGCAGCCGCCGCAACGCGTCAGGTGGTGCGCTCCGCAGCATTGCGTGAGGACACCGTCACCGGGCTCGTGGTGGTCCCGGCAACACTGCTCCGGCGTGCGCTGTGAGCTCGAGGCGCACAACGGACACTTCTTCTTCGCGCACTTGTCGCAGACCTGAAAACGCCCTCGCGTCATGGCCTGCGACGCGGGCACCAGCACTGGGTGCGCAGAGCGTGTCAGCACCGGCCTCCGCACCTCCCACTTCTGAGCGCGCTCAGCGCGTAGAGCCGAGTCGTACTGCGGGAACACGTCCCTACCCCACACTTGGCTTGTCAGCCCACCGACGGGCAGGGCACGCGTGGCACAGGCCTCCAGGACAGCCGCCGTTTCCGCGCCCGCCGCGAAGACGGGACGTACCTGCAGCCCGCCGATCACCCGCGGCACACCGAGCGTGTGGAGGCTCTTCACCCTCTCCAGTCTCGCCGTCGGCAGCGGCGAGGGCAGCTTCAGAGTCTCGCACAGGCGGCACAGCACTGCGAGCATCGCTCCTAGCCGCTGACCCCGTTCGGCCACCGATACGGGGCCAGCGGGGCGCTGAACCTTCGGCCTCTTGGGGCAGTGCTTGACATCCATCCCTGTGAACAGCTCGAAGTCCAGAGCGAGCTCGATATTGGAGACCCCTTCAAAGGTGGTCCACCGCAGCGCCGCCAACCAGCCCTTCAGAGCGCGCATCATCGGGGCGCCAAAGTTCCATTTCCGCGGCGCATCCGGTAGGTCGTTGTACCGAAATCTGTGGGCGGTCGCCTGTGTGGAGGCGGCGAGCACCCAGGCGTGGGTCACCGGCGCGGACTTCCAGCGCGCAAGGCTCGCCTCAGTCCTGGCTGCAAGGATCGTTCCCATCATGCGATGCAGGGCCGTGGCATCAATATCCAGTCCCACGGTGATGACACCGTGCACCCGGGTGCAGGAGGGCCAGCGCGAGCGGTCAGCCCGTATGAGGGCCGCGAAGCAGTCCATTCTCCGGATGTTGTCGTACGCGGGGCATGCCCACCACAGGTGCTCCGCGGTGTCGGGGACCCGCAGCTCGCAGTCGGGGCAGTCACGGCCACGGGCCCGGGGAGCGCTTTCGCTGCTCGAGGTCACCTCGTCGAAAGCATCAGCTGATGCGGTCCGATCGTCTTCGCCGCCGGAGGAGGGCCCGGAGGACCCTCAGCAGAGGAGGAGGAGGCGGCGGGGGACGCGGCCGAACCGTCACCGCCGTCGCCGGAGTCGCCCCGGCGGTCTCCGTTGCCGGCGCCGCGCCCCCAGCGCGTTGCGTAGTAGACGCCGCCGGCCAGGATGGTCGTGAGGGCCTTCCGCAGCGCAGCACTCGCCGTCGCTCGGCGGCGTTCCTCGTTGGTGCGCACGTAGTCTACACCGTGCTGCACCCCGTCAAAGGACGGGCGCTCCGCAGCAAGCTGCGTCCAGGCGGACTGTCGCAGCTGCCCCCGCAACACATGGTGCCGCTCGGCCCGTCGCATGTCCAGCAGGACCCGCCCTTGCACTTTCATGGTGCCGAGGTCAAACCCGTCGTATTCGGCCCCGACGGGGGGGAGCCCGTCGGTGATCGCGATACCGACGGGACCCAAACCCCGTCCGAGCATCCCGCCCCGTTCGCCATACAGCCGGCAGATGCGCTTCATGCGTTCGCGCACGCCCGGCAACCGCTCGCACGAGTCCAGCAGTGAGCATAGCACCCAGTAAGGGCGCGCCAGCACGGGGTCGACCCGGTGGCCCTTCGCCAGGACGGTCAGCACCGCAGAAACGCTCCGGGAGGTGCCCCTGTTTACCGGCCCAAAGACCCCTCGCGCAATCCTCGTGCGGAGACTCTTCAGGCCCGCTTTCGTGAAGGGTGTGTACTGACACCCAGACAGTGCGCTGCCCAGCGTGCTGGAGCTCGCGATCTCGCACCGCTCGTCGAAGGGGAGTGGCGACAGACCTAACGCGTCCATCAGCCCACTCTGGGCCTCCAGCCGTGCGTCGTTGGTGCGGTCGCACCTCTTGGTCGAGGTGTTCAACCTGCCACTCAGCACCGTGGACGACACGGTGGGAAGACCTCCTTGCCGTCGCCCTCGCCAATGTGCAGCGTGGACCGGTAGGGGCGCTGCATGCGCTGCTGCGTCTTGCCTTCGAGGATCCCGAGCGCTACCGTCTTCTTCACGTTCAGGCGCATGCCCGTAACGTCGCAGAACCGGCTCACAACGTCGACCGCCTTCTGCACAGCGGGCTCGTTGGACGCGTGCAGTGTGGCGTCGTCGGCGTACGACTCCGACGCCACCGGCACCGCCCTCAGCATCACTGACTACTACTACTACTACTACTACTACTACTACTACTACTACTACTACTACTACTACTACTACTACTACTCCTACTACTACTACTACTACTACTACTACTACTACTACTACTACTACTACTACTACTACTACTACTACTACTACTACTACTACTACTACTACTACTACTACTACTACTACTACTACTACTACTACTACTACTACTACTACGACTACTACTACTACTACTACTACTACTACTACTACTACTACTACTACTACTACTACTACTACTACTACTACTACTACTACTACTACTACTACTACTACTACTACTACTACTACTACTACTACTACTACTACTACTACTACTACTACTACTACTACTACTACTACTACTACTACTACTACTACTACTACTACTACTACTACTACTACTACTACTACTACTACTACTACTACTACTACTACTACTACTACTACTACTACTACTACTACTACTACTACTACTACTACTACTACTACTACTACTACTACTACTACTACTACTACTACTACACTACTACTACTACTACTACTACTACTACTACTACTACTACTACTATTTTAGTTTACTGAGGGAATTGGTAAATCGGATTGTCCAGTTAGCTTGATTCCTATTCGGACTCAACCTGAAATAGACAGGTAGGTTGCAGCTAGTTCCAAAGAAAAAGTTTTTCATGCCTCCGTTTTCGAAACAGTCGCAGACCGGATACGCCAATTTTGCGGTTCCGGCTGATGTGCGTGACGCGTTTGAAGAGTCGGTCGGGCCGACCCTCGCCCGGCGGAACGTCCGCCTTTCAGAGGTGGAGGAGTGGGCGGTCTTTTTCTTCGGGGACGACAGGGCGCTAGCGCACAAGGTGATGTGCGACCTCCTGGAGTATGGAGCTGGTTCTCCTGGAGCCAGTGTCGTCGGAACCTGGGAGGGTTGGAAGCTGGCGGCTACTCTGGCAGAGGCCTCATTGGTCAACCAGCCACTCTTCCGCCGTGTAATGAAAGCGGCGGGCTCCTGGAAGGAAGACGCCCCGGAAGTGCCGTCGGTGGCTGGGGCGGGGCGGCGAGTTACAGTGGTTGAGCCGTCGGAGCCCGAAGAATCTTACGTTCCTCTGCCTCGTATTGGAAAGGAGGGCGTTGAGGCGCCCCCGGATCCATTGACACCTCCAGGCGCGGTCGAAGGCGGGAAGCTCGTTCCGGATGAGGTCAGCGACCTAAAGGCGGAGCTGAGGGCATTGAGAGAGGTAGTTATGGCAATGGCGGGCCGTGCATCCCCCCAGGCGAGTACCGCGCAGCCGACAAGATTTCCAGTTGAGGAGACTGACGTTACGAAGTGGCGTGACGCATTGGAGCGGGACCCCGAGGGACTTGCTCTCGCTTTAGAGGTGCGGTATGTGGCTGGGCGCAAGCACCTGCCGGGTGGGGAGCAGCTTGACGCTGCGTTCTCGGCGCTGAAATGTTGGCTCCTGGCGTCTGCTCAGTTCGAGAGCTGGTTCGAGTGCGTGGAACAAGTACGCTTAGGACAGGAATTGCTGATGCAACTTCGAGTTCAGCTGAAGTTCGTGGAGGAAGGCGCGCCTCGTCGGGAATTGCTGGAGCGGATGAGGCAGCGCGACGATGATGAGCTCGAGCGCGCAACGGCAGGTTGGAAGAAAGACGCACACCGAACCGAAAGGAAGAGGTTCGGTTTCAAACCGAGAAGCAAGGCCGGTTGGAAGCAGGGAAACGTCAAGGCCGGGGAAAAATGACTGGCGGCTCCCCGGCCAAGCCTCCCACACTTGCCAGTTACAACGGTACCCCCTCGATCGACCAAGTACGTTCTTCGTTCTCTCCCGATGCCCCCCAGAGTTCTTCGTCCAAAGGCCGTTCCATCCCAGGATCTCAGCGCGGCGGGGCCATCGCCGCAACCAACGTTTCACCTCCTCAGGCAGTCCACCGACTCCCAGATCGTTGCGATGCAACCACGTCTACCGACGAATATGGGCCGTGCAGTCCGGGCGTTGCTATCGGTGGGCGCTTCTGGTCGCACAATCCGTACGACGGAAACGCGGGTATCGCGTTCGGAGGCCGAGACGAGGCTTGTGGCTCTGGTCCAGCGGATGTGGGCGGAGACTACTCTGCAAGATCGCCGGAGACTGTGGCGCCGCCTCACTGCATGGACGTCGCAGCAACAGCTTCCGCTCAACGCGGACAACGCTTGCCTTTTTGTCGCGGCAACCGGTGTACGCACGCAGGGCCTCTTGACGTACACGAAGGCGCTTTCGGCGACGTTTGGCGCGATGGGGCTGGACAATCAGCCACTGCGAATGATGGCTTCAGCGCTCCGCAATTCGGGGGCGGCGGTGCCGCTGACGCAGGCATTGCTGATGGACAAGGCTGTTTTGGTGCAGTGGGCGGAAACGCAAGCCCTAGATGTGAAGATGTGTGCTTTGCTCGCCTGGAAGACGGCGTCCAGATGGGCCGAGGTGGCGGATCTGTCGTCGGCCCAGTTTCTGTCAGTCGCACCAGAGGAGATCATCGTCGACTGGCAGCAGACACCGAAGGGCCGGCGGCGGGATCCCTTCAAGCCATCCAGGTACGCGGTGATCGTCGGTGCTCTGACGTCCGAGCTCTCCGAGATGTACCGAAAAAGTGCGCCGTTCCCCAAGTTGTGTTCCCTGACGACGACGGGCATAGACGCGATGTGGGCGCGGACTCCGCAGATGCGCAAGTACTCGGCGCACTCGATCAAGAGGGGCGCAGTGACGCATTTGTACGACTGCATTGCGAGGGGGATGCCACTCCCGTTGTACCTGGTCAACCGGCTGGCCAAGCACGAAGAGCCGGGGGGGCCGGGAGCAATCTCCAAGACGACGCTCCGATACGGAGGCAATCCGCTAGCCCTCGCCCGGGTCCTCAGAACTGCGGATGCAACGATGCTTCTTTGAATCGCCGACTTCGATCGGATCCGGTGTTTGTCACACTGAGGGCGCACTCCGTGACACGTCGCGGCGGCTCGACCCGGCTGCCTCGAACGTCGGCAGAAAGGCAGTCTCCTCTGCATGTGGCCTCTGTGAAACCGATGGACGTGAATGGACTGCGCGCCCGCATGACTTCTAGTGTTCGCGCGCGCTTCGACGAGACATGGCGGAGGGCGTTTTATCCAGACGTGGAGAGTGTCCTGCCGTCGCTCGGATCCCCGTCGAGGTTCGAGGCGGGTCATGCGAGGCAGCTGGAGAAGTGCGGCGTAGCTGCGAAGGCATCGGGCCCTGGAACGTGGACGTCGGTGCCGTTCACCGTTCTTGAAGAAAAAAACGGTTCTCTTCGGCAGCGGTTTATTCTCTGGACACTTGATGGCAACCGCGCGGCTGAAGCAGCTGGGTACGAGGCGTCAGTACCGTTGGCTCACGTATCCCGCTACTTCGGGGCGATCCATGAAGAGTGCGGGACGACGCGCGATTTTCGAACCGGGTTCTACGCGATAGAGATCCCGAAGGCCGTGCGGCACTTGTTCCGGTTCACTGCGGATGACGGCAGCTGGTGGGAGTTGAACCGCCTCCCGATGGGTCATGCCTGTGCACCTGAGCTGATGCACACGCTGGCGGCGGTTTCGGCTGGGCATCCGGATTTTGTGCTGCCAGAACTCGTGGAAGACAGTGTTGTCGTTCATGTCTGGATCGACAACATCCGGTACGCAGGCGCGAAGCAGGACGTACTGGCGGCGACGAGGCGGCTGGATCAGACAGCCGCGGACTGCTCGCTCACGTGGAAGGAAGCCGATTCACGGACGGCATCTCGGCGCTACGAGTTCATAGGCGTCGATTGGAGACACGGCGTTTCACAGGTCTCGCCGAGCAGCAAGCTCCGTAAGAAACTTGTATCAACGCGGCACGAGCTCAGTTCTTCTTCGCTCTCGGCGGGCGAAATCGAAACGTTGGGAGGCAGGCTCCTTCACGCGTCGGCAATCGCGGGCGTTTTCCCCGGTTCATTTTGGTTTGCGCTGAAATTTATGCGGAGGATAACCAATTCTCTGAATCGGGGAACGCGAATGCCAGCAGAGCGTGTTTCCCTGTCCCCCTGTATCCGGTCGTCGTTGCAGACATGGATCGACGCTGTCATGAAACCGCGGGTGGTGCCGAAGAAGATCCCTACCCCTTCGATTACCGCGTTTGTGGATGCGAGCAAGAAGGGTTGGGGAGGTGTCCTGGTCGACTCTCGCACAGCGGAGGTCACTATTTTGGGTGCCCTGTGGTCTGTTGAGGATTCCAGGCTGCACATCAACGTACTCGAGGCTATGGCTTTCGAGCGCGTAGTAAAGTCGATACCCGACACCTTCGCAGGAGGACGCATTGACGTGGTGGTTGACAATACCACTGTGCAAGGGGTAGCCCGGAAGGGGTTTTCTCTACGTGACTCCAATTTAAACAATTCTGTGGTTTCTGGGCTTGCAAGAGTGCGGGCCCTCAACTGCGCACTCTCAGTGCGCTGGGTGCGGAGTGAGGGGAATCCAGCGGATCTCCCTTCGCGTGTTCCATTGTCATCGTTGACACCAGGCTCTGTTGCTTCTGTCACACAGGCGGTTATGGACTTTTTTACTGGCGGCGGGGTGGATGGAAGGTGATCGTCATGGTAGGCGTTGATACGCCCAAACCATATTCCATCTATCCCGTTCGCAAGTTTGTCAGTTGTTAGGTTACATCGGTTCCTTTAGTTCCCTTTCATGTTTTGCATGCTCTGCATCAGCAATCCTCAACACTTTGCCGAGTGAGGAGCTTTCGATGATACGAAGTGTTGTGCATCCTTTGCCCGATCAAGCAGAAGACAAGAAGAGCCGGTACCAATTCTTTTAGTTTACTGAGGGAATTGGTAAATCGGATTGTCCAGTTAGCTTGATTCCTATTCGGACTCAACCTGAAATAGACAGGTACGTTGCAGCTAGTTCCAAAGAAAAAGTTTTCCCGCCCTCCCTTGCCCCGGTGATCGTCATGGTAGGCGTTGATACGCCCAAACCATATTCCATCTATCCCGTTCGCAAGTTTGTCAGTTGTTAGGTTACATCGGTTCCTTTAGTTCCCTTTCATGTTTTGCATGCTCTGCATCAGCAATCCTCAACACTTTGCCGAGTGAGGAGCTTTCGATGATACGAAGTGTTGTGCATCCTTTGCCCGATCAAGCAGAAGACAAGAAGAGCCGGTACCAATTCCTACTACTACTACTACTACTACTACTACTACTACTACTACTACTACTACTACTACTACTACTACTACTACTACTACTACTACTACTACTACTACTACTACTACTACTACTACTACTACTACTACTACTACTACTACTACTACTACTACTACTACTACTACTACTACTACTACTACTACTACTACTACTACTACTACTACTACTACTACTACTACTACTACTACTACTACTACTACTACTACTACTACTACTACTACTACTACTACTACTACTACTACTACTACTACTACTACTACTACTACTACTACTACTACTACTACTACTACTACTACTACTACTACTACTACTACTACTACTACTAAACTACTACTATTACTACTACTACTACTACTACTACTACTACTACTACTACTACTACTACTACTACTACTACTACTACTACTACTACTACTACTACTACTACTACTACTACTACTACTACTACTACTACTACTACTACTACTACTACTACTACTACTACTACTACTACTACTACTACTACTACTACTACTACTACTACTACTACTACTACTACTACTACTACTACTACTACTACTACTACTACTACTACTACTACTACTACTACTACTACTTCTACTTTAGTACACGGTAGGAACTGGAGCAAAGCGCATGGCAGGATGAGCACACCACCCGAGCCTATTGCAGTTTACTGAGGGAATTGGCACATCGAATTGTCATCAGTGCTCGTATCCAAAACCGGACCACTCCAACAGGAGGTGGGTCGGTTGGTCGTGGTGCGTAAAACGTAAAAACAATTTCGGGTGGGCTGAGGTGGGTCTTCTGAGACTGAATTCTTCTTCTTCCCGCCCTCCCTTGCCCCCATTGTGATCTCGCCTGGTTGGCCCATTGACATGGTCAACAGGCACACTCTATCCCTCTCTCTATCTCTTTCCTCCCCTTTCCGATGATGAATACTCCGGATGGCGTAGGTAGCCAAGCCCACCCTGAGTACAACGACCGAAGACCTAAGCCGAGACCGAGTGCGATGAGGCCAGAAGCTAGCTGCCAATTCCTACTACTACTACTACTACTACTACTACTACTACTACTACTACTACTACTACTACTACTACTACTACTACTACTACTACTACTACTACTACTACTACTACTACTACTACTACTACTACTACTACTACTACTACTACTACTACTACTACTACTACTACTACTACTACTACTACTACTACTACTACTACTACTACTACTACTACTACTACTACTACTACTACTACTACTACTACTACTACTACTACTACTACTACTACTACTACTACTACTACTACTACTACTACTACTACTACTACTACTACTACTACTACTACTACTACTACTACTACTACTACTACTACTACTACTACTACTACTACTACTACTACTGGTGTAATGCCCTTATATCCCACTCAAAACAAATTTGTGCCCTTATATCCCAAACTGGGATATAAGGGCACAAATTTGTTTTGCCAAATTTGAATCGAGGAAAATGCTGGAAAACTTGCCGAGCAGGGGATTGAACCCCCGACCACTCACCTTGAAACCCAAGGGTGGTTTGCTCGACCATCCGGATACCTACGCAGGGTTTTTTCTGGGGTTGGCTGGAGTGGGGATTTTCCCCACTCCAGATTCTTGGCGAAAATCTGAGTGGGCTGGAGTGGGTTTTTTTTTTTCTGTTCATTGCAGCATCGCGAGAAAAGCTGCGACCCCACATCGCAACGCAATCGCTCCAGAAGTGCGAAAAAAGGGGCAGAAAAAAGAAGAGAAAGGAAGAAAGAAAAAAAGACGAGACAGGCAGGAAATGCAGCACGTGTTGACAACCAACGACGAGACCCACCTGAGAGAGTACAGAACGAGCCCCTGTGCGGCGCCGACGAAAACGAGATGACACTGGAGGAGGTTCTCAACGGCTTCGTAATAGGTACCAGGAACCGGGATGACAAGGCGGCAGAACGGGCATCGTGGCAACCAACAAAGACCTGCAAATCGGTACCCGACGACTACGCAAAATCGCCATCCCACCACACCTTGTCAAAAGGGTGGGCATCAGCCGAAACTACCAACATAAAGGAAAAGAAATGGTGCGGGTGTGAAGACAAACAATAACAACATAAAAAACGACGGACTGACGTTCATCGTCGGAAACACAAACAATGTCGCGGCAGGGAACACTTGCAGGGTTTTTTACGCCACTCAAACGTAAGCGCGAGGACTCGACAGGCGATGAGGCCACAGAGACACCACCAACCCAACAAGGTGATCCACCTTCTCAGCCGACACCTGAAGTACAGCCACCGACACAACCCCCTCCTGGACCACTTCAAGCTCAGCCACCTGCCTCTGAACGCCAAGTCCCAGCAAACCAGCAGATCCTCCATAACTACATGGCTTGGTCGGCAGTGTTGTTGGAAGAGCAAGGAAAACTGCGGGGTTTGACGTGGAAGAGAACAGGGATCGGGTACCTCAAGAAAGCTGATTTCATGGCTCGAGTCCAGGAACACGACAAAGGACCGAAACGTCAGCAGCAGGCCACGCAGCAAGCACCACTGCCCGACGCCGACAAAGCATCCGAGGGCTACGACTCCGCCGCCTCGCAGGCTTCGAGAACGTCGCAGAGCTCAAAGAAGTGGCACACGAAGGTGA
This sequence comes from Diplonema papillatum, assembly GCA_030068145.1. NCBI lineage: Eukaryota > Euglenozoa > Diplonemea > Diplonemida > Diplonemidae > Diplonema > Diplonema papillatum. The sequence goes on from JAPJBO010000341.1 coordinate 188,265, forward strand.
GCAAAAAGCAGCTGCGGTGTCAGTTTCCAGGGGTCACTGACGACGTTCTTTGGGCGGGAAAAGCAGAAGGAGAGGAGGGTTTTGAGTGGAGTGCAGAACCGAAGACATTCATACCGGTGTCGGAACGAACTGTGCCTCCGCACGAAAGAGCGGCAGCAAGAAAGAAGAAAGAGACGAAGGACCCTGTTCAACCTATCGCTTCGTATGAGCAGTGGGATCTTGAGGTCTCGCGGTTATTGGATCAGAGCGTTGTCGTTGAAGACCTCGAAAGCTGCGTCGATGAGAAGGATGAGGATTCCGATGCGAGCGATGACTGGGCCAACGACGAACGGTTTGCAAAAGTCAAAGCTCGCTATTCGTGGCTTGTCGCGGGGCGGCACGGCTACTACTGTGCGCTGTGCCGGCACCACCGGATGCTTCTCCGAGGAATGGGGGGAAAGAAGACCGGGAGTGCTGCAGAAAAGTGGATTGAAACCCCGTTTGTGAACATGGACAAACTCGGGGAACGATCTACGTCCCATGGGAACACCGCCTCTCACAAGGCAGCTGCAGAGGCAGAAATGCACCGATTGACCGGCGTGGGTTTGGGGGGTTTGCGAAAGGCCGCAGTGCAGGAAAACCGTCTCCAGCTCATGAAGCTGGTTTGCGTGCTCTATTTTCTCGTCAAGGAGGGGATAGCCCACACAACCAACTACGAGCCCCTGATCCGTCTCATCACCCGAACCGACACAGATCTCCGGAGCTTTGTGTCTTCCACCCGTAATGCAACCTACACGAGCACCAACATTGCCACTCAAATCCTGGAGGCAATCGACTGGGTCCTGAGGACCGAAATTGAAGAGCGAGTGAAGAAATCGCCGTATCTCGCAATTTTGGCTGATGAGACGGAGAATGTGAAGCACCAAGAGGAACTCTCCATCTTCCTTCGTGGAACATCGGAGCGCGGGGTGTGGGACGTCTTTTGGTGCATGCTTCCATTAGATGCTGGCAAGGATGCCGCAAGTGTCACTAAGCAGCTCATCAAGCGCCTGCGGTACCGTCTCCCACCAGAGGAACTCGCTCAGGACGCGGCGGTGCCGCCCTTGGGGGCCCCTGTTCCCGCAGAAAAGTTCGTGGCGATTGCACTTGATGGCACGAATACCATGAGCGGTGAGTTTGGAGGGGTTCAGGCAAGGCTGAAGTGGGAGTACAATGCCTTCGCTGTGTACGTGTGGTGCAGTTCTCACAAACTGCAACTGGCAGTTGTCTGGGCTGCCATGCTCACCTTTGACGTTCTCAGTTGTGTCAACAGCCTGAGGGACTTGTTCTTCTTCCTCAGGGCGAGTACACAAAGGATGGGACGGTACCGCGACACCATCCAGGAGGTGAGGGAAAAGGAAAGGTTCAGCCGAATGCCGAACAAAGTCTTGGTTAAAAGCGGTGATACAAGATGGTTGACTAACGAGAGATCGGCTGCTGTGACCCTTCGCACGTGGCCAGCCATTTACGAAACAATCGAAGACCTCCGGGCAGAGTCCGGAGACGCTCTTTCGACTGGGCTTGTCACACGGTTGCTGTCCCCGGCATTCATTGCGTCCCTCTTCCTCTTGCGTGAAATCTTTGGGATTGTCTGTCCTCTTTCCCTGCAGCTACAAAAGGGGGCCTCCGCTCTCATCGGTGTTTCCCGACAAGTTGAAGTTGTAATCAGTTCCATCACTGCCATCAAAGACCTCGCTCCCCCGACCCTGGACCCCCAGTCCATCCAGCCTGCCGACATTGGCTACCACACGTGGCCGCTGTACTACAATTGGTACATATCCGAGCACGCAAGCGGGAAGACAGTCGGCAAGCAATCGTGGTCCCTTTACCATGCTGCGACTGGAAAGGTTTACTGTGAGAAGCTAGTCGAGCAGCTCAAAACCCGGTTCAAGGATTACGGTATCGTGAGTGTGCTGGCTCTCTTTGACCCAAAGTACGCGTTCGGACACGACTGCGATAGTGATGCAGCATTGATCGACACTTTCGTTGAACACTTCACAACGTGCAAAACGGTCCAAGTGACAGGAAAAGAGGACAGACATTTCCAGCCGATGTGGAGTGCTGCCCAGGGTCGGGGTGTGAAGCACGAGCTACCCCAATTGCTCAAGACCATTCAGATGACCAAGGAAAGGTGCACAGATCCCGAGGCTTTCAGCTTTCAGGATGCCTTGCTTTATGCCATGAAGCACGAGGCGCAAGCACTCCCACGTGCAGTCTCCGCCATGCGGTTGGTCGCCACTTATCCCTCAGGGACGAGTGCTGTTGAGCGATCATTCAGTGTTCTCAAAGACACCCTGGATCTTTTAAGGAACCGGCTCACGAGCGGACATTTGGATATGATCCTGCGCATCCGTATCGAGGGTCCACCAGAGCTTTCGATGGTCTTTTTGGAGAAGGTTGTTGACCGTTTTGTCGAGATGGTCCCGAGCCGTCGCCTAAACTTTGTGCAGGCGAAGGCCAATTCTGCATAGTGGGATCTGTCCCAGGTTGTTCCACGACCATCATTCCTAAATGCAGCACCCGTTTTTTTGTGACACAACCCTCGTTCACTCCCTTCCTGCTGTGGCAACTGAACCCATGTGAAGACAACGAACTAACCGGCCTAATAGGCACCAGGAGAACGTCGAACTAAGCTGCCTTGGGGGAAAAGCCCGCAGCCAGCACCACAAAGCGCAATTTGCGTGGATTGCTTGGCAATTCGGCTCTGAAAACGCGTCGAAAAGTTTCCCCACCCCAGCTCGAAAATTTGAAATCCTAGAAAAAACCCTGCTACGGCGAAAAAAAAACTTTTTCGTCCAGCCGGGTCCCGACGCTGGACTCCCTGTAACGGGCCTGTGCACCCCTGCCAGGCAGCCTTGTTCAAACCCTGACCTTGAGTCAGCTCTCGGTTGATGGACTTCATCCCGCGTTGTCAGTCGTGCTGACTCGCAGCATAGCTGGACAAGCGAAAACTTTGACCACGTGTCAGTCTCGTGCGTACTCGCAGCGAACGAAGGAGGAGAGCGGGCGCGTGCGCTTTGACTCAAAGTTTGAGTGCTCAGACAGGAACAACAGCGAAAGGTGGCGTTGCCATTCCACGCTGACATTGGCAGTGACATGGAGACATCACGTGTCGCGAGTTGACGCCCACGGCGAGCCAAACCCGAAATCGAACCCGAACCCAGAAGTTCGGGTGAGGAGTGATGGTGGCAGAACCGAACCCGAAACCGAACCAGTGCCCGATAGCCTCGGATAGGAAACCAAACTCGGAACTGAACCCAGATTACAAGACAGATGGCCAGAACCGCGGAGGACGGTGGGCTAACAACCCAAGGTGGCGACACAGTCGGACACTGTTGCCGACAGACGGAATCTGCAGCTCACGCAAGAATGGCTGATTCCTTCCTGAAGTCATCAACTGTCGTTGTGCCCACGCCTGCACCGCAACTGGTTGCACGACGGTGGACACAGCTTCCTTCACTGCAGGCTTCACTGCGTAAGTGAAATCAGCTGTGACTGTGGCTGACTCACAGCCGTGTGACAGCGGCGCCTTCACTCCACTGGCACTGAGCCAGTAGTCCCGGTCCTGCCTTTGCTAGCTGCTGCTCCATTGTCCAGCCTCTCCACTCCAGGCACTCGGAGTCGGACAGCTATAGCGATACCCTGTGTTCTGGAGGTGAATCCTGCAGACGGTGGGTGTGCAGTTTACGGCTGCCGCGACACTGTCCGGTCACTGACACTGTGAGTGTGACAGTCACAGTGTGACACAGCCTCAACAAGGACAGTGGAGAATGACCGTGGTCACTGGTATGTCAGGCCAAGAAACGGATCATGAGTCTGATGAGATCAGTTGTCTCGCTTGACTCTCGGCTGTAGCATCTGGCCAGCTACTACAGTTCTGTCACCGCGATTAGCCCCGAACGTCAGCGTGGCACTCCGTGACACGCCGCACGGTCAGACGGTGCAGCCAGGCACCTGGTTCTCTTGAGTACTTGCTTGAGGCACCCGATCGGGGATCGAGTGTGGCTGCGGTGGCCAGCTTGAAGTTGTGAAACGGTGCAACCAGTCGCTCTGAGGCACCCAGAACGTTTTGAGACGTCTCGGGTGGGGCATTGAAGCCAGCTTTATGCCTACGGACAAGGAACCACCAAAAACGAATGGAAGGGGGCCTTAGGGGCTGGGTCAAAAATTTTGGTCGAATTTTTTGGTCGAATTTTTTGGGGTCGAAAGTTTTGGTCGAGATTTTTGGTCCAAATCTTTGGTCGAAATTTTGGGTTCAATTTTTTGGGGTCCAAATCTTTGGTCGAAATTTTGGGTCCAATTTTTTGGGGTCGAAATTTTGGGTCCAAATTTTTGGTCGAAAATTTTGGGGTCCAATTTTTTGGCACATACCACCTACTACGGTGTATAGCTACGTAGCATCCTCCTCTGCTAGTACGTATGCACTGCACAACATGCAGTAGCACTACACAGCAGCGGATGGATATGCTGTTGATGCTCAGCAGAGCGGTGCGTAGGTATCTACCACTACAGCTGCTAGTGCTCTACACAGCAGTACCACATGTAGTACTGCATGTAGGTATGTACGTAGTACTCCTACCTATGCATACGTAGGTGTATACCCATGGTACACTGCTACGTGGTGTGTGCATACACTACACCATCAGCAGCATGTGGTATGCAGCACGTAGTACTACTAGGTGTACCACCACAATACCACCTCCTAACTAGTACACTAGGACGGATGTGCAGAGGACCCGTACGGTGCCCTCAGCATGCTCCTAGATGCACTGCTGGTAGGTGGTATGCAGTGGTGTGGTGTACACAGTGCACTGCTACGCGTATACGCAGTAGCACATGCGCTGATGCACAGGTGCGTTGATGCCGGTATCTAGTGATATGGCATACACCGTACCAGTACATGTACACCTACATGCGTAGTGCATGCGTGTAGCAGCACAGTGCGTATACGCAATACCTAAGCCCGCAGGAGGAGCGTGGTATCGGTACACAGCACGTGTGCACACTGCACACTGCAGTACGTAGGTAGCACCCTAGTATTGGGCCCAATACTGGCATATGAGGATGGATATGCAGAGGACCGTCACGGTACCCGCAGCATCCCCGCATAGTGCCATATTGCACCCATACGTGTAGGTGTATTGCACCACGCAGCGTACGTTGCTCTGCAGCAGCAGATGCACGAGCTCGTGTAGAGGTTGCTGATGCCGGTATCAGGTGATACCAGCACATAGCATCCCTCTGTGCATACGTGGTGGTACAGTGTACACGTGCATGCATGCACACGTATACACGTAGTACCTAAGTATACAGCATGTAGCTACTACTCGTAGTGCACACGTGCTGTTGGTAGGTGGTGTTAGCAGACAGCGGATGGTCCTCAGGAGGTGGTCCAGGACCCGATATCCCCGATATCCCCGATATCTGGGATCTGGGGTCCAACCCCGGGTCCAGAAACGCTTGTGTCTGCGGCCTACGCGCGCGCGCGTAGTATATATACACCGACCTGCTACCCGGGATCTGACCCCGAGCATGGACCAGGTCCTAATATGGCCCAATATGGGACCCATATCAGCACGGTAATGCGCAGGTGGTTGCACGGTGGTATACACACCACACACCGTATACCCCACTATACAGGATCAACCGTGTAGTGGTGTGTGCACGTGGTGTTGTGTAGGTGGTATATACAGGGACGCAGAAGGGTCTCAGGAGGGGCCAATATCGGGGTCTGATGGGTCGATACCCCAGATCCCAGATCCCACCTCCAGAAACGCTTGTGTCTGCGGCCTACGCGCGCGCGCGTAGTATATATATCACCTCCTGCTGGGGGTCAGATCGGGGGTCAGATCGGGGGTCAGGAAGAGGGTGGCAGATCCAGGGGTATCCGGGGTAGGGATATGCACAGGGAATGCATCCGCTGTACACCACCACATACCACCACCACACCACGTAGGTACTGTATACACCCATCATACCGTGTAGGTGTGTGTATACACGCACTCCACAGCGAGTGCATACTGTGTGTGTAGGTGACCCCATTATGGTCCTCAGGTGCTGAGGTGGGCAACCACCCCATCTACCGGTATTGGGACCCTATGTGGAGCAGGAATGCACCACCTACGTACACTGTGGTATGCACTACAGCATACCGTATCCCCTCTATACGGGATCAACCGTGTAGTGGTGGTGGTATGTAGTGCACTGCTACGTGGTGTGTATAGGTCCCAATACAGGGCCCCAAATGGCCCACATACCGGGATCCAGCTCCCAGACCCCAGATCCCAGGACCGCGGACCAAGAAACGCTTGTGTCTGCGGCCTACGCGCGCGCGCGTAGTATATATAACAGGATATGGGGTAGGGTCAGATCGCGGGGTAGGATATCGGGGTAGGATCCAGGGTATACAGGGGGTCAGCAGGGTTCCACCAGCAGGGATCCACGGTACCAGCAGCACACCCCGGTAGATGGACTGTATGCCTATACCATACCACCACCCACCAGCACCCGCTGTACCTGTGGATGCCCCTGAGAGAGTGATGTGCGAGGAGGTGAACGACGGAGGAGAGAGCCGCCGAGAGCGCGCACTGAGTGCGCGCTTGCGCGGAGTCGCGCGCCCAGCGCGCGGAGCGTTAGCCCGCAGGGCTTCCACCCGCCTGCGGGTGGGAGACCTGCGGGCTTCACCTGGCCTGGAGCGGGAGTGCGCGCGGGCTGCGCACGCACACGCTTACCTTGCCTGGAGCAGGGAGTGCGCGCGGGCTGCGCACCCACGTGCTTACCTTGTGCCCGTACGGCGAGTACATACACACAGAGAGTACTGCGTAGTGTATCAGCACGTGACTGCTGCATGCTGCGTAGTATCACCTGCACCGTACGGAGTACCACACACAGAGAGTACTGCATAGTATCAGCACGTGACTGCTGCTGCTGTGTAGTATCACCTGCTGCTGTGCCTCTACCACATACCGAGGAGGTGCTGTGTATGCATACACATACGTTGCTGCTGCTACGTACACCTACTACGTGTGGAGAGGATAGCAGTACGCATACGCTGCTGCTGCTACGTGCTGCTGCTACGTGGTATCACATACCACTGCATGCTGCTGCTACGTGCTGCTACACCGTGTGCTGCTACGCCCTGCTACTGCTAGTGATGCACCGCTGCATGCTGTACTGCTAGTACGTGCTGCTGGTGTATGCATCTACTACGTGTAGAGGATGGTAGCATGTATCCTACGTGCTGATGCACCGCTGCATGCTGTACTGCTAGTACGTGCTGCTGGTGGTATGCATCTACTACGTGTAGAGGATACAGTGCTGCTGCTGTGCTGCTGTGTGGTGGTGGTGTATGCATACACTACGTGCTGCTGCTACGTACACCCACTAGCATGTACTGCTACATGCACCATGCTGCTACTGCTGATGCACCGCTGCTGCTACGCTGCTACGCGCTGTACCGCTAGTACGCATGCACCACCTGCTGCTGATGCACAGCACGTGACTGCTGATGCACCGTAGTATGGTGTGATGGTATCTACTACCTACTGAGGATACGTAGACGTGCTGTGGTATCACATACACACACCGTGCTATGCTCTACGTAGGTATGTACACCACCTGCTGTGGATGGATACACCGTATGATGCTACGCCATCGTGGTATGGTATCCACTGCATGCTGATGGTATGCTATGCTCTGCTGCTACGCTGCACAGTGCATTGTGCATCCACAGCTGATGGTATGGTATGAGGACTGCTGGTGGTAGCATCCACCGCTATCCACCACCTAGCATCCACCAGTGGTTGGTGTAGCTCTACGCCTACGCGTATACTCTCTATATAGTACTACGCGTGTGTATGAGGGCCTACATCCCATGGTATGACCTCCTAGGAGTAGCTGTGTAGACCACAGCAGCATCTAGAGGTGTGCCCATCATGAGGACGCTACTCATGCTGGCTCTAGTGCTCTGCATCTAGTAGCTCATGCAGTGCTCAAGGCGTCCATGGGTACGATGCTACACGTCCATGCACAGCAGGACTCCAGGTGCATCCAGGGCTAGGAGTAGCTGTGTACACCACAGCACCCACAGCACCACGAGGACTGTGCATACACAGCACGAGCTCCTCTAGTACCTACACCGAGTACTGCACCACGCAGCACGAGCTCATCCTCTAGTGCACCAGCTACGTAGCTACGTAGTATCCTCTACCGGCTGTAGGATGGTATGTGGTATCCACCACACCCAGTCCTCGTAGCATACGTACAGCCACGTAGTATCCTCTACGGGTGTACTGTGGTGTGCATGCACAGCGCATCAGTGCCAACGGGTGCACAGCGTAGTGAGGTCATGGTATCAGCTGTGGTAGCAGTATCCTCTACCGGCTGTAGGATGGTATGTGGTATCCACCACACACAGTCCTAGTGTATACACCACCACAGCCACAGTAGTATCCTCTACGGGTGCTCCACACAGCGTAGTGAGGTCATGGTATCAGCTGTGGTAGCAGTATCCTCTACCGGCTGTAGGATGGTATGTGGTATCCACCACACCCAGTCCTCGTAGCATACGTACAGTCAGTAGTATCCTACCGTACGGAGTACCACACACAGAGAGTACTGCGTAGTGTATCAGCACGTGACTGCTGCATGCTACGTAGTATCACCCGCTGCGTAGTACGCTGTACGGAAGATGGTATGCTATCAGCAGCCACCAACCACTCAGCACCACCAGCAGTATCCTCTACGTGCTGTGGGACGGTATGTGGTAGCACCAGCAGCCACTACACATCCTACGTTGTATGGTATCGTGGTATGCATCAGCAGCCACTGTCACTATACAATGCACCGTAGTGCTACGAGGATGCGGTAGAGTGTGAGGTGGTGGTTGCTCCCACCCTCATTATACCCACCTACGGAGTCACCGGCAGGCAGTAGCCTCCCATCCTACGGGCCTAAGGCGCCCTGAGGAGGTGGCTAATATGGCCAACTGTGTATGGGCCTGGGAATCCGGGCCATAACAGGCCATTCTGCACTAGCCACTATGGTACACCAACCACGGGGTGGATGTAAGTGTGCCATACCTCCTAGTTACGAGGGTGGGAGGTCCACCATCCTACCTACCATAGGGCAGGTAGGTGTGGTATGGACAGACCCATCCACTGTACGGGTGGTGCAGGACGGGATATGGGAGCTGATATGCGCTGATTAGGCGCTGCATATCGGGGTCACCATCCGCTCCACCATCCACTAGGAGGAGGTTGGTGTTGGTGTATACAACCACATACCACCACTTAGCACCACGTAGTACTACAGGGTGTATGTATAGGTAGTATGTAGGTAGTATGTATACCACCATACCACAGTATGTGTGTATACTATCACCACACCGTGCTGCTGAGGACCTCGGGATGGGTACAGATCCACCTCAGGTCCTGGTATCCACCCACCTCAGCAGCTCCTGAGGACGAGGTAGCAGACCCCGTAGAATACCTCCTCACCTACGTAGCACCTTAAGGGGCGCTAAGAGGTGATATGGTGGTATATACGGTGGTATGTAGTTACCACATACTGCGTAGGTGTGTATACTAGCTACCGATAGTACCCCAGGATGACCTCGAGGTCCTCGTGACGAGCTCGGGATGCAATCCTCAGCTCCTCCGTGCACCCACGAGGTGTGGTATCTACCACATACCACCACACGTAGTACCACATGGTACACAGGGTGTATGTATAGGTAGTATGTATACCACCATACTCCGTATGTGTGTATACTACGTAGCAGCTACAGGATGCAGGATGGGATATCCACCCACGCGGTGTCATATCACCCACCTCCTGATGCTACGTAGTATCACATACCACCACATAGCACCACACGTAGTACCACATGGTACACAGGGTGTATGTATAGGTAGTATGTAGGTAGTATGTATACCACCATACCACAGTATGTGTATACACTACCACGATACCGTGCACCACAGGATGCAGGATGGGATATCCACCCACGCGGTGTCATATCACCCACCTCCTGATGCCACGTAGTATCACATACCACCACATAGCACCACACGTAGTACCACATGGTACACAGGGTGTATGTATAGGTAGTATGTAGGTAGTATGTATACCACCATACCACAGTATGTGTATACACCACCACGATATCGTGCTGCTGAGGACCTCGGGATGGGTACAGATCCACCCCAGGTCCTAGTATCCACCCACCTCAGCAGCTCCTGAGGACGAGGTAGCAGACCCCGTAGAAAACCTCCTCACCTACGTAGCACCTTAAGGGGCGCTAAGAGGTGATATGGTGGTATATACGGTGGTATGTAGATACCACATACTGCGTAGGTGTGAATACTAGCTACCGATAGTACCCCAGGATGACCTCGAGGTCCTCGTGACGAGCTCGGGATGCAATCCTCAGCTCCTCCGTGCCACCACGAGGTGTGGTATCTACCACATACACCACCACGTAGTACCACATGGTACACAGGTGTCTGTATAGGTAGTATGTATACCACCATACTACGTATGTGTGTATACTACCACGATACCGTAGCAGCTACAGGATGCAGGATGGGATATCCACCCACGAGGTGCCATATCCACCCACCTCCTGATGCTACGTGGTATCACATACCACCACATACATCACCACATACACCACCACGTAGTACCACATGGTGCTATAGGGTAGTATGTAGGGTAGTATGTAGTAGTATGTAGTACGTATGTATACACTCTACTCGTAGGTGTACATACTACGTCCTCATACCACCCAGGATGTGCCACCACGAGCTCGTGGTTGCTAGGTACCGGGATACGATGCAGCACGGATGCATCTATCCATCCACCTACCATCCTAGGTAGCAGCATACCACAGGTAGTACATACTACTACGTGGTATACATACACCTACGTATGCATAGGATGCTACTACGTATGTATGTACTGCTACTAGCACCACAGCTGCTGCTGGTATCCCGTGGTTGGTGTACTCACACACACCGCGTAGGTATCCACAGCACCTCGGTGTACTGCTACGTGGTATCACATACAGTACGTAGGTATGGTATATAGCATCAATTTTTTGGTCGAAATTTTGGGTCCAATTTTTTGGTCGAAAATTTGGGTCCAAATTTTTGGTCCAATTTTTTGGTCGAAATTTTGGGTCCAAATTTTTCGGCTCCAATTTTTTGGTGTCGACATTTTTGGTCGAAATTTTTGGTCGATTTTTTTTGCGTCCAGATTTTTGGTCAAAATTTCGTTGGGAAAAAATTTGTGGGCAAAATGTTGGGGCAAATTTTGGTCGAAAATTTTGGCCTGGAATTTTTGGACGTTGTGGCCGAGTCAAAGCACGCACGCCACCGGCACCATAGGCGGCCGGTTCGGTTCCCTCAAAAGACTTTTTACACGACCAAACAAATTTTGTGCCCTTATATCCCACTTCAAACAAATTTTGTGCCCTTATATCCCAGATTGGGATATAAGGGCACAAAATTTGTTTGAAGTGGGATATAAGGGCACAAAATTTGTTTGAAGTGGGATATAAGGGCACAAATTTGTTTGGGGTGGGAGAGAAGGGAAATTTACCTTTATTATCCAAACAACCAGGCGTGCTCTCTCATTTTATTTCTCACACAAAAAAACGCTGGTAACCCGAACAACCTCAGCCCGCAGAGCTGGGAAGACAGCCCGCAGTGCTGTGAACCTCGGCCCGCAGTGCTGGGAAGACAGCCCGCAGTGCTGTGCACCTCGGCCCGCTGAGCTGAGAAGGCAGCCCGCAGTGCTGCAAACGGAGCCTCAGCCCGCAGAGCTGAGTTTGGCAGCCCGCAGTGCTACAACAACGCAAGCAGCCCGCAGTGCTGCAAATGGAGCCTCAGCCCGCAGAGCTGAGTTTGGCAGCCCGCAGTGCTACAACAACGCAAGCAGCCCGCTGTGCTGCAAGCAGCCCGCTGTGCTGCTGACCGCCATGGGAAGGGGGGTGATCCCGTGCACATCACAGGATCGGCACATGCGTGCCTCCCCAAAATCCAAAACCCCGGACCCTGAACTGTTTTTCCTTCTAATGATGGACAGCCCAACGTTTTATCTTTGCGTTCTTTCGCAGTCGCAACCCGAGTCGCCACCTCGCAGAAAACGCCCACGCATGCCAACAGCCAGTCCAACAGCCAGCCAGTCACCAAGCGGGAAACCGGACACGAAGAAGACACGGTCCGACCAGGATGTTGATAAGACATCTCAAGGTAGCGCTCAGCCACTGGAATGTTCCCACTGTGGGGCAACCGAAAAACTGAGCGGCGGATCTTTCGCCAACGCACGGGGTGTCGAAATCCACGAGCGCACCTGTGCAAAAAACCCCGCATGCCACCAAAGTACCTAGCCCAGTCCTATCTGGAGCGCTGGCCCGGCGAGCTACGAGGGCACAAACCTTTTCCCCCCCTTTTTTTCCCCCGTCTCCTTTCCATTCTTGCATTTCAGGCCTGCATGCCCCATCAAAAGCAATCGAAAAGAAAATAAACGAGCGTTCTACCACCTCGCGCGGTGTCACGGGATGTTTGGCAGCCGCTGCTAAACAAACATAACGTGGGCGGCGCCGAAGCTTTACCAGCTTCGGCTGACACCATTTGCGCACTTAACCATGGTTAAGAAGACAACTGAAAGCATAGACACAAAGATAGCCCAAAACATCTGCAGAATAACACGAAAAGCCTCTAGGCAAAAACCCGTTTTCACATTTCTTCTTTGCTCTGTGCTTATAACGTGCGGAAATAAGATTTTCTTCTTCTTCGCATCGAAACCCAACCACAGTACAGGAGAGTTCAAAATACCACCAATGTTGGACTGGCGATCTTGGATCAAGAAGCGCCTGAGCTTCTTGAACAAAGAGGGCGACACCGAAGATGACAAGTGGAGGAAGCAAGTCTTGTTCTCGTTCCTTTTCACCTGCAGCTTTTTCGGCGTGGTGTGCGTCATCACCTTCCATGGGGAGCCGTTGCAGTATCACGTCATGGGCACCACGACGACTTCGTTCTTCTTGTGCGTTTTTCTGGTGGTCACGAGAGAAGCCAGCAACCAGTTTCTCGCCATGTTCGTCATCCAGATGCTGGTGATGATCTTCGTCATGGACGTCAACCTCGCATCGCTGTCGATGACTAGACCGTGGGCGTTCTTGGTCGTGGTGCTGGACGTGCTGCTGGTGTCGAAGGCGCCGAGGTGGGTGTCAACGAGCGCAGCTGTGACCGGCGTGGTAGGGTTGTGCATCGTTGAGTTGGAGCTGGCCACACGGTTCGGGGTGATGGACCTGCCCGGGCTGCCGTCGTACGAGAAGAGGACCGAAAAGTTCTGCGCGGACCCGTCCCGCCCTGCGTGCGAGGAGCCTCCTTGTCCTACGGGGCTTTTCGGCTTCGCGACTTCTGCCTACGGGATAGTCATATTCGTGGTCGACTTCGTGTCCACCCGCGCCTTCGCGGATAGCGTGGAAGTTGAAAAGCAGAAGATCAGACGGTCCATCAGCGTGGCCTACAACGTCGCGGTGCTACTGGGCGAGTTCGATCTGGAGGCTGCCAACGCTGCGCTGAGCAGCAGCAGCGAAGACGTCCCGCAAGGTCTGCTCGACGCTTTCAGGAAGCTGGTGGCCAACTTGGAGTCGTACCGACCGTACCTCCCGCACTCGTGCCTTCAGACAACCAGGAAGGAGGTCGATGAAGATGATGTAACCACGTCGATAATCAGCGAGCTTACCGCGAGTTCTCGTCACCTGCGGGCTGCCAGCGCATGGAGCCATCAAGCAAAGCTTGAACTTTCGTCTGGCCTTTCGCAGCGGAGGATGTCGATGCTTACATGCAATGTCATTGACTCCACGTCAGCGCTTCTGCGCTCGACGGCGGAGTACTCTGATTCCTTCAAAGGCTATCTCTCCGCTTGCATCACGACCGTTGCGAACTGTGGGGGATTGGTCGACCTCTTCGTCGCAGACAGAGTCTACTCGACGTTCACCGTCGCAAAAGGGTGCGCTGCGTACTCGAAAGCCGCCGTGCGAGCAGCGTTTGCTCTGCAAACCTTGTTTCCGGAGAAATTGAATTACGGTGTTGGGGCAGGCTCCGCTTTGTACGGAGTTCTCGGCTGCGCTTCGATGAAGCGGTTTTCGACGATCAGCTCCGTGGTTCGCAGCTGCCAAGGGTTCGAGCGGATCGGCCGAATGTTCAACAAGAGTATTGTCGCGGACGCGCGGGTAGAGGCAGACACTTCCGTGTTCTGCCACTTCCGCTTGGTTCCCGTTCGTGTGATGTATCGAGCGCACTTGTTGGATGACCAGCCGACTCTGATGCCCATGTGGGAAGCGACCGAACTGATCGACGACGATGCTGCCGGAACGGAATGGATGTACGAACTGCAAAAACACAAGAACCCCGCGGCTGGGTACAACCAGGTTGCCGTCGCTTACGTGCAAGGCCATTGCAAGACCGATCCTGACACTTCACACTTACACGCCCACGACAATGACGATCTCGACTTCGTCGAGCTGATCGCCAGAATCCGTTCCAACTTACTCCCGCGAGAAATTGAAATCAGCCTGTGACGACGGCACGCGCACCCCAGAAAGCGACCGTTTCTGATCGATTGGAACGTTGCTTCGGTCGTGCGTGTAGCGTCGGAAGCTGAATTTGTGCTCACGATTTTTGCGGGAGGGAGAAAGCTTTCACGGTGGAGTCCAGCAGCTGGTATTAAAGAGGGTGTGCCCGAACTACACCCCAAATGCCAGTGTGCTGCAACAAAACGCGTGCACAGTGTACGTCTGGAAAGCGGGCGTTTCTGAGGCCGGACTCTACCGTATTTCATACCTATAAGCTCCGACTCCTACCCCTTCACTCAACAAACCTTTGCTCCTTCTACTTCTTCTGGAGTTTCGCGTTGCCTTCTTCTATCCGCCCAGCTGTCCTCGTGAGGAAAAGCGACGAGCACAGAAGAGTATATTTGCGTGGGGGTTGGATGTGGCCGCCGGGCGGGTACCAGAGCAGAACCGGTCCACTCTACCACAAGACTTTTTTACATAAGCGCCAGCTTGAAAGGAAACACCTCCAAAACACCCAGTGATTTATATATGGGTCTGGGGCTCGGGGCCACCCCGAGCAGTGATTTATATATGGGTCTGGGGCTCGGGGCCACCCCGAGCGCGAAAAAAAAAAAAATTGCCTTAATTTTGGGCTGGGGGTTGGGGTAGGGCCGGGTCACTACCAACCGGGATCAGCGGGGGTGAGGGACGAAGCCATGGCGAAGCCATGGCGAAGTCATGGCGAAAGCCATGGCGAAGCCATGGGGGCAGGAAGAGTAAAACGGAGGCGGGGAAAGAGGAGGCAGGAGGGCCAGGGGCGGAGGGCCAAAGGGGGTGGTGGGAGGCGAGACGTTGACTACCAAGTCTAATTAAATTTGGGATCGGAAATTGAACGTTGACTACCAATTCTAATTAAATTTGGGATCGGAAATTGGACGTTGACTACCAATTCTAATTAAATTTGGATTCAAAATCGAACGTTGACTACCAATTCTAATTAAATTTGGGATCGGAAATTGGACGTTGACTACCAATTCTAATTAAATTTGGATTCAAAATTGAACGTTGACTACCAATTCTAATTAAATTTGGGATCGGAAATTGGACGTTGACTACCAATTCTAATTAAATTTGGATTCAAAATTGAACGTTGACTACCAATTCTAATTAAATTCAGAATCCGAAATTGGATGTTGACTACCAATTCTAATTAAATTTGGGATCGGAAATTGAACGTTGACTACCAATTCTAGTTAAATTTGGATCCAATTGAACATTGACTACCAATTCTAATTAGATTTGGGATCGGAAATTGGACGTTGACTACCAATTCTAATTAAATCTGGATTCAAAATTGAACGTTGACTACCAATTCTAATTAAATTTGGGATCGGAAATTGGATGTTGACTACCAATTCTAATTAATTTTGGATCCGACAATAGACGTTCACTGCCACTTCTAATTAAATTTGGGATCCGACATTAGACGTTGACTACCACTTCTAATTAAATTTGGATACGACATCAGACGTTGACTACCGATTGTAATTACATTTGGAATCCGAAATTGGACGTAGACTACCATTTCTAATTAAATTTGGGACCCGAAATTGGACGCTGACTACCAAGTCTAATTAAATTTGGATACGCCATCAGACGTTGACTACCGATTGTAATTAAATTTGGAATCCGAAATTGGAAGTTGACTACCAATTCTAATTAAATTTTGGATTTGGCATCAGACGTTGACTACCGATTGTAATTAAATTTGGAATCCGAAACTGGACGTTGACTACCAATTGTAGTTAAATTTGGGATCCGAAACTGGACGTTGCCTATCAATTCTAATTAATTTTTGGATTTGGCATCAGACGTTGACTACCAAGTCTAATTGATTTTGGATCCGAACCTAGACGTTGCCTACCAATTTTAATTAAATTTGGAGCCAACCTTGAACGTTGACTACCAATTCTATTTAAATTTGGAATCGGAAATTGGACGTTGAGTACCGATTCTAATTAGATTTGGGGTTCGGCATCAGACGTTGACTACCGGTTCTAACTGAATTTGGATTCAATACTAGAAGTTGACCGGTGCGGAAATTCTTCGCTGTACCGTACCGTGCGCTGGGGGGCGCTGCCCCCCAGACCCCCCTCTCTTACAAATTAGCTTAACCATTTCGTCTGATTCTTGTTCCAACACTGAGGTTGAGTGGGTTAGCCTGGGCTGGCCTGGTAGTGCTTGCCTCTTGACTACCAATTCTAATTAATTTTGGATCCACCACAGGACCCCGAGGGCGACAAGGACTTTTCTGCAGAGGAGGAAAAGCTATATAAATCCCTGAAAACACCCCCCCAAAAAAAAAATAGCGCAGCGGAATGACCTCACGTCCGTTCAACACGTGGTTCACTTGGGATCCCTTCTGTTCTTTGTCGGGCAGCATCGTCGAGCGGGTACCAGAGCAGAACCGGTCCACTCTACCACAAGACTTTTTTACATAAGCGCCAGCTTGAAAGGAAATGCTCGACGATGCTGCCCGACAAAGAACAGAAGGGATCCCAAGTGCTGTAACTACCGAACCACGTGTTGAACGGACGTGAGGTCATTCCGCTGCGCTATTTTTTTTTGGGGGGGTGTTTTGGAGGTGTTTCCCCCCCGGGAAGGATCTTCCCGAATTTTGGGGGGGGTGAGAAGTACCCTAGCAGAGGGTTGCATCACAAGGGTGCTCTGAACGAGCGCAGCCGAGCGCTAAAGCGAAAACGGTGCTGACCCACACGTGGCCGATTTTTGAGCGGGTTTTTGAAAACCGATATAAATCCCTGCCCGTGCATCCAGCTTTTTTTTTACATAAGCGCCAGCTTGAAAGGGAATGCTCGACGATGCTGCCCGACAAAGAACAGAAGGGATCCAAAGTGCTGTAACTACCGAACCACGTGTTGAACGGACGTGAGGTCATGCGGGTCTACCCCTACACGACAAAACACACAAACACAACAGGTCAAAAGTCCTGAGTGAGAAAACAACACACGGTGGTGTAAGCGAAGAACAAATCAGATTGTGTTTGTATTGTATTTGCCCCTTACCTCTATATTTCCGGGACATCCCCCATTATGCTACTAAAGTTTGCTTATTTCCCCATTATGCTATTAAAGTTGCTAATTTCCCCATTACCTACCACCCCCCGTGTTTAAGATCGCGCCCTCCCCCCCCTGATCCACGTCGTTTGAGCCTCAACGGGTTCTTGATTGCTGGCTGGTCTATGTTTCACTCCGCACCCGTTTACCCTGACTAACGGGAAAAACTCGAAGTGTCTGTACGAGTGAACGCACACGAACATGAGAGGATGAAGGCACGTATATGCCGCCTGGCGCTGTGCTAGGCGTAGTTTGAGGTTGTACTTATTTCCGAACAACCTACCACGAGCTTATCCACCCACACCCCCATTTTTCCCCTTTCTTTTTATTTACTTTTTCCCGCCCGGTGTCGCTGATGACTAACGGACCGTCGGACCCGTCCCAATGGGGGTACTTATGGAAGCTACAATGAAGGCTTAGACCGGTACGGGCTACATGGCAACCCCTGCTCAACATGTAGAACGTGGGGGGCCCTTGATCACATTCATTGCGGGTGTGGTCGTGGTGTCGGTCGCAATAGTCGCTTTGCTAGCCAAAGAGAGAGATAGAGAGAAAAAGAGCGCCAGAGAGAAAAGAAAAGATAACGTTATCTTCCGGAAAAGAAGGGTTACGCGAACCCCCGAAAAAATAATTACCCCAAAAAAAAAAAAAAGGGATGCACTCGTGCGCCGACTCGGCGGCCGTGGCAGGGGTGGCGGCGACCTTGGAGGGCATCAAGGGTCTGCCGCTGCTGACGAGAGCCCCCGGGGGGGGGCCACTTCAAATCACACCCACACAGGACTCCGTATGCGCGGCGTCGCTCGCCTGCCCCAGACTTGCACTCTACCCGGAAGTCCTGACCGAGGTCAGAGACTCACTGCAAGCAGGGGCAGCGGGCGCGCCACGCAAGCAGAAGGAATGGAGTGGGAAGATCTCCGCGGCCAGGCGGGCGGGCCTGCTGAGGGATCCGCTCGTCGGGGTCAGGGGCCAGGCGAGGATCCGCAGCTGTGCCGCCAAGCACGCCTCCACGTGGCTCTACGGGGCGCACAACGCCCCGGACGACCTCTGGATGTCCCCAGCCGAGCTCACAGTGGCAGTGCGCTTGCGGCTGGGGATGCAGCTGGCGCCGCAGGCACGCGAGTGCCGGCTCTGCGGGGCGGCCGAGGCCGACCGCTTCGGGGACCACTCCCTGACGTGCCTCAACGCGGGGCTGCGCACGCGGGCGCACACAGCGCTCCGCAACGAGGTGGGCGCCCTCGCGAGGGAGGCGCTTCTCTGCCCGGTCCTAGAGGACCGGCCCTTCACAAAACACCCACACAGGAACAAGCGCGTCGACGTAGCGTACACGCGCGGAGAGAAGAGGAGGCTGATCGACGTGGCGATCACCTTCCCGCTGCAGGCGAACGCGGTGAAGAAGGCGGCGGAGACCGAGGGTGGGGCGGCCACGAAGTACGAGGCCGTCAAGCGGCGGACGTACGACGGCCCCATCCTGGCGGAGGCTCCTGAGCAACAGGACCTGCTGCTGGTCCCGATGGTGGTGGACACCTTCGGCGCCTGGGGCGAGTCGGCCCTGCCCGAGCTGCGGGCGCTAGTGAACGCAGTGCACAGGAGGCACGACTGGGAGACCTACGCGGCGGTCTCCCACCTAGCGTTCCACAGGCTCAGCTTCGTGGTGGCAAGGGCGGTGGCCCGCATCGCCCTCGTGAACGCGGACGTGCACCTCGGGGCGCGAAGGGTGGAGGAAGGTGAACTCGAGCTGGACGAAGTCTCCACGGACGACGGGGCAGGCAGCAGCAGCAGCAGCAGCGGCGGCGGGGGCGGCAGCAGCAGGAGCAACAGCAGCAGCAGCGTCGCGAGCGGCGGCGGAGGCGGCGGCGGCGCCCCGGAAGGCGGAGGCGGAGGCGCCCCCGGCGGACCGCAGGCCCCGGCAGCGCAGGGACCACCGCCCCTCCCCCCCCCGAATGACGAACAACCACAGGAGGGGGGGCAGGGAGAACAGGGAGATGAGGGACGAGCGCCCGGCGCCCAAGCTGCCCCTCGGGGGCAGGTGCAAGGGGAAGTGATGCCGATCACTGGGGGGGTAGAGCCGATCCCCCGAGTCCCCCCCCTCACCACCCAGCGCCACACACCCGGGTCACGTGCGAGCTGTAGCGGGCCAGCCGTCACGACCGACCACACGCATGCCGGACCTAGGGCACCCGGCATGCACACCACCACCACCAACACACACACCCAGGGGGGCGGAGGGGTTCGGCTCTACCACCCTTTTGCTAGGCAGAGCGACTTCCTGCACCGGCCTTCGGGGGTCAGGGAGGGAAGTCCAGCGGTGCCCCCTAGGGCTAAGTTGGATGGAAACGCCGTTTCTTTTAGTTTTTTCGAAATATGGAAACGGAAACGGAAACGGAAACGGAAACGTTTCCGTTTCTTTTAAAAGAAACGCCGGAAGGTCATGCTGAGGGGTCCTATAGGATACCACTTCGCGGGTCCTTCTGTGTGTCCGTCAGGTGTCCGTTTCCAGCCAAATTTTGGCTTTCCTTTCAGAGGGCGGGATCACCTTCTTCTTTTGATCTACTAGCGGGCACTTCTCTTCCTCCGTCTTCTGGCGGGCTCTCTGACTCTTCAGGGCCCTTCCTGGGCTGTTCTTCGACTTGGCTCGGCCCCTTCTTGTGTGTCGTCGCGGTCTCGTTTGTGCAGAGCAGTCGCTGATGCTCACCGCTTTCTTTCATCGGCGATCTGACACGAGCAAATAGGTAACCACAAGCTAATGATGCAGAATGTCGTCACATGCGGATGCTGAGGTTTTCTGACACCAGATTCCACTCTTCTGTGCCTACCACTTCGTCCTCTGCTGCTTCCAACCCACGTTCTCATGTTTACTTGTATCGGCAGCCGTGCCGAGTGGGGCTTTTTGAATCTGCCGTCCTCTTCTGCATTGTCGGTGGGGTTCTTCCTGCCGTCGCTGTCTATGCTCCGACAACACCGCCCGATGGTGCCCCTTCCGGTGGCGGTTGCCACCCGTCGTCGTATGCAAGGTGCACTGTGGCAAGCGATGTTTAGCGCACACGTTACTGCGTGGCCATCGCTTTTCTGGCGGGTTCAACGTTGCCCTGGCATACGTGTGCCCTTCTCACCTCCTGATGCTGATTGCACTCCCTCTTTGTCTTACGCCGCCGAAAAACCCCGGTCTTGTAGCCTGTGGCGCGGCGGTGCTCCCGCTGTCCTGAACGACCGTATCTGTATAGCCTATTATTGGAAGCGGATGTGCTTTCCCGATCGTCTTCAGCGCGTTGGCCAACGGCCTCGCATAACAGAGCATCGTCGCTACAACAGCCATTGGTATAAAGAGCTGCAGACCTCTAAGTCATCACAACCGGATGCGTGTGGTTGCGTCTGCTCCACGCGGTCGCAACTCTTATGCTTCTTTCCTCCCTCTTTTTCGGAGCCACCTTGTCCATGGTTTCCCACTGGATTGCGGGGTCCGCCGTTCGACACACATTTCCGGTCGGACCTTCAGCCAGTATACTAGTGGCATACCAGCCGTTTCTTTTGAAAAGAAACGGCGTTTCCATCCACCGCCAAAAAGAAGGAAACGGAAACGGAAACGGAAACGGAAACGTTTCCAACGTTTCCATCCTACATAGCCCTAGGGGGGGCTCACCAGCGGCGGCCGGACAGACGGCAGGGCTCGCAGCAGCGCCGGAGGAGCGCATTCCCTGTGTCCCTGGGGAGGGTGGCTCCCTCCTTGGGGGCACGGAGGATGCGCAGGGGCGGACGTCCCCAGAGAAGCAAGCGGCCGTCCCGGAAGACGAGGAGATGACGGCCTCGGACGGCGCGCAGGCTGACGTCGAGCGACGGAAGGCGACGCGACGGGAAAGCGAAGTCCCCCCCCCAACAGCAACACCCCCGGTGCCGCCAGCACCCCCGAAAGAAACGGTAGCACCCCAGCCCCTCCAACACGTCGCGGCCAAAACGGCAGAGGGAGCGCGGGTGGCACCCCTGCGCCCAAGGCAGGCAGGAAAGGCGAACCCCAAGAGGGGACCGAGTCAAGTCGTGGACTCGAGGGCAGGCACAGGGGCAACAGGGAGCGGGTTCCCCCCACAGCACCCCCCCATCCAACACGACACCCACATGCAGGTCGAGGAGGCAGAGGCGACGAGGAAGGCCACCCTCAAGCCACTCGAAGCAGGCAGGGTGGGCACGGCATCATCGCGCGACGGCTGGCGATGCGCACCACCGAGGGCAGCCCCGTCCGAGCCGTACAGGCAAAGACAGCAGTCGGCGGGGACCAGGCGGGACCCGTTGGGGGTCGAGGACACGCCATCCTCGTCGGTCGTGCCGCCGCTGCCACCGGTCGTCCCAACCCCGAAGCCGCAGGTCCGCAAGGGGGAGACCGCCCCGGCCACCTCGAAGCCCCTGGATCCCCCCGGAAAAGGCCGACCCCCACCAAAAAAGCAAGGGCTACCAAAAGGCCTCAATCCACACACACAGGCGCTCAAGCTGCAGGCAGCCGCGAAAGCCCCCCAGCCCCCCGAAAAACGCCAACCACCCGCAAACCTCGCAGCCCCCCAAAAAAGAGAGCTCCCCCCCCCGAAAAACGCCTCAGCACCAGAAACAAACCCGCAGGCACCTCCCCCAAAACGAGAGCCACTCCCCCCGAAAAACGCACCAGCACCAGAAACAAACCCGCAGGCACTCAAGAGAAAAGACCCCCCGGTGGGACTGAGCAACCCACAACTCTTGAAAAAACCGCGCCCCCCGGGGGACGACCAGCCACCACCGCCCCCCCCGAAAAAGGCTCCCTCCCCCCCAGAAATAATAATAATCGCCGCCCATCAGCCACCGCCCCGGCTGAAGCGAAAAGACCCCCCCTGCTCCATACTCCTGGGTGAGAAATACTGCCCCAAAAAAGCCCGCCCTCAGGACCCCAGCCTGAGCAAGAGCGCCCAAAACACCCAGGTGCAGCAGCAACCTCACCCGAGGCACTCTCCCAGACCGGTCGCAAGCCGGTCGCTAGTGGAGGGTGTCTCCCCGAGTGAGTTGAGCGGCGTGATCGTACCCTTGCCACAGTCTGCCGGTTCAACCGGACTCGCCCAGACTGGACGATCACCAGGTACCCCAACGACCGTAGAAAAACGGAATTGGGGACCGCCAAGCCGCGCCACAGCGAGCGCAGGGGTTCCGACGCAAGATCCGGCTAGCCACCGGGCACCCCTGCGGCAGACAGCGCAAGGACTGGCCAAGTCCCGCGTGGAGGGTGGCCCCTCCATCGCGCCGCGTACACGGTGAGAACCGTGGGTAGCACCCTCTGCATCTCTCGAATCTCTGAGTTAGGGTTTTTAGTGGGTAAGTCCCGACGGAAAAACGGACAGTCCCACACTCACAAGTTTGGTCCGGCTTGTGGTCGTGCGTCACGCATTTCTCCCCTCAGTCAGTGATTTATATATGGGTCTGGGGCTCGGGGCCACACCGAGCGCGAAAAAAAAAAATTGAATTAATTTTGGGCTGGGGGTTGGGGTAGGGCCGGGCACTACCAACCGGGATCAGCGGGGGTGAGCCACAGGGGAGGGACGAAGCCATGGCGAAAGCCATGACGGAGCCATGGCGAAGCCATGGGGGCAGGAAGAGTAAAAAGGAGGCGGGGAAAGAGGAGGCAGGAGGGGAGGGCCAAAGGGGGTGGTGGGAGGCGAGACGTTGACTACCAAGTCTAACTAAATTTGGATCCAAAATTGAACGTTGACTACCAATTCTAATTAAATTTGGATTCAAAGTTGACCGTTGACTACCAATTCTAATTAAATTTGGATTCAAAATTGGACGTTGACTACCAATTCTAATTAAATTTGGGATCGGAAATTGGACGTTGACTACCAATTCTAATTAAATTTGGGATCGGAAATTGGACGTTGACTACCAATTCTAATTAAATTTGGATTCAAAATTGAACGTTGACTACCAATTCTAATTAAATTTGGATTCAAAATTGACCGTTGACTACCAATTCTAATTAAATCTGGATCCAAAATTGAACGTTGACTACCTATTCTAATTAAATTTGGAATTCGAAATTGGACGTTGACTACCAGTTCTAATTAGATTTGGGGTTTGGCATCAGACGTTGACTACCGGTTCTAATTGAATTTGGAATCAATACTGGTGCGGAAATTCTTCGCTGTATCGTACCGTGCGCTGGGGGGCGCTGCCCCCCAGACCCCCCCTCTCTTACAAATTAGCTTAACCATTTTGTCTGATTCTTATTACCAACACTGAGGTTGAGTTGTGTTGGGCTGGGCTGGCATGGTAGTGCTTGACTACCAATTCTAATTAATTTTGGATCCCACACAGGACCCCGAGGGCGAAAAGGACTTTTCTACAGAGGAGGAAAAGCTATATAAACCCCTGCCCTCAGTTACCAAAAAAAAAAAAAAAAAAAAAAAAAGTAAAAACAAAGGAAAAAAAAATAGAAACACAAACCGACGGTGACCCCCAAAACCTTTTTCAACCTTTCCAATACCCTTCAAGCTAAAACCATTCTACAACGGCCCCCCCCCTCCCTCCCCCCCTCCTGCAGGGCCTGTGTGCAGCAGGGTGGTGACCGCTCTAAGGTGGTTTCCTCAGCAGCGACCAAGAAAAAAAAAATTTTTTTTTGGCCCAAATCCTCCCAAAAAAGCACTCGAGAAAAAAAGTTTTTTTGACCCACTTTTTTTTAAAAAAACGAATGAAGGAAGGAAAACACATGAAACCAAGTTGTGCTCGCACCGGAACAGGACTGACAATCCCCATCCAAAGGACCCACTGATGAGCTCTGACTTTGGATTGGTCTGCGTTCAAGAGCGAAACATGAGACGAAGAACGAGGTGCACACAACACTGCGGTGAAAAAAATACAGGGGGCTAGTCCCTCAAGGTTTCATTCCCCACTTTGGGAGCCGTACACTCCCCTCTTTACAACTTTCTATTTTCTATTTTGCATCCCTTTCCTAGACGACATCTTCCTCGAAGAAGACTTGATGCTAGCATCAACCATGCATGAGAGGCAGTGCTCTGCCTAAACATTAAACTAAGATTTTCCCCCGTGTATAAGATCGGATTCTTTGAGAAATGAGGGCGATCTTATACACGGGGGGGGAGTGGGGTGGGGTCCCGCGCAGCAGGAAAGATTTTTTTTTAAGGAATTTTACTGTGGGGGGGGGGGTTTGGCCCCGCGCAGCGGATTTTTTTTTTTGGGGGTACTTTTTCTCTGGGAGGTTCTGGCGGGAAGTACATGGGTGTTAGGACCACCCTCGGCAGTCTAGAGGTAACCTTTTGCTCAGTCCGGCGTTTGCGCAAACCCGAACCTTTTTGCCCAGTCCGGCGTTTGTGCAAACCCGAACCTTTTTGCCCAGTCCGGCGTTTGTGCAAACCTGAACCTTTTTGCCCAGTCCGGCGTTTGTGCAAACCCGTACCTTTTTGCCCAGTCCGGCGTTTGTGCAAACCCGAACCTTTTTGCCCAGTCCGGCGTTTGTGCAAACCCGAACCTTTTTGCCCAGTCCGGTGTTTGTGCAAACCCGAACCTTTTTGCCCAGTCCGGCGTTTGTGCAAACCCGAACCTTTTTGTCCAGTCCGGCGTTTGCTTGCCCGCCAAGCGATCCATGTGGTCGTTTACTCGAAGAGATTCGAAGTGATACACGCAATGGGCGAGATTTGTCTCCCGTTGGCGAAGTCCACGGTGTGCTCAGTAAAGAGTGTGGAGCCCCGGGTCAGAGCATGCACCGCTGGAAACAAGAAGCGGAACATGACAGCTATCCTGAGCTGGGGGGTGCACGTGGAGCACACCCAATGAAACATCTCTGTGTCGGAAAAGGTGAGGATGGACCCACTTGTTGTTTGGCAGGGGCCATACACTATCACGGAAGGACGCCCCCCCCCCCCCCCCCCCCCCCCCGTGTTTAAGATCGGGCTTTTTAGAGTTAAAGTTTTTGGGGGGCGATCTTAAACACGGAAAAACGCGATCTTAAACACGGGGGGGGGTAGGTATGCTATTAAAGCTGCTAATTTCCCCATTCTGGGGGGGTTTTTTGCTAATTTCCCCAATATGCTATTGAAGTTGCTAATTTCCCCATTATGCTATTAACCCAACTCCGACCAAGCACCTACAGGTTAGTTTCCACTTTTTCCTATTTTTCATTTTTATAGAGTGCCTTCGCTCTTTTGGGCATTCTGGGGCTGGAATTTTGCGATTTCGAAGCATATCTTTCCATTGCCGCCCTTGGAAGGCGAAATTTTGACATGATGTTGCACTAGTCTGTCATCGTCTTCTCGCTTATGACCGTCTCTAATTCGTCGACAACGTTTCACCGCAACCTTGACAATCTTCTGTTTTCTCGCGTGGTTTAGATTTCCTTCCTAGGTTGGGCTTGAGCAAAAGAGAAGAAGAAAGGCGGCAGACGTCATTTTGCGTGCGTTCCGGGGGTAGGGGGTTGGAGTGATGGCGAGATAACGGGCAAGACGCAGGAAATTGAGGTACGGGGCAGGTGGGCAGTTCACGCAACTACTGGCCACTGCAGTCACTTTCATCAGTAGACTCGGTATACGTCAGACGCACTCCTTTGAGTGTGGGAGGGCGCCCCTGCTTGCAAGGGCGGCCGCCTCGTTTCTTCAAGCGCTGGGTCCCAGGAGTTTCCGGCTCGTAGTAATGGTGGTTCTTGAGGGTGTGAAACCGGGTAAAACACGGAGCGGGACACAGAGCCACGCCACATGTTTTGCAGACATATTTCGTCTTGACCAAACGAACATGGCATTTGCACGCAACGCGGGTGTCTGTTTCCAGAATGGCATGGAACTTGCCATCCAGGCGCGACGGGTGGTCGCTAGCCCGAGGTGTGCGCGTTCCGGGGCTGAAGTCCTCAGTACTGCGGTTGTCAGCAAGTAACCCGCGGATGAGCTCTTTTCTGAAGTCCTTGAAGGGTAAGGACCCGCGATTCTTACCAAGACGCTTGTACAAGATAAAACTGTTCAACGCAGACACTTCGAGCAAATAAAAGAAGACTTTCATATACCATCGTTTGCCCTGCATGAATCGTGTCGCCCGGGCAAGGTACTGGTCGCAGCGATCTACCCCCCCCATGTGTTTGTTGTAAGCAACCACGATGTCTGGCTTACTGACCTTCAACCGCTTTCCCCCCTTGCAGCGACGCTCAAGCTCGGTCATTGTTGTTCCAATGGGGAGTGTTGACAACATGCGGACTTCACGCTTGTCAACCCACTCCAAGAACGTGATCGGCGAACTTTGGCGATACTGGCAATGGCCGCGTTTCGGGGCCGCAGCCTTATCCGCTTGGGATGGGCGGCCGCGCTTCTTTTGGGACTTGCTAAAAAGTGGGATCCCGTTCCGATTTTTGCGGACAGTTCCGGCCGCGTGGAATCCCAAGGTGTATAATTTTAGCATGAGGGGAATGCTTGTGTAGTAGTTGTCCATGTACATGTGCCTTCCTGAGTATGCATACAGAGCCGCAGCTGCAAGAAGTTCACGCTCACCAACGTTCACGGGGCCAGGGTTAGTATCCGTGTCAATCTTACCGGTATACACTGACGATACCAATGTGTAACCAGTCTGTGACTCAGCCAGAACAAAACACTTCAAACCGAATCGATGCCGTTTCATGGGCATGTATTGCTTGAAGCTGACACGACCTTTGTACTTGATGATCGACTCATCAAAGCTAAGTTCTTTATCGGGAGCATAGACATCCCGCCATTGGAGAGACACAAGCTGGAAAATATCTCTTATCTTGATGAGTCGGTCCGGGTGTTCCTTCTTTCCACTGAGGGGGTCTGTGAAGTGCAGCGTCCTGTGAATATCGTGCCACCTTTTCCTGGACATGGTTTCAGAAAAAAACGCGCATTGTTCGATAGGGTCCACGGACCAGTACGAGTAGAGATCCTGTTTCACGGACAACCCCATCGCGTATGTGACAGCACACCAGCGAAGAAATTCCGCAATATCGGGTGCTTCGTACGAGATACCCTCTTTCCCTGCAGCATACACACTCATGTGCCCAATGATCTGGGTGACCACCAGGTCGGTGAACATGCATCTGAAGATGTCAGTGGGGGAGGAATCCTCATCAAGGTCGTAGGACGGATTCGGTCCGGTCTTCTTGGCGTTGAAAGGGAATTCGAGGTTGGGCTCGACTTTGCTGCTCCACGACAAGGACTTGATCGCTGCACCTGCTGCCTTGACCGCAGCGCTCTCAGTATTCGGTGGGCGGCCTCGCGGTGCTGGGTTTGCGGGGGGCTTCTGTGCCGGTCCTTTTCGTGGTCGGCCGGGGCGCTTCGGTGCAGGCTTTGCGGAGGGCTTCGGCGCCTGTTCTTTTGGTGGCTCGCCAAAAAAAATGTTCATAAAGTGGCCGAGATCACCGCTCTGAACCCGCGGGTTGGCCAGGAACACGACGTTGGCCGGGTGGGGTCGGTCTTCGCCTCGCTCGACTGAGCCGGTTCCTCTCAGCACGGCCCAGTTGTACAGCGCTGTGTACACTGTCTCCGGATTGGGCTGGAATCCGATACCGTGTTGGAGGCAGAAGCTCGATACCTGATAAGTGTCCAGCTCCGGTAAGCGTGCCACACTCCTGCAACGCACGTCGAAATGTTCGCGGGCGAAGCTGAGAATGTTCAATGCCGATGGCATCGCAAAACTTCCCTCCATCGCTCGCATGAGTGCGATGTACCCGCACTCCACCCCGCTCTGCTCGTCACGCAGCTGCAGTGTCACACCCCGGATACCGCCGAACTCACGTCGCGACCGTTGCCTGTCCCAGTTCCCGCAAGAGTCGACCACTGTCACCCGCCCAAGCGCGGTGGCGTCGAGATGATGCACTTGTTCGCGCACTGTCCTTCCCGACCTGTTGTTGTCGTCATCGTCATCCTCTTCCTCTTCTTCATCCTCTTCTTCTTCCTCGTCCTCTTCCTCTTCCACCTCTTCTGCTTCCTCGTTGTCCTCTTCTTCTGTCGACCCCACACTCTCCATATCCGTGGCCGCCCGCTTCCTTCCAGACATTTTGTACTTTTCACTGCCCAAGTTCCTGGATTGTTTCGACTGTTGATGACAAGGCATTGAAAAAGCCGGTTTTCCGGGGGTTTCCCCAATCTCGCCACTTGGTTTCAATCGTCATTGCTGACGAATTTTTGACATTCGAGGGCGGCAATGAAAAGATTTGCTCGAAATGGGTGAATTCCATATTTTTGGGAATTTTTTGGCGCCTCCTGAGCACCCCTACAGAAAAATCCAGATTAAACCGGACATATATGTCCGGTTGGTCGGAGTTGGGTTAAAGTGGTGCTAATTTCCTCATTACCTAGCCCCCCCCGTGCACCCGGGGAGGAATGGCGAGACCAAACTAGTCGTTGGTGTGGACAACACCGCGGTAGTCGGTGCTTGGAACAAGAGGTTCTCGCACACTATTCCTCTTTTAGACATGTTATGTGAAGCATACGCTCTGGTGGAGGTCGTCGGGTCAGTGGTTTCATTGTTCTACGTGGAGTCGAAAAACAACCCGGCCGACGCTTACACTCGGATCTTCGGAGGCGCGCGAGCCGCCGATCCGACGTTCGCCTCGTTTTCCGGTAGCTAAGCAGGTAGGCGCGGAATCCTACCCATGTGTCGCTTTCTTAGCCGCCGTGTTTACTGGAAATGCTGGGAGGGTGAGGGGGAGGGGTGGGAGGGGGGTAATCAGACAAAGTAAGTAGAGACCGTAAGTGCGCACAAACAAAGGAAGCGCCAGATCCGTTTTTGTGTCTAACAAATGCAATTTGTCAAGAACAAAAACAGATCGATGGCAGCGTACTATCCTCACTCCCGTTAGATGAACAAAACAGGTTTGAAGGAAGTCGCATCGGGGAGGTGACGCTTGACGAGTACACGGCTGCTGGAGTCCGGGGTGCAAGTTCATGGTACATAAACTCCCAGTATAACTGTGAAAGGTTGCATCGATTGCCCCCTGTGGCACCTCCGTGAGACCAACGAGCAGACCCACCAAGTGGGACTACCTGCTGAGAAGAACATGTATTACAATTCCCCAGAGAGCTAACTTCTCAAATCACAAAAAAAAAGCATTCACCAATGTCGGACTGGCGAGCTTGGGTCGAGAACCGCCTGGGCTTCTTAAGCAAAGAGGGCGACACCGAAGATGACAAGTGGAGGAAGCAGGTCTTGTTCTCGTTCCTCTCCATCTGCAGCTTTTTCGGCGCGGTGTGCGTCATCACCTTCCTTGGCGAGCCGTTGCAGTATCACGTCATGGGCACCACGACGACTTCGTTCTTCGTGCGTTTTTCTGGTGGTCACGAGAGAAGCCAGCAACCAGTTTCTCGCCATGTTCGTCATCCAGATGCTGGTGATGCTCTTCGTCATGGACGTCAACCTCGCATCGCTGTCGATGACTAGATCGTGGACGTTCTTGGTCGTGGTGCTGGACGTGCTGCTGGTGTCGAAAGCACCGAGGTGGGTGTCAACGAGCGCAGCTGTGTCCGGCGTGGTAGGGTTGTGCATTGTTGAGTTGGAGCTGGCCACACGGTTCGGGGTGATGGACCTGCCCGGGCTGCCGTCGTACGAGAAGAGGACCGAAAAGTTCTGCGCGGACCCTTCCCGCCCTGCGTGCAAGGAGCCTCCTTGCGCGACGGGAGTTATCGGCTTCGCGACTTCTGCCAACGGGATAGTCATATTCGTGGTCGACTTCGTGTCCACCCGCGCTTTTGCGGAAAGTGTAGAAGTTGAAAAGCAGAGGATCAGACGGTCCATCAGTGTGGCCCACCACGTCGCGGTGCTACTGGCTGAGTTCAACCTCGAGGCTGCCAACGCCGCGCTGAGCAGCAGCAGCGAAGACGTCCCACAAGGTCTGCTCGACGCTTTCGGGCAGCTGGTGGCCAACTTGGAGTCGTACCGACCGTACCTCCCGCACTCGTGCTTTAAGCCATCCAGGAAGGACTTCGATGAAGATGATGCAAGTACGTCGATAGTCAGCGAGCTCACCACGAGCTCTCATAACCTGCGGGCTCCCAGCACGTGGAGTCATCAAGCAAAGCTTGAACTTTCGTCTGGCCTTTCGCAGCGGATGATGTCGATGCTCTCATGCAATGTCATTGGCTCCACGTCAGCGCTTCTGCGCTCGACGGCGGAGTACACTGATTCCTTTTCCGGCTATCTCTCCGCTTGCATCACGACCGTTGCGAACTGTGGGGGACTGGTCGACCTCTTCGTCGCAGACAGAGTCTACTCGACGTTCAACGTCGCCAACAGGTGCCCCGCGTACTCGAAAGCCGCCGTGCGAGCGGCGTTTGCTCTGCGGACGCTGTTTCCGGAGGAGATGAACTACGGTGTTGGGGCAGGCCCCGCTTTGTACGGAGTTCTCGGCTGTGCTTCGATGAAGCGGTTTTCGACGATCAGCTCCGTGATTCGCAGCTGCCAAGGGTTCGAGCGGATCGGTCGAATGCTCAACAAGAGTATCGTCGCGGACGCGCGGGTAGAGGCGGACACTTCCGTGTTCTGCCACTTCCGCTTGGTTCCCGTTCGTGTGATGTATCGAGCGCACTTGTTGGATGACCAGCCGACTCTGATGCCCATGTGGGAAGCGACCGAACTGATCGACGACGATGCTGCCGGAACGGAATGGATGTACGAACTGCAAAAACACAAGAACCCCGCGGCTGGGTACAACCAGGTTGCCGTCGCTTACGTGCAAGGCCATTGCAAGACCGATCCTGACACTTCACACTTACACGCCCACGACAATGACGATCTCGACTTCGTCGAGCTGATCGCCAGAATCCGTTCCAACTTACTCCCGCGAGAAATTGAAATCAGCCTGTGACGACGGCACGCGCACCCCAGAAAGCGACCGTTTCTGATCGATTGGAACGTTGCTTCGGTCGTGCGTGTAGCGTCGGAAGCTGAATTTGTGCTCACGATTTTTGCGGGAGGGAGAAAGCTT
>JAPJBO010000342.1:0-219449 GCA_030068145.1 Diplonema papillatum
GTGGCTCTCGTTTTGGGGGAGGTGCCTGCGGGTTTGTTTCTGGTGCTGAGGCGTTTTTCGGGGGGGGGAGCTCTCGTTTTTGGGGGGGTGCCTGTGGGTTTGTTTCGGATGCTTGGGCGTTTTTCGGGGGGGGGAGCTCTCGTTTTTGGGGGGGTGCCTGCGGGTTTGTTTCAGATGCTGTGGCGTTTTTCGGGGGGGGGAGCTCTCTTTTTTGGGGGGCTGCGAGGTTTGCGGGTGGTTGGCGTTTTTCGGGGGGCTGGGGGGCTTTCGCGGCTGCCTGCAGCTTGAGCGCCTGTGTGTGTGGATTGAGGCCTTTTGGTAGCCCTTGCTTTTTTGGTGGGGGTCGGCCTTTTCCGGGGGGATCCAGGGGCTTCGAGGTGGCCGGGGCGGTCTCCCCCTTGCGGACCTGCGGCTTTGGGGTTGGACGACCGGTGGCAGCGGCGGCACGACCGACGAGGATGGCGTGTCCTCGACCCCCAACGGGTCCCGCCTGGTCCCCGCCGACTGCTGTCTTTGCCTGTACGGCTCGGACGGGGCTGCCCTCGGTGGTGCGCATCGCCAGCCGTCGCGCGATGATGCCGTGCCCACCCTGCCTGCTTCGAGTGGCTTGAGGGTGGCCTTCCTCGTCGCCTCTGCCTCCTCGACCTGCATGTGGGTGTCGTGTTGGATGGGGGGGTGCTGTGGGGGGAACCCGCTCCCTGTTGCCCCTGTGCCTGCCCTCGAGTCCACGACTTGACTCGGTCCCCTCTTGGGGTTCGCCTTTCCTGCCTGCCTTGGGCGCAGGGGTGCCACCCGCGCTCCCTCTGCCGTTTTGGCCGCGACGTGTTGGAGGGGCTGGGGTGCTACCGTTTCTTTCGGGGGTGCTGGCGGCACCGGGGGTGTTGCTGTTGGGGGGGGGACTTCGCTTTCCCGTCGCGTCGCCTTCCGTCGCTCGACGTCAGCCTGCGCGCCGTCCGAGGCCGTCATCTCCTCGTCTTCCGGGACGGCCGCTTGCTTCTCTGGGGACGTCCGCCCCTGCGCATCCTCCGTGCCCCCAAGGAGGGAGCCACCCTCCCCAGGGACACAGGGAATGCGCTCCTCCGGCGCTGCTGCGAGCCCTGCCGTCTGTCCGGCCGCCGCTGGTGAGCCCCCCCTAGGGGGCACCGCTGGACTTCCCTCCCTGACCCCCGAAGGCCGGTGCAGGAAGTCGCTCTGCCTAGCAAAAGGGTGGTAGAGCCGAACCCCTCCGCCCCCCTGGGTGTGTGTGTTGGTGGTGGTGGTGTGCATGCCGGGTGCCCTTGGTCCGGCATGCGTGTGGTCGGTCGTGACGGCTGGCCCGCTACAGCTCGCACGTGACCCGGGTGTGTGGCGCTGGGTGGTGAGGGGGGGGACTCGGGGGATCGGCTCTACCCCCCCAGTGATCGGCATCACTTCCCCTTGCACCTGCCCCCGAGGGGCAGCTTGGGCGCCGGGCGCTCGTCCCTCATCTCCCTGTTCTCCCTGCCCCCCCTCCTGTGGTTGTTCGTCATTCGGGGGGGGGAGGGGCGGTGGTCCCTGCGCTGCCGGGGCCTGCGGTCCGCCGGGGGCGCCTCCGCCTCCGCCTTCCGGGGCGCCGCCGCCGCCTCCGCCGCCGCTCGCGACGCTGCTGCTGCTGTTGCTCCTGCTGCTGCCGCCCCCGCCGCCGCTGCTGCTGCTGCTGCTACTACTGCTACTGCTGCTGCTGCCTGCCCCGTCGTCCGTGGAGACTTCGTCCAGCTCGAGTTCGCCTTCCTCCACCCTTCGCGCCCCGAGGTGCACGTCCGCGTTCACGAGGGCGATGCGGGCCACCGCCCTTGCCACCACGAAGCTGAGCCTGTGGAACGCTAGGTGGGAGACCGCCGCGTAGGTCTCCCAGTCGTGCCTCCTGTGCACTGCGTTCACTAGCGCCCGCAGCTCGGGCAGGGCCGACTCGCCCCAGGCGCCGAAGGTGTCCACCACCATCGGGACCAGCAGCAGGTCCTGTTGCTCAGGAGCCTCCGCCAGGATGGGGCCGTCGTACGTCCGCCGCTTGACGGCCTCGTACTTCGTGGCCGCCCCACCCTCGGTCTCCGCCGCCTTCTTCACCGCGTTCGCCTGCAGCGGGAAGGTGATCGCCACGTCGATCAGCCTCCTCTTCTCTCCGCGCGTGTACGCTACGTCGACGCGCTTGTTCCTGTGTGGGTGTTTTGTGAAGGGCCGGTCCTCTAGGACCGGGCAGAGAAGCGCCTCCCTCGCGAGGGCGCCCACCTCGTTGCGGAGCGCTGTGTGCGCCCGCGTGCGCAGCCCCGCGTTGAGGCACGTCAGGGAGTGGTCCCCGAAGCGGTCGGCCTCGGCCGCCCCGCAGAGCCGGCACTCGCGTGCCTGCGGCGCCAGCTGCATCCCCAGCCGCAAGCGCACTGCCACTGTGAGCTCGGCTGGGGACATCCAGAGGTCGTCCGGGGCGTTGTGCGCCCCGTAGAGCCACGTGGAGGCGTGCTTGGCGGCACAGCTGCGGATCCTCGCCTGGCCCCTGACCCCGACGAGCGGATCCCTCAGCAGGCCCGCCTGCCTGGCCCCGGAGATCTTCCCACTCCATTCCTTCTGCTTGCGTGGCGCGCCCGCTGCCCCTGCTTGCAGTGAGTCTCTGACCTCGGTCAGGACTTCCGGAAAGAGTGCAAGTCTGGGGCAGGCGAGCGACGCCGCGCATACGGAGTCCTGTGTGAGTGTGATTTGAAGTGGCCCCCCCCCGGGGGCTCTCGTCAGCAGCGGCAGCCCCTTGATGCCCTCCAAGGTCGCCGCCACCCCTGCCACGGCCGCCGAGTCGGCGCACGAGTGCATCCCTAGGCCGCCCAGCCTCAGGGGCAGCGAGGCCTGCACCCACTCGGTGTCCCCCAGCTCGGCCCCGAGGGTCCTCGCCAGGGCTCGCCGCATGAAGGCGTCCACCCTCCCGTAGTCCGCCACCGGGCCCGTGGCCCGCATGAGGGAGACCACGCAGACGAACCCCGCGCACGAGTTCAACAGGGCCAGGGCCGTGTGTGGGTCCGGGAGGCTGGCAATGGCCCTTGCCCGCTTCTCGGCCCTGTCCAGGACCTTTGCCACCGCCTCCCGCACCGCGGCCTCGGACCCACAGGGTGCTCCCAGAATCTCCCAGCTCTCCAGTGAACACCGGGTCATGGCCGCGAACTCGTCCGGCACCCGCTCGCCCGCGAGGCAGACCACCTCGCTCTTCCCTCTGTTGAGGTGCATTCCCACCGCGCCCCCCTCCAGCTCGAATGCGGCGAGCCACGCGATCAGGTGCTCCCATAGCCCCGCCGCGGCGCCATCATCCAGGTAGAACGCTCGCGCGTCTAGCTGGGACACCCGCAACGCGTCCGGTTGTGCTGGGGGGGCCGGCTCCTGTACCGGGGGGGCTGGTGCCTGTACCGGGGGGGCTGGTACCTGTACCGGGGGGGCTGGTACCTGTACCGGGGGGGCTGGTTCCTGTACCGGGTTTGCTGGGCCCGCCCCTGCCCCGTCCACCTCCATGTCCTGTTGCTGTGGTTGTTGTTGTTGTTGTTCTTGGGGCTGGGCCGGGGCTAGGGCCCCCTGCGGAATATCATTGGCCCCCAAGGGTGGCAGCCGCTCGGCCAGGGACAAGTCCACTTTCCGCAGGACCTTCTCCAACACGAGACAGAAGAACAACGGCCCGAGTGGGTCCCCCTGTTGCACTCCGCACTCGGACCAGACCACTTCCTCCCCGAAGGAAAGCCGTGACCTGCGCCCGTACGCCGCTATCGCGTATGGCAGGAGGCCTGGGGCGCTCTCGGCCACTGCCTGCAAGATGGCCTCCCTGCTCACCTTGTTAAAGGCGTTCTGCAGGTCCACCTTCAGGATCCCTCGCCCTTGGCCGTCGCGCCGGTACGCCTCTCCCACGCACCGCATCGCGCAGACCATGGCGTCGGCGCCGGACTTCATCCCGACCCCGGTCTGGCCGCACCTCTCCAGGATGGGCTTCACTGCCTGCACCACGGACTTGTCCCTGGCCAAGATCTTGGCTGCCATCCTCCTCAGGACCTCTCCGCAGGCGATGGGCCGGAGACCCCCGTCCTTCTTCTCGAGGGCCACTAGCCTGGCCCCAAACCCGTGCGGCCGGGCCTCGTCCGGGAGGCTCCCGGTGGCGATCCGCGCGATCACCGCCACCAGGGGGGCCCTTATCGGCGAGCCCGGGCTCACCAGGTCCAGCAGGTGCTGCGCCGACAGCCCCGACGGCCCTGGCGCCGTCCCTCGGGGGAGCGCCCTCAGCGTCTTAATGACGATCCCCCAAGAGACGTCGATCTCCGCGTTCGCCTGTGGTGGTATTGGGGGGAGGGGGGGTTCTGGCGCCTGTGGGTGTTTTTCTCTCATGACCCCCAGTGTCTCCTCGTTCACTGGGGCCACCTTCGCCGCCGAGAGCGCGGCCACCGCCTTCCCGAACCACCGGGCCTTCGTCTTGCGGATGACCTGCTGGACGGTCTTCGCATCCAGCTGGTCGGCGTCCTCCACGTCTGTCGCCAGACCGACGAACCGCCCGATCTGGTTGTCGTCCTCGTCCATCACGAGGAACCGGACCGGGGGCACGCCCGCCTGCCTCCTGCCTGCCGCCACTTCCTGCGCCTCCGTCCAGAGCTCGCCGAACCTGCCGTGCGCCCAAAGGTGGCAGCGACTCCTCAGGGCGGCCGCCACCTTCTTCCTCCCCCCTCTGCGCGGTTTGAAGAGGACGAGGGTGGCGAAGGAGTGTAACCGGAGCCACCCGGTTACGCTCCCCGTGGCCGCCAGCTGTAGCGCCTTCGCCAGCTGCGCGGCCACCACCAGCTGCGCATCCAGCGGGATCCGCTCCAGCTTGGGCACAGCCAGTGCGCTGACCTCCGCGAACGAGAACGGCATCTCCTCCTCGAACGCTGCGTGGGCCGGCCCCGCCGCTGGGTCGGCTGCCTGGCCTGCCGCCGGGGCTCGGCGTCGGTGGTTGTCGGCCGGTGGTGCCGCCGGGGCCGCGTCCGGGCGGTACGCCCGCGACAGGGGGCACATGTTCCTGTGCCTGCCCTGGACTCCCGGCAGGCGCCCGCAGAGGCAGACCGGCGGCGGGGCGGCCGGGGCCGGTGGGGGGGGCGCGGCGGGCCCCGGGTGCGGCTCGACGCAACCATCCACGGTGAGGTCGTCCCCACCGCGCCCCAGCGATCTCGTTGCGGACCTGTGTGTGTGTCCCCCCTTCCCCTTCCTGTTGGGTGTCCTTTCTGGGGGTGCCGCGCTCGCCGCCGAGCGGCCGAGCCCGCTCAGTCGCCTGAGGTCTTCGGCCGCTTGGCGGGGTTCTCGGCACCAGGGCCCGGCCCCTGGGCCTCCCCCATGGGCGCGTCGCTCCCCGGGTCCTTGTGCTCGCCGGGTTGGGGGGGGTCGGCCTCTGGCCGCTGCGACCCCATGAGGACGTCGCAGCCCGGGGGTCCGGGGGGATCTTTTTTGATGGCGAGGGCGGCGAGGGCGAGGGCGAGGCGGCACTCCTTGTCCTCCTTCATTTGGGCGAGGGCCTCTGTGGCCTCCGCCGCCTCCAAGAAGGCGACGTCCCTCCTCCCCTCCCTCTCCCCGACTTGCAGATGCAAGGATCTGCGGGGCCACTGCCTCGCTTCTTCGAGGGCGATCCCCTCCCTCTCCTTCCCCTCGCGCGTCATCTGCGCTTTCTGGGCCTCGTACTCCTGGGAGAGTGCAAGGGCCCCGGCGGCGTGCGCCTTCAGCCCGGCCTCCATATACCGGACGCACGTCCCGTACATGTTCTTTTTTTTTTTTTGGAAGAATCGCACGGGGGCCTTCGAGGCAAACTGGGAAAAATGGGCAAGACAAGCAAGTTCCAAAAGGGGAAGTTCAAATACTTCGTTTGTGGGCCGACACTCGGGTATTCTCCGGTGTCTTTTCGATTGGTGTGACTCAGTCCCTCCTGCTGCAAATTTTGTGAAATGCAGGAGTGGACTTGTCACAGCCAACCGCACAGACAGCCTTGATTTTTTTTTAAACACCAGGCCGTACAGTTTGCCAGACAAGAAACCTGGTGCCTGACCTGGTGGGTTCTCCGGGTTCACTTCTTCACAACGAAAAACGGCACAACCACGAACACAGACAGGCGCGGTTTGAACCCGCACCAGTTGCACACTGCAACCGGCGCCTGCCCCACGGCACTGGGGACTCAGAAAAACGAAAGGAGAGTCGGCTAAGGGCCTGGAAAGGCCGCGGCTCAGCCACAAGCCGCCACCTGTCACTCAGACTGGGGCCAACTAATTCAAAAAACCGGGGGCACATTGGTAACCATCCCGATTTTACCCCGCCTTCACGATGAGAGGGCCACAAGGGAGTCAAACTTGGCAAGGCTCACCTGGAAGGTGCCTCTTTGCACCGCCCCCCCCGTTCCTGCTGGGCAGCTTGGGGCAGGATCTTTTACGCCTGGGAAGGGTAGGTGCGCAGCTCGGATGCCAGATACGAAGTAAGGGGCTTTCACCCACAGCAAAGGTACTGCTTGCCTTGGCCGTGTTTCGAAAAACACGTTTCGTCGTCCATTTTTTCAGCATTCTGAAGGTCTCCCGGAGGCTGTCCACCTTGTCGCTCAGGTACTTTGCACAATAATCCTCGTCCCCGATGGGCGCTCCCAGAAAATGGAAGTTTCCGTCCAATATGAACGTAGTCTTCGTGCGGGTGTGTGCGTGTGTTCTTTTTTTTTCGTGCGTGGTGGGGGTAGGTGGTGTGTGAGTTGTTAGCGCGCGTGGCGAGCTAGGGGTGAACACAAAGTGTGGGGCTTGCGTCCTGCACTGTGCGCCTCTCTAGCCCGCTTCCTTTGTTACCAACTTCCTTTTGTTCTCATCTTTTTTTTTTTTTTGTGCAATAATGGCTGCAGAATGCAAAAACAAGACAGAGTCACCTCCCAGAAGGCAATTCCTTAAGGAAAACATCAGAAAACCCAGGGGGGGCGTCACCAGAAATCCAAAACTCGAAACCTACCACTCAGGTGCTCATAAAATGCTCCGAAACAGCGAAAAACGTAGTCAGACGCTCGTTTAGGCTGAAATAATGGCTGCAGAACGCGAAAACAAGTCCAAAACACCCCCACAAGCCAATTCCTAGGCAATTCCTTAAGAAAAATCATCAAAAACCCAAACTGCAGCCACAAAAAGCAGCCCGACTAGGACACAACCGCAAACGGAACCCAAAAACAATCGGAAACCCCAGGAAAGTTTGATCCACACCGGTGTGGGTTCATAAAACACCTGCAAAATGTGTCGCCAAACCGCCGGGACCCTGAAAGGACCCTGAAAGGACCCTGAAAGACCCCTGTTTTTCGGAAAAAAGGGGGGCCCCTAGCAGCTCAAAACCAGAAACCTACCACTTGGGTGGTCCTAAAATGCTCGGGAAATGCAAAATGCTCATCCCATTTTCACCTCTGGATGAAGTCATTAGAGGTGAAAAAAATCCAGAAAAAGGGAAAAGTATCTACCCCCCCCAAGCCAACTCCTGGGGGAAAAACGACAGAAACCCAAACTGGGTGTCACCAGAAGTTGGGAAAAAGGAACAGAAGCCAGTCAGTCAGAGGCACCAATAATTGTCAGCCTCTGCAGGGCAACCTGGAAAGGCTGCAAACAGAAATAAAATGAAGAAGTTGGCTGGTGTTACCCACATTGCTGAATATAGAAGTTTGATAGAAGTTCCCCCGTTGTATGGAGTAGGGGGTGTCACTTTTTATTGTTTTAATGAAGGTGCACAATACTGATGTTTTCTTGAGGCAAACTCCCGTTTTCTGCACACAAGCCCAACTGTGGTTGTGGTTCGCGCTGCACAGGGCCCTTTGGACCCATTTCGGGTGTGGTATAGAGACTGGCCTTGCCAACACCTCCAGTACTTTCTGACCACCTGTGATGTTCATCTTGGCAAGAGACCAATGTGCAAGCGACCTTGCGTTTCTTGGGCTGATGCACTGGATGGCTCGCCTCGGCCGTTTCCTGCCACCAGCTCACAAAGCTGTTGTCCTGACCGCGCCTGGCTGGGCAGCTGGCTGGGTGACTGGCAGGGTGACTGGCACCGTTTTGCATCACAGCCACGCCAAAACGATGGGTCACCGGCGTTGCTGACGTAGTCACCGTATTTCAAAACAGCCGTGGCAATCCCGCCATGCACTGCTCATAAGTGCCCAGTGCTATCTGGGAAAGGATTGGTGTGGCTTCCGCTGCCACCTTTCCTTGTTTCAGCATAGCTTTATTCACGATTATCCTGAATGTAAATGACATTGTTATGTGCAGATTTGTTCAAAATACGTGGTATATCAGTCATTCCCAGAGAAGCAAGAGGAAGAGTTGGAGGAGAGGCACAGTTTCCGTCTCTGATCGCACTAACCGCGCCGGCTCTTTTTGTTTGGACGGTCGTCGCTTGCAGAAGTGAGAGTAAGACACGCTCACCTTCGAATCTTGCACGAACTGTTTCCATATTACGATGTCCGGCTTGTGCACAACCCTGTGGAACGCCCCACCTTCTGCGCCGTCTTGAAGAGTACCCGTTTATTTTGCTGCCGGCTGGTATCAGGCACACTAGCATCCCACCACCAAGATGCAATAATGCGTTGTATTCCTTGTACGGCCGAGGTTTTGCGGCTGTCAGCAGGCTCCTGAAGAATTCTCTGCATTTGCATCCGAATTCTTGAATCGCAAAACGTTGCATGATCTCATTGTATTCCATGTCAACGAGCTGTTGCAAAACCATGCGGCAAAAAAACAGCTGGCAGTGTCGGAACCTCGTTATAGAATGCGTGTGTCATTGTTCTCACCGCAGTCGTGGTCGGCACTTTGCCCGAATTCGCTACTTCCAGAGGGTGTCGAGGGTGTCGAGAGGCAGATGGGTTCTGCTCTGTCCTTCTGGGGGGTGCATAGACAGGAGTGTTCACAACAAGCATCCAATTCGGGCAGCTTGAAGGCGCCTGTCTAAGTAGTCTTTGCTGTCGCTGTTTTGGAACCTTGCAGCAGTTGTAGTCGTGTGCACTTCCTCCGAAGGTGTGCGTGGCACCACACTCCTGGAGGCACTTCAAACAGATGAATTCCTCCACCAGTCTCTTCTTCACTTCGAGCGCACGCGCCAAGGGCTGGAAACGAAGCAACCTTTCTCCAGGTTTTCGCATGGCAGATTTTGCAGCATCCTGTTCTTCAGTACCCACCATCCCAGTTCTGAAGTGGATGGCAATATGCCTGGTGAAGTGAAGTGCAAAAGGGGGTCAGCCTTTTTGGGACTCGAGGTGGTATTCTGACGATTTCGTGACCGATCTTTTCATTCTGTGTCTTCTCGGGAGTAACATGCACATATCACACGTATCACACGCGCTCCCGGTATGCTCTAAATATAATTATATCGGGTTGAAGGCATCCAAGGGGGTCGTCTTTTTTTCTAAACCCTCGGGAACAGAAAGACCGGGGACACCTGCGCTCATAGCATCAAAAATTGTTCGAAATAGTGAAACCTTTGGTGACTGTGTGCACTGCCATTGGGTGGTCATTTTTGATGTATCAAAATAAAAAGTGACACACCAGAAGTTGTGTAGGCTCCTAGTGGGTAACACCAACAGTTGGTGAGGAAGATTTGTTGGGAGGTTTGCTAGTCTGAGACTTGAAGGAATATGAGGGGTTGAAAGTTGGCACGACAAGGAAGAAAAATGGTGAGCAGATGTTTCAACATTGGTTTTCATACATTGGCACTCGACTGTGAAGGTATGTCACATCTGACGGATGGTCAAGCTATTGTTGTATTTGTTGTCCTTTGACAAAGTGAACCTCTCATCTCAAGTTGCTCATGTTGCTGCCCCCGGGGTTGGAAGATGGAGAGAATTTGTGTGTTTCGCCTTGCAAGAAGACTGTACAATCCGCTTCTGGCAGCAATACAGATTGTCCGAGATGCTGGGGTTGGCACACACTATACTGCCCCCGAGGAAGAAAGGATATTGCACAGTACTATGCTTCAGCCTTTGTCAAGGGTTGGTGTCAGGAAGTGGTGGCTGTACAAACCGGCAACATCTCGAACAAGGCCAAGCCGGTGTCTTGGGGCTTACTTGGTGACAATACTTGGTGACAATAAAGCCACACTGGTAGCTGATGGTGATATGTACTCAACGGTTTTAAAAGTGTATCCAAACGTTTCCGGGCAGCAGGAGCGGGGCACTGGTGATACCCTCGGTGTGTGCCTTAGTTTTAACTTGCTACTGGTTCCCCAGTCTGGCTTATGTGGTCTTACAGTAAACCCCCCTGCACACAAGGTTGAGTAGGTGGATGGGATGCACTTCTTTTTGCGCTTGGTGGGGTGATTGACCCTGGTTCTGGAGCCCTGGATCTTTGTTGTGGTTGGTCATGTCGTGTCGCTCTGTAGACATTTGTAGTTTCCCGTACCCTCAGGTAGCCAAGTCGACAAACCCCCTGTCTTCGACTGGCCCTAAGTTTTCAATTTTTCAGAGTTATAGTTCTTCATTGGAGCGGTGTGATGAAGACAGATTTGCGGGTGACACTGCTGTTATCTTTGTAACAACCTTCCTTGGTGATGCTGGGGAGGGATTCTCTTTTCGGCAGCAATTTGTCAGATAAGCCCAGTGGTGTAACAAATACACATGCACTGTACCTGACAGCAGCCAGTGGGAATACAACACCCCAGCCATGATCAGGATGTGGAGACAGCTGCCTGCCTTCATTGTGCAGCTGGCCAACCAGCTGGGCCAACTTGAAGCGAGCTGTGGCTCGCATTGGGCGGCTACAATGCAGGTACACTCCTGTGGTATGTTTGTTGCAAGTTTGAGTGTGCAGGCAGAAACAGCTGCAGTGCTATGGCAATGATAAAAAGCACCGGAAATAGACACGGTGTGACATGGGGCTACCTACCTGAGTAAGGAGGGAATCAGCTGGGTGGTAAAGGTCAACACATCAAAAGACGCAAGCCTCCCAAACCAACCTGTAGGTCCTGTTGGTTGGCTTTGTTTATCGATGAAAAACAGCGACCCAAGTATGGCCGCACTGGACCGGTGACTAGTGATACTTTTCAAATATACACCATGATGCAGAGGAGACATCTGCACCAAGAAAGGTTAGCAGGTTCGAATCAGTCATACAAGATATGAGACACACCAACAGTTGATTCCTGCACGGACACATTTATCATCCACTTGTTTGCCCCGAAGTGAAAGAAATGATCTCCCAAAGGAAAATCGCCGACAGCTCGTGGGAGCACCAGTTTGTAGTCCCATTCTGTGGAGCACCTGGGGAGGCGCTCCATGTGTTTGATAGAACGGGTCTTGTCACGCCTGAGTCGCCCACTCCGCATGCCGCGGAAGCTCTGTTCACTCTGTGCACTGAACACCGAGGCAGACAGCAACTTGCTAAGCTCTGTGTGCGATACATTTCGCACCTGCTGAGCAGGAAGATCTACAAAGACTGCCATAGGTTTCAGTGGCTTAGTTGAAGCTGTGCCTGGAACACTGCTGACGCTTGACAAACAGTGATCTTCTCCTGGAAGCAACAGAGAAGGTCGTCCATGTAGGCTTTGTGTGTCCAGATCACTTGATGCTGTGGTGCTGTGGGCCCAGTCCATTGACACACGTTCTTTTGTACTCACCTCAGCAACACAATATTTCTCGTGCGTTTTTTGCACATCTAGCAGTTCCGAAGTGCCGGTAGCTGTGCACTTGGTGGTTAGATTTGTACCTTCGCTGTTGCTACTGCCCAAGGCATAGCCTATCCCAACACCTGACGGTTCTCTCAGACTTGTTGAGCCGGTGCTCGGCATGTTTGCACTGGTATTTCTAGGGCACAATGAAGGTTGCTGCTGGTGTAGATTGTTTGTGCCAGTTCCTGGACAAGATTGAACTCCCACAGAAAGCGGTTGCAGCAGAAGTTTTCTCTGTGGCTGCTCCTCTCGGTCATTATTGTCAACCATCGATATGATAGTCTCGATGGAAGGCACGCATCACTCAGTGTGTTGATGTTGATGTCTTTGGGTGTGTTTGAAGGTGTGACCTAACTTTGAGTTTGTGTGGTATGGGTTTCTTGCAGACATACTTGAAGGTGCAGTGGTGGTTCTTAGATTGAAAATGGCATGCACAAATCCCTTAATCTCCCATGAGGCGCTCTCTTAACGAACTGCCTTCTGAGCTCTCTGTTGTCTGACACAACACCACTTGCTAAGGCAGCAGAAACCCCCTTCATTGTGTGATGGTTCTCTCAGCAGTACACCTCTGACACCCCTTTCCTTGCTAACTGCCTTTTGGTGGACCTCACACACTTCTTTTGTTTGTGTGCCTGACTGGCTGCACACCATGGGTTCCCTGGCAGCCGACTTCTTTCCATTCCTG
The DNA here is from genome assembly GCA_030068145.1 of Diplonema papillatum. Lineage (NCBI taxonomy): Eukaryota > Euglenozoa > Diplonemea > Diplonemida > Diplonemidae > Diplonema > Diplonema papillatum. The sequence goes on from JAPJBO010000342.1 coordinate 12,335, forward strand.
CTGGTGGCATCATCGAAGGTGGTCCATCTTGCGGCTTGCTCTCCACCTCTCACCCATTGTACACATCTCAAAACAATGCCTCGCCACTGAAGGCAAGCCGGCTTGCCACTGAAAGCGAGCCGGCTCCAGAAGCTGGGTCTCAAGCCCCTCTTCTCCTGCTCGAAAGACCGGCCGGAAATTGGATTCCATGAGGTTTCGGTGGTGTGCCGACGGTGCACGACAGTGTGAGCCACGCCACGCGTTTCTATATGGTTTCAGTGCAAATCTGTGCCCAACCGATCCGATGGTGTTTAGTGCACCTCGCAATATAGGTGAAAGGATAAGAAACCGATGAAGGAACACCAAGTGTTTCCGAAAGCACGCATGAAGGTGAGAGGATGAACTTGGAACACCCAGTGTTTCCACAATTCGCTTCGTCTTTCGGCAGTCCGAGAAAGAAACCGCAAGGCCGCTACACACCAGAATCTTCTTGGAGTGAGCGCAGAAGCTACGAGAGCTTCCCAACAAACTGAGAGGAAAACAAGTCATCAGCAGAGAGTAATTTAAAAATGCTCTCAATAGTGACCTCGGTAAGTTCTGCAAAGATACCGATCATTTGATTGGATGGAATTGGAAGGGGAAAGTCGCCTGCAGAGCACGACTTAGCTATGCATTCAACCTCGGTTCTGCTCATTGTTTCAGGTCCGGGGACTTGCGCTTTTGGCTAGCCAAAGCTTCGAAGAAATAAGACAACAACTCTACTGTCTAATGCCGACTTTGCTACACTCTGGTGTGTTACATCTTGGGGAAAATGTCAATATGAATCCTAAAAAAGTGGATTATGACAACCCACTTAGTTGTCAATTTCTCTTTTTCACCCAATGGGCAACTTATTCGAAAGGTTCCACCAGTGCAACCTGTGGAAGGATGTTTCTTGTGGTGTTCTCGCAGTGGCAGCGGCTTATTCTGTGACACCTTATCAGAAGTGGCTGGATGTTGTAATGTTGCTGCTTTGTGGAAAGAGTAGGGTTGGCACTCTTTCTGCTGTTCCTCGTAGCCGCCGGAAGAGGGTATGTTGCCGTTTCAGGTTTGGGGTTAGGGGGCATTGTCTCATGTGGGTTGTGAGACCTATTTCTTCTATGAACGGCGAGCCCGCTTTGGTGACTGTTGTCCGCTAATCAAAGAGGAAGGAGCCTTATGTTCCATGAATGGCTTCCTTAAATGCTTCCAGCAGAGAGATCGATTAAGAGTGCGCCGGGCTGTGCCCCAAATCTGTGATTTGAGCACAGTGAGGAGAGTGTTGTGAGTGCGCCAATGCTGAGGCGAGAGATTGTGAGAGAGGAAAAAGCACGCTGTTTTTTGGGATTGGTTGTGCCTATCGCAGCCAACATATCTAACGACGAAGCCAGAATTTGTCTGTTGCAATGAATAGGATTGCACTGGTGCTGATAACAGATGCAATAGCAATGACTGCCACAGTACCTTTGCCCAGCTTACTGCCGCTTTCAGGTGGATCGCCCTCAACGGAAGCTTGCCCAAGATGTAGTGTTGGTGTTGCAGCTGATTTGTGTGTTGGAGGAGAAGTCGACGGTGCCAGTGTGGTTGGTACAGGTGCTGGCTGTACCAATATGTTTGGAGATAATGTTGGTGGTGGATTTGTTCGAGGAAAAGCTGTTGATGTGGACGGTGTGTTAGGTGTCGGAGGAGAGTATGTGGGTGGTACATTCGTTAGTGGAGAATATATTGGTGGCGCTGCTATATGTGGAGAAGATGTTTGTGGGACATTCGTTGGTGGAAAAGGTGTTGCCGGGGCTGATGCAGGTGGCACACTCGTTGGTGGAGAAAATGTTGGTGGTGCTGGTGTAGGTGGAAAAGATGTCTGTGGTGCATTCGTTGGCGGAAAAGGTGTTGCCGGGGCCGATGTAGGTGGCACACTCGTTGGTGGAGAAAATGTTGGTGGTGCTGGTGTAGGTGGAGAAGATGTTTGTGGTGCATTCGTTGGTGGAAAAGGTGTTGTTGGGGCCGATGTGGGTAGTGCATTTGTCGTAGGTGGAGAAGATGTTTGTGGTGCATTCGTTGGTGGAAAAGGTGTTGTTGGGGCCGATGTGGGTAGTGCATTTGTCGGTGGAGAAGATGTTTGTGGTGCATTTGTTCGTGGAAAAGGTGTTGCCGGGGCCGATGTGGGTGGAACACTCGTTGGTGGAGAAAATGTTGACGGTGCTGGTGTAGGTGGAGAAGATGTTTGTGGTGCATTCGTTGGTGGAAACGGTGTTGCTGGGACTGATGTGGGTGGTGCATTTGTCAATGGAGAGGATGTTAGCGGAGAATATGTTTGTGGTGCATTTGTTTGTGGAAAACGTGTTGCCGGAGCTGATGTGGGTGGTGCATTTGTCGGTGGATAAAATGTTGGTGGTGCTGGTGTAGGTGGAGAAGATGTTTGTGGTGCATTCGTTGGTGGAAACGGTGTTGCCGGGACGGATGTGGGTGGTGCATTGGTCGGTGGAGAAGATGTTGGCAGTGCTGGTGTAGGCGGAGAATATGTTTGTGGTGCATTTGTTCGTGGAAAAGGTGTTGCCGGGACTGATGTGGGTGATACATCTGTCGGTGGAGAAAATGTTGGCGGTGCTGGTGGAGAAGATGTTTGTGGTGCATTCGTTGGTGGAAAAGGTGTTGCCGGAACAGATGTGGGTGGTGGGACAGTGTCTGGTGGTTGAGTCGGAAGTGCCAAAGTGATACAAGTGTACTCGATTCGAAATTCTCCCTGTAAACATCCATTCGGTGTCAAATGGAATGCTTGTATAGGACTTTCATCAGGGCACCTCACTTCGTAAGAAGCAAAACCGTCCAGGCCTTCCGACCCGGGATAGCAATTAGTAGCACGCACCTCTGATTGGATGTACACTCCAGAGAAACTGCAGCAAGAGTAGTGTATGGAGCCGAGATTGGTGCCATCACACCATCGCAATGCCCAGGACTGTATTGCACCATTGGGGCACTGGATGTCAAAATCCGCAAACAGCTCAAGGGGCCTCAACCATATGGCAATGCAAGGAGTTGACTCTGTGGTGCACTCAGACAATGAAGAGTCAGCCAACGAACAGTATTTTTGAAATGTCATCTCTTTATCTGGGCAATCGTGCTTCTCTAGCTGAAATCCATGAAGAACTGTCGGAGCAGCACAGTTCACACCGTCTTTTGCAACCCAAGCCAAAGTCATTGGATACTGATTTTCTGTGGTAAAACAAGAATTGGACCCAAATTCTTGAGCCTTTGCAAAGGATGTGAACAAAAGGAAAGCCATGCTCAAAACGATCTGATGGTTTGGTGGTGCCATCTCTGCTCTGCCACGCATTCTTACATCATTCATGCTATTATCGCCAGTAATTGGGGGGCTACAGGACCTATGGTGTGTGATGTGCTCTGTCCGACAATGCTTGCTTTGTTACATTGTGTCGGGTCTCCAAAATTAGTTCTTTCTGCAATGACCAAGCCTGATTCCTCCGTCTAACGCCTCAATTGAGCAGCAGAGAACTCGAACAGGAAGGTATTGAAAGGGATGAATTTTTGTTACGCCTGTTCCAAAGCAGCACAGACATTGGTTGAGAGGAGGCAAGGGCAAGAATGGTGCATGGTTCTACATGACGAAATGGCTCTCCACGCAAGGCACACGAATAACGAATTCGATGTTGCAGGTTTTCCAAAAGAAATACTGCTTTGTCTCCGGAAGATAGGCACGAGGTTATGTAATCGACTTGCACCTTCTCGAACGAGCACGACAGAAAAGTGTGGTGGTACTACTCACACCACAGCTACAAATGGCAAGGACCTGCCACACAGTCGGCCACTGCATTTCGAACCGGTGCATGATCCTGAGACAGTCAGTCGGATACCCGAAGGAATGAAGGAAGAAGGAGATGGTTGTCATCTTCTCAACTAAACGACTCGTGGGAATAGCGAGGAAATGCACATGCCTCATGAGCCGCAATCTATACCTTTCTCATGTCATGTGTAACACACGACAACAAACAGGCATACAGATCTGAGACGTCCCTGCATTCTCGCAGGTGGTACACACGAAGCCCTAACAATGTCTTCACCGGTCGCTGGACATTCAAGCGCTTAACTACACAGTAATGCGGAGTGGTTCGTCCTTGTGTCCAGCACTCTGGAGATCAATGAAGCAAGTGAGCGAGACATGAGCGGGAACCGCCCGGAGAAATGCAGGGAAGCTGCCTGATGACAACATGCCACTGTTTTCGTTTGGCCCGATGAAGGCAAAAACAAGCGAATCGCAAGAAGCCGACGCGGTCCTCAGGTCTTGCACAGCTGCCTGAAATTGCTGCTCAGTTGGGTCTTGCAGAAATGAGATATCGCACCAGCCACGTTCTTGCAACCACTGAGACATTTTCAAGTACAAACTGTTCGGGTTGAATGTTACAACCAGCCCTGCACTCACAAGGCCGCCACTCGGGTTGTCCAGAGTAAAACGAGATGCCATGATGCTTTGGTCTGCAGTACGTATCTCAAAGGCAAGTTCGCCGGTGCTTCCGATGGACTTCTCTATTGCGGTCTTCAAACCGGCATAGCTGTTCGTGGTATGTCTTGTTTTCGTGTCTCTTGTCTAAGGTATAGTTCGTGGTCCATTGACCGCAGTGATTGAGGAAGACAGTAGTCCTGCAGGGTACTTGGATATGTGCCATGTACGGGCAGGTGGGCTTACACCCGCTGGGTCCGACATGTGTGCCGTTTTGGCGGGATACCTGTTGGCTTTCACTGCCAGGGGTATGAACACAGAAGACAGATACACAAATGGCCAGTCAGTGGCATACGTAACATCGTCGGTACTGCCAATCTTTGTGATGGTGCGAAGCATGGGGTGAGGAGTGCTCGAGATTGCACTGCAGTAGACGGTGTATCCGATTCGGTTTTGCAGACAGTTGAACCCAGGGCTCTCATTCGTGCATCCTTCGTACACTTCTGTGAAGGAAACTCGTTGGCTTTGCTGTGCTGTGGGTGTCGGCACTTCCGGATGCCCACGCGTTTTGTGTATGCGACCGCCTTTTATCGGCTCGTCTGCAATCTTCGTCGTCTTCCTCGGTGTGTCATGCTCGCGGGACGCATCTTTTGATGTGCAAACTCCCATGAATGGTGCACCGACGCCCTTTTTATCACACCTTAGGGCCTAGTTGTCTATTCTCCGGGTTGTTAATCAGTTTTGCATACCAAGTCGGAGGTGAAGTGCCAGTCGAAACTAGATGGCAGGTTGTGCATCTGGCCTGCTGGCAACAGATGGGACGACGGTTACGCCAAGGGCGCCTGTGCTCTATAGTTTCCCTTCTGCAAACCCGTGGCACCTATGACCGAAGAGTTTCAATTTCAGTCCGCGCCCATTCTTGTTGTGGCCACTGATGGAATGCCGCAAAAAAGTTGAAAAGAGAGAATCATTCGCTTGTGCTGTCGATTTCTACATGTGGTGTGAGCAAAAGGAACAGACAACGACGAGGAAGGCAAAGGGTAGATGGGTTCCATTTTTTCTCGTCTGAACTTTTGCACGTGATGAACCCAAAGCAGCATTTTCAGGCCACTCGTCAACAGCTCTGGAAGTCGTCTTGTGTGCGCGGACCACTCCCATTATGCTGTGTTCGGCGATGAAATTCTTTCATGGCCAAAATGCCGTCGGTATATTTCTGACAAAGGGAGCACCTCCAGTACCCCACATGGCCTCGCTACCCGGGAATTTGTCCCGGAGGACTCACCCTGTTTCCTTCGACCTTTTTCAGGTAAACGGCAAGATGGCACACCCCAACTGTAACTACGACTTCGCACACGTTGCCAAACAATCCTTACAACAGGCCGAATTTCTTTGATCTTCTCCTGTCTTCGCGGCGGGAGTTTATCGACACCTTCATTCCCGCTACTACTCCCACTCTTCTCAGCCGGAGTGAGGTACCGTCGGAGGTCTGCGCAGGAGGATCCAGCCGAATAAAACTCTTCCACCCCAACTGTGATATGCAGGTGTGCATCAACGTTGTGTGAATCAGGTTTGAACTCATAGTAGCCGCTGACCACAGGAATAGCCATCCCACAAGTCAGTAGCAGCAAGTTTCTCTTGAATGTAATACAAGGCTTCCCTATTGCAGTTTCATGCAAACCCTGTTTGTCCGTGTTGAATAGACCGATACCGATCAAGCTCCGGGGAGATAACAATCACAGTCCCAGTTCTTGCACTGCTCGTCGGAAGGTTTCAACGGACACAACGCCACCTTCAGCATACTGAGTTGCTCGCTGCCACGCCTGTGTGTCATGATAAGTAATCGTTTGATCAGTCATTAATATTAGGCGTAATTATCCTGTATCCCTAGGGTTGATATAAGGGAATGGCGATGGATATAAGAGAAACGCTTTTGACCGGAGGACCGAAATGATGACGAGCTTCACTTGACCATAGTTACGAAAGATTCTTCAAGATATGGTACGATGCCAAAAGGGGGGGATGCAAGATCGTGCTTGGAATGGAAACGCAACACCGCACTGGTCCCGTCTGCGCCGTGTTTCGGTCCTGTAAGCCACGTGAGATAGAGGCCTGCGGTGGCGGTGTGCACGTCATCAAACTACGGAGGTGGTAAGTGAAAAAAAGCTTTGATGGCAGTAACAGTATTCAGGGGGGCACTGCGCCTGTGCGCCAAGGCTTCCTTGTAGTTTTTGAATGAGCAGAAAGGATTTGCTCGTGTTCTTCCGTCGTTTTCGAGGTCCTCGACAGAAGGTCCAGTCCGCACATGATGTCCTTCAACGTATCATTGTGCAGAGTGATTCGGAGACGGCTCTTGACAAGTTTCAGGGGCGAAAACATCCTCTCCGCACCGGCAGTTCCTTGCTGCAACCAGCAGCATCTGGGTACAGCATTCGAAACTGGGTGTCACCCAAGAGGCTTGCCAGCACTTGACTGAACTCCATCCGCCCCAGTGCCTGGAGCAGTTCCTCTAACGAGGTCGTGTGCGAGTGCACAGGTGGCAGTGTATGTAATGTCATCCATGGGGTGAGCTTGTGCGTGTGTTTTCAGGTGGTTCACAAGAGGAGCAACCTGTTCTTTGGACTTTTTCGACGTTGCCAAAAACTCCCATCGTGGATTTTACACACAAAAGCTGGGATGGTGGCACACTGAATGCGGCCATAATGCTTCGCCCATCTTGGGGCTTTGCATACGTTCCCTCACCGCCTTTTTGATATTTTAGTATAGCTGGGTGCCCACGAACTGTGTTCCACGCATTGCTGCACGGTACACCGTATGGTGACACGGACACATCACGTGACATCACGTGCGCATCACGTGCCACACCGTGATGTGCCACGTGACAGCAGTACTTGACAGTACAGTACAGTACTGCGGGAGCCACTTTTATTTGTTTCCGGCGAGATTTGCTGGTAAGAAAAAAACCCAAAATGTTTTGATATCGAAATTTATAAATTATTTTTATTTTTTTGAAAAACCGAAACCGGAAAACCCCGGTTTCGAAAACCGGGAAACCGGGTTTCTAAAGTCCCCTGCACTAGGAGAAAGCCACTGATCCAGTGCTGCTTGATTTCATGCCGAATCAAAACGACCAGCAGCCTATCGGTCCCAGGGTACGGTTTGTCAGAAACCTAACCTCTCGTGCAACCTGCTCCAGAGCCTTCTTTCCCGCACGCTTCTTTCTTCCATGCGAATATTTGCAATACGCCTGAGTGTTTTCAGACATGTCGGCGACAGGCCTTCGTCTTCTTTGTCACTTGGCACGTCGTAGGTCCGGGTTCGAACTCGCTCTCTTCGTCCTCTTCTGCTTCTTCTACCTCACTTGCAGCGGACTTCTCGTCAGAAGAGTCACATCTTGGTCTCTTTGGCATGCTTGTCTTTCATAATAAACAAGGTGTCTGGCAGGTTTTGCACAGAAAACAGACGGCAAATTTTACATAAAAAAAAGTATCTTTTCCCCCCCGAAATTTTTTCCTCAGCTGCCACTCATTGTCTTGCGAAAGCTTGTCTCGCCACTTCTGAAGTTTCCACAGCTTCCACAGCAGGGGACTCGCATACTGCATGAAGAGTCGTGCAGTACAACGATGAGTGTTTCCTAATTGCTTATAGAACCTTCCTCAAGTCGGATGAGCCACTCCAGCATCCTTTCGCAGCCGAAAAGAATCAGAAGGTGGGTGTTCGGACACCAGCAAGGCAGTGGGAAAGAAACCCCCCATCACCCTTGACCTCGACCGAAGTCTGCACCTGTTGTTCCCAGAAGTTCCCGCAGACTTGACACCGTCTAGACCACTTTCTGCGGTTTCCCGTTTGTTGGTTCCCGTGGTTTCTGCCTTTTGGCGAAGGGTGTGTGGAAGACTTGCTCGGGGCTAGTCCCCAAGGAGAACCAGATTGTTGGGGGGCGCAAGCCAGGAGGTCATGGGCACTAGTTTGAACCCAAATTTTCAGCCCAAAATGTTTAACCCAAATTTTGCTAGGTGTAGATCGACCCTGCTATTTTGGGTCCAACGTTCGCTCAGCGTAGATTCGCTAGGTGTAGATTCGCTAGGTGTGGATTGGGTTAGGTGTAGATTTTGGGTTGAACGCTAGGTGTAATGTTTCCCTTCCGATGTATAATCCACCTGATCCCAGTTCCCCGAAACTCCCCGAAACTTGCTCGAAACTCCCCGAAACTCCCCGAAACTCACCCCGTTTTTGGGAGAAAAAAGTGGATTTGCTTGGGTGGGTGGGTGGTGGGTGGTGGGTGGGTGGGTGGTGGGTGGGTGGGGGGTAGGTGGGTGGGTGGGTGGGTGGTGAGTAGAAGGAGGTTTTCATCTCAGCACTACCGGCATGACGCATGACGACGAATGTTTGAAGAACAGTTTAGACTTGGAGGTTCAGCGGAGAAGCAGGTGATACGCTCCACAAACCCAACCCGCAACGTATCACAAAACTCCCGCATCAACAAATCAACAAGACCAGACTGTAAGAGCCGAACCAAACCACCATCGCAAAAAAAGAAAGTGCCGTTTGTGGCGGTCGAGGTGGTCGTTGACGAGGTGATGCAGACACCGCAAAGTGTACCGTAAACTGGATGACGCGCAATGACAAATGTTTGAACAAGGGATTAGACGTGGAGGTGCAGCGGAAGCGAGATGCTGCCACTTTGCACCGCCCGGTGCAGTACAGCTCGCAAACCCGACCCGCAACACATCACAAAAACGACCCGAATCAACAAAACCGTACGAGCCCGAAAGAAAAAAGAGAAAATGCCGTTCGTGCGTACGGCTGCGACGAACACGGTTCCAATCCAGTTATTGGGTGGTTGACGGCAGCGCATCCGCAGCAGCAGCGAAGTCAACCACCGCCACCGTCCACGCGCTGGCGGGGATGACCACGAAACCCTCCGAACCACGGAGAAGAAGAAGAAGAAGGCAGAGGAGAACCGGGGGTAGTGAAGCAACGAACCCGCGGGGTATCGGCACCAGTCTGTCGTGAGCGTGCCACACCCTGGCAAAGACAAGCACATTTGGCCAGGCGTGCAGGAGATTACTTGCGCACGTGCCAGGCAAGCACCGGCAGCACAGGTCGCTAGTGCCAGCGAGGTAGCCGCATGGGGACCCCCAGTCCCAAACAGGGAAACTCCCCGAAACTCCCCGAAACTCCCTAAAACTCCCCGAAACTCCCCGAAACTCCCAAAACTCCCCGAAACTTGGGTCAGGATCAGGTGGATAATGCATGGGATCTCTACTTCGAGATAAGGCAGTTCTTTTAACGTGTGTACTGACATTTCGGCATGATATAGCCTCGCGTACTTGGCAGTCGCACGTATTTTGTACAGGCATCCGGTGGTAAAAAAAGGCAGAACCAACTCGAAAAACAAGAAATGTTGCAAGCAAACCTCCTCGAATTCATCATCGTCCAGCTGGAAATTGGCTTTGAACGCAAGGTCGTACATGTCCTGCTTCAGGATCGGTTGCAAGAAGTCCTGAGGGGTGGGTGGATTTGCGACACTTGAGATTGTCCCTAGTCTATTCGGTGTGACTTTGAACGTCTTTCTGCACACAGTGCACTAGCAAGGCTGAGGATTGTAGCCTGCATAGCCTATGCAAGATGCGGGCCTGCATACTACGACTACAGCATGCAAACTCAAACTGGGAGTGCAACATACCTCTTCACGGATGTCATTTGCAACGTACTTCGATGGACAGATGAGGCTGTAGGCGTTGGCGTCATCGCCGTAGTTGTTGTTGTTCGTTACTTTTTTGAACAAAGGACGTTGAATGTCTGTGCGCACTGACGGGATTCCGAAGCTGCGGTCGGTAGATGAATCGTTGCGGTATCCTGGGCGTGTCGCTTTGCCGAGATTCTTGTCCACCAGCTCGTCTTCAGGCACATTTGCCATCATGCACTGCCTGACGCCCCATTCATCCGGTTTGTTCCTGTAACCAAAGGCGAAGTCCTTCGGCAATTCGCGTGCATTGGCAAACCCTTGATTCTTGCATGTGCCCAAATGGTCCTTCGCCACATCTTTGAAGTCCTCGACGACCTTTCGAACGATTGTTGTGTTCGGCTCCTTCCCATAAGCCATGGCCTGCCAAACACCCTCCTCCTCATGTTTGCGATTAGCACCAAAACGACATTCTTTCGGGTCGATGCCTTGCTTCTGCCAGTCATAGTGACGCTTTTTTTGCTCCCCGGGTTCGTACGCATTGTGCGTCTTGCAATACAGTGCATGTGCCGCTGCTTGTTCCTCATCATCTGCCTCTTGGTAAGGATACATTACGCTCTTGCTGCTTTCTGACGCCTTCGTAACCACACCGAATTTCTTCGCAGGATCGGCAACGAGGCCTATTAGTGAATTTGTATGGACGAGCAAACAACACTGACTGTGTGACCTCGAGCAGTGGGGTCGCTGTCGGATGCAGTCCTGCTCGCATGCAATGGAATATCATCTCACCTTCGACCTAGTGCGATCTGGTCTCCTGGACACGCCAGATTGCGTGATGACGTTTCACTTCGTGGGGGCCTTATTCCCTGAGAGGCAGGAAAACTCGTCTATTGACTAGGGGGAGTTAACGTGAATACCGTTTGTTGGTTCCTTCCTGCGACCGAGAGGCTCTATTTTGGACGAGCGATAGACGGCTTCCTTCAGTTCTTCTTGCTTCTGCAGGAACAAAGAACGGGTGTCGGGTTGAATCAGTGACAAGGCAGAGTCGTTGTACGCATTCTTTCTGCCGTGCGCGATGTCCGGTGGAGGAGCATCGCGCGCCTTGCCGGGATGGAGTAGCGTTCTGCCGACTTCTTGCCGGCTCTTTCTGAAGGGAGCTACGGTGTCGGGTGTTTCAGGCCGTTCGGTGTCATGCTTTACACAACTGCCCGCTGTCGCCAGTGGGTCTGACAAAACCTTTCCCGCTGCAGGAATGAGAGGGGCCACATTGCGAAACTTGCCCTGCGTATTCGTGCCGACGAGGGATGGCAATGTGTCTCCCATCGGGTGTGTTTTTTGTTCCTGCCAATTAGGTCGTATTCAGGGGCTTATATGGATCTGAGAGATTTGGCGGGAAGGTTGGGAGTGCAGTGGGTGAAACTTGGGCAGTTGGACTGTTGCCTCTTGGCAGAGGTTTCCGACGCGTTTCGTCCCACGCAGGACACTGTGTCATGCTCGCCCAGCCAGGTGCCAACTTGGCAGTTAGAACGCGCTGCGGCAAGAAGATCGGGTAAAGGCGTTGGGGCAACAGAGTTTGTTTGCGTTCCAACCGAACGTTAGCCCCGATCTAGTTTCCTGGCGCCGGCACCTGCTCCGGTCAATACAAGACAAAAAGGTTTCGAGGTCTACGCAATCTAGATCTAGACTTCTCTGTGATTTCAAAAGTCCCGCACACAGCTCCTGCATGCGTCGATTGGTATGCGAATCCTCGGAGAGCGACTTGCTGTATCATGAGGTCGGCTAGAGGACTAGAGTGGCAGTCGTGGGTGCGATAACCCGAACATTGGCTGAGGTTGCGCTTTCGACTGAGCTGCTCACACTTCTCCTTCCTTCCTGGCGCACTCGAGCATCAGGTTCTGCATTTGGAGCTAAAAAACCAGCGAGTGTGCCCTGTGATCGATCGAATCTCGCCCGCTTCTTCGGTGGCATGGTGCCCTGACTGACCCTGGCCAATGCCCAAAAAACTGAACTGCCTGTTCAGAAAATTATCACTTTTTTTCCCGCCCGCCCAAGTTTTTTTTCGGGTAAACAGTAAACTTGACTGCCCAAGTTTGCTATTCATACATAAACCCCTGGTCGTGTTTGAGCCACCGTGCTTGTGGTACCCTGTGGTATATTGCTTGTTTTCACTCCAGATGCAGCCTGGTTCATACGGTAGAGCTAATCCAAGTTGCTCTTTGAATCGCTTGATTCTTGTCAAAGCCTAATAAATCGTCTGTTGAGCGGTGCCGAGGCGGTCGACCCTAACGGACAAGGATGATTCGTGTTTAACTCAACTCCGACCAAGCGCCTTCATTCTTGTGGGGTTGCCACCACTTTTTTAGGCGTTTTGGGGCTGGGATTTCACAATTTCAATCATATCTTTCCATTTGCCGCCGTCGGAGACCGAAAAGTTGTCACACTCCTCAGTTCCACGGCTGTCCAGTTCCCCCGCCCGAGCAGCTACTGCTGGGTCGACATTGAGGAAGACGTAAAGTGAAAACAAAGTTCCGGGATGATCAAACCCCCGATTCCAGAAATCCAAAACTCGAAACCTACCACTCAGGTGCCCGTAAAATGCTCCAAAACGGCGGGGAAAGTGGTCAGACGCTCGTTTAGGCTGAAATAATGGCTGCAGAATGCAAAAACAAGGCCAAGTCACCCCCACAAGCCAATTCCTAGGCAATTCCTGAAGGAAAATTTGCAGGACCCAAACCGCAGCCACAAAAAACAGCCCGACTAGGACACAACCGCAAACGGAACCCAAAAACAATCGGATCCCCCAGGAAAGTTTGATCCACACCGGTGTGGGTTCATAAAACGCCCGCAAAATGTGTCGCCAAACTGCCGGGACCCTAAAAGGACCCTAAAAGACCCCTACTTTTCCAAAAAAAAGGGGGCCCCCAGCAGCCCAAAACCAGGAACCTACCCCTCAGGTGGTCCTGAAATGCTCGGGAAATTCAAAATAACTGGTCGGATGCTCGTTTAGGCTGAAGTAACGGCTGCAGAATGCAAAAACAAGACAGAATCACCTCCCACAAGGCAATTCCTTAAGGAAAACATCAGAAACCCCAGGTGGGGTGTCACCAGAAATCCAAAACTCGAAACCTACCACTCAGGTGCCCGTAAAATGCTCCAAAACGGCGGGGAAAGTGGTCAGACGCTCGTTTAGGCTGAAATAATGGCTGCAGAATGCGAAAACAAGGCCAAATCACCCCCACAAGCCAATTCCTAGGCAATTCCTGAAGGAAAATTTTCAAAACCCAAACCGCAGCAATCAAACCCCGATTGCGGCAATCCGGAAACACCCAGTGGCAATGCAACTGAACATCGTACTAACTCGACAGCTTTCGAATTCGAAGAGCCCAGTCGCTCGCGTAAAGGTGAAGAGCACGAACGTTTGCGAGGAATGCCAACTTCCGTTTACTTCTTTCTTTCTTTTCGGAGCGGAAAAGTAGGTCTGGACCCTTGGAACCGTTTTGTGCTTCCATGACGAAGTTTCGCGTCCCTCTGATACAGTGATTGGTTCATTCTTTGGCATGGAGCAGCAGTCGAGTTTTAAAAACGTTGATGGCTGTTCGGATAGCAGAAGGAAGTGGCGAAGCAACAATGCAGTAGAAAACTACGTCAAATGTTGGAACTTCTTTCTTTTTCTTTTTCAGAACGCGGATTAGGATTCTGAAAAGTAGGTCTGGAGCCTTGGAATCGTTTTGTTTTTTTCCATTACGTAGTTTCGCATCCCTCTGATACAGTGATTGGTTTGCCTCGAATCGTTCATTCGTTGGCATGGAACAGCAGACCAGTTTTAAGTACGTGCGCTCGGCTAAGGCCGGCGCGTGGCGAGACTGGAGGCAGCAGTTAAAGTTCGGGGAACAGCAAAGTTCGGGCGAAGCTAAGTTCGGGCAATGCTAAGTTCTGGTGAAGCAAAGTTCGGGTGAAGCTAAGTTCGGGCGAAACAAAGTTCGGGCGAAACAAAGTTCGGGCGAAACAAAGTTCGGGCGAAGCTAAGTTCGGGTGAGCAAAGTTCGGGCGAAGGTGAAGTCCGGGCGAAGCTAAGTTCTGGGTGAAGCAAAGTTCGGACGTTCTGGTGAAGCTAAGATCGGGCGAAACAAAGTTCGGCGAAGCTAAGTTCGGGTGAAGCAAAGTTCGGGCGAAGCTAAGTTCTGGTGAAGCAAAGTTCGGGCGAAGCTAAGTTCGGGTGAAGCAAAGTTCTGGTGAAGCTAAGTTCGGGCGAAACAAAGTTCGGGCGAAACAAAGTTCGGGCGAAGCTAAGTTCGGGTGAGCAAAGTTAGGTGAAGCAAAGTTCGGGCGAAGCAAAGCTCGGGTGAAGCTAAGTTCGGGCGAAACAAAGTCCGGGTGAAGCTAAGTTCGGGTGTAAAGTTTGGCCTCTTACCCGGGGCCCAGCACGGGGGGGGGCCGCCCTGGGGCAGCCTTTTCCCGCCGCTCCCCCCTCCGGTATTTCTCCGGGGGGCTGAGAAACTCCGCAAAAAACGCAAATTTCGGGCACATCAGGCCCCGAAACGACAGCAAACCTCGAAATAATCTTCGACCGGAAAAGTGTCATGGGCGGGGTTTGAACCCGGACACACCGGCCTGAAGGCCGACACCCGCTCACTCTGCCACCCATATACAATTTCCCAGGGGAGAAAAAGCCAGCTCCGCGCTATTATCTAGTTCAAAAACAATACACTTTTTTAGCGTTATTTGTGGATTAGAAGGTCGGTATTTTAAAGTCTCCGGTTGACCGTAGAGGCTTGGGTATGGCGGGGGGTTGAGTGCGACTCGTTTCGGGTGTTGTGTCACTTCGTTGTGAAACCTTGTGAAGTCCCCTAACGCGTTTAGAGGGTGCTTGGGTTTGGGTAGGGTGTGGTCGTTCTGCTGCGGCGTGAAAAGCCAGGAAGTTTCGACGCTAATCTTCGACTCTTGATTATGTTCACCGGGTCGCATGCTCGTCAGGAAGATCCCGGTGCCTGGCTTTTCTTCTGGGTGGTTTCGTGTTGCTCGGTGGCTGTGTGTTACGAGGTACGGAGTAGGGGAGGAAAAAAGGAAAAAACTGGGGGAGAAAAAAATAAGGAAAAAGGGGGGGAGTTGGGGTTTTGAGGGTTGTCCTCAGGGTACGGGGGGTGGTTGGAGGGGTTGGGCGACAGAGGTTATGCTTGCGCTGTTCGCATGGAGGCTCGTTGGCTCGAAGAAGTGGAAGCAGCGTAGGCTATTGTTCGGTGTTACTCTTACAGACGTAAGATGAGAAAAAAAAAATTTAGAAAGTTCCTTGTTTGACTGTTTGTTGTCCTCCACAATCGGGGTTCTCTAGCTGCACGAGGCAGCCGTGGATGGTGAAGTTAGGTTCCTCGCTTACTTTCCTTATTCTTTTTCGTAGCCTTGAGCGTGTGCGTTTTTTAGTGTAGAGAAAAGTGGGGTTGGCTCGAATAGAGGCTATTCACATTGCATGTTCATAGGACCTCCAGTCTCGAAAAACGTTGATGGTACTGTTCGGATAGGGAAAGTGAGCGAAGCAACAATGCAGTAGAAGACTACGTCAATTGTTAGAAGTTAGTAGCGACAGGACAGCGGGCGCGTTGCAATTGTAGAGAGACGTCAAAGCCGGAAGATCGGTGGTCTGCTTCAGTGCGGTACTCGTCGGCATGCCGAGAATCCCGTATCGATACCGGCAATGTGGTCTTCTTGTGCGGAGTTTTGAGACTGTTTTTGCTTGACTTCGACAGCGCATGGCAAGGGGATACGCTGTGTAAACGGATTGCGCACAGGCATCCAGGAAAGGGCCAAGCACTTCAGGTTCTACTCCTTCCACTGAGGAATAACGGGAGGATTTGCGTGCAGGTCACTGCGGACTCTGCTCTCCCCCCCCCCTTCTTGAAGCTGTAGGACGATGAGCCCGGCGAGCACTCTGACCGCCAACCTTCGCAGATTTGTTTTCACTCTTTCCGAGCGACGGGAGGCAGCTCCGGAAGTGGGTGGGGGATAATTGGTACGCTGTGCCCCTCAACGGTACGAGTGAAGTGGGTTGTTCACCCCTTCGCCTCTGCTCGTGCTATTGCACGTGACCGGCAGTGTTGTTTGCAAGTTTACAACATGTGGCATGCTTTTCTCTATGAGATCTAAAAAGAGAAGGTTGCCTCAGGCTCACATCCTCCTTTCTCCTGAAGTCGCAGGATGAACGTTCTACCAGGTAGCGTCCCCGAATCAGCCAAATCATGCTTTGGACCTTGACAAGGGAGTGCACTGCAAGACGCAGAAAGGCGAATACCATCGAGCAACCCGATTAGTAGTGTTCGTGTCGACCTAGGCTGGAGGAAAAACGCAGCCACCTTCACAAACAAACGCGCGATACATCGGTCGGTTGTCAAGCAACCCAAAGAAAAGAGAAAGGCGGCTACCGGCTACTACACATCCCAAAAACACTTCAACCCGCCAAAGACTAGGAACTTGAGCTCGCTAATTTTGACTTGTGACGATGGTGGATTCTAGGGAAAAGAAACTTTGTTTTGATAAGTAGGTCTCAATAAGACTCCCGACAGGTACGAGACTATGTGCATGAATAATACTGTGTAGAAGAGGTGACAGTCGTGCACTGTTCCTCCTCCGCGTTGCGGTTGTTGTGCGGACGAGAAAGAGACGCACGCACATGTCGGTACGAACTTGCAGCGTGTTCAACTTACGCGCAGAAAGGGGTGAGCTTTGTTGGTTGACTGAAACAAACTTTCTGTTCTGTTTGAGCACGGGAAAACTGTGCTTTGCCAAGGAACCGGCCCCAAGCATGACCACAGCCCAGTCCAACTCGTCCCGCCGGATCAGTTGACGGTGCTCGTCTCGGCACCCGTTTCACTCGCCAACAGAGCACTCTTCTCATTAATGAGCGGGGTGGAGATGGGTTTAGTGTCGTTCTCGGCTTCGCAGTCTGTTTCGTCCTCGTCGGAAAACGCTTCGTCGTCTGAGAACACGCGGCTGTTGACGTCCTGTGGTGTTGGTTGCACAATTCCCAACCCGGTTTCGAAGAACCTCGTTTCACCACTTTGTCTTGAGCTGTGAGGCTTTTCAAAAGGCGAAAATGTTTCGAGGAGCTTGCAGGCCATGTACTTCGTTCCAATTCACTTCTTCTTACTCAAGCGTCCGCATAGACCGATGGGGCTCTTCGTTTCGTGGGTTGTTCCGCATTTCTTCGTCCCTGTCCCTCCCGCATTGCCGACATTGCCTTTGTTTGGGGACACCTTCAACAAAAAGGCCAAGCATACCGAGCAAATAGAAAACGATAGGTGGTTCAGAGGGTCCCTCTGCGATCTTGGGCTTGCTGTGCTCACCAGATCTACTGGGGGCAAGCAGAAATGAACGAGAAGGCCTGCACACAGCGGGCCAGCGGCGCAGACGAGGAATGCGAGAGTGTAGTCGCCGCCCTGAGCCTGTTTAATCAAGCCTGTGATCGGAGGCCCAACCATGGAGCCTGTCCCGAAACCCAGAAAGATGACGGCGATGATAGCACCCAGCTGCGGGCCCGCAAAATACGCGGCGGCGATGGCTGGGAAACACGCGACGCAGCCGGCCACAAACAACCCGATTCCCGACGTGGTGACGACCATCAGGGCGAACGTACTGCAGAATGGCCACGAAGCCATGAACGCCACCGTGCCCAGTGCGGCGATCTGGGAAAAGGTTCGGTATCAAGTAATGAGGCAATGCCGAGTACTGTAAGCGAGGTGAGAGACGTTTCGACGAACTGTTGTCGAATCACACAAGATTCATCGGAACAACGAGAGAGCTCCCACTCACTTGGGTGGTGTTGTTCGCGTAGAAAGAATTCGGAACATCCGCACATGTCGGCACACGCCAGAAATTGACCCAGCTTACAGGACTGAATAAGACCAGCTCATCCCAAAGGTGCAGAATGTGCAACACTTGAGAGGGAGAGGGGTTATCCGTGGAATTACCTGACCTGGGCGGTTGATTGGACCGAGTTCGGCCTTGTAGCGATAAATTCGGACAGCTCCCACGAACTGACGGCCCGCCGAAAACTGTGAAAAGGGGTACCTTGAACGTCTCCTTCACACCAAACCGGCGTGCGATCTCGCCCCAAAGAACACTACCGATGGTTGACATGCCTCCGAAGAGCGACAGCAGCATCGTCGCGTTGTCATGACTAATGGCCGCGCGGTTTTCGTAAGGCGGTGCACCGAAAGCCTGGGCGTATGGCACCGAGTAAACCACCGCCGAAAAGAAGGCCCAGGCGTAGCCCATGCCGACAAAGAAGAGCACGATCACAATGCGGTTTGTGACAATGCTTTTCAAGCCCAAATGCGTTTCGGCTTGAGATGAAGCACACGGAGTCCGTCGCGATATGACCAACCCTGCCAAAACTGCTGGAACCGCTAAAACTGTAAGTGTAAACGAAAATGTTTGTCGCAGACAGCACTTGGCGGCTCATAGCTTATGTTCGGGCAATACTGTCTGTCGTTCTTTGGATTAATGTTTATGCCTTCTAAAGAGAAAAGAGAGAACAGGGTGGCATCGACTCATGCACACACACACAATATGCAGTTCTTGTCACAACAACGACAGGTAGTGCATACTGATGGCAAGCTCACGAAACGACTTCCTCCAGTTGTTACCTTCTTCACGTGAGAGTAGATAGCTCGACAGCATCGGCACAACAGTAGTACCTGCTCCGCTACCGGCGTACACGAGCCCATAGGCAAGAGCTCGTCGTTCTTCAAACCAGTCACCCACGGCAGCCAAGCCAGGAGAAATAGTGCACCCACCGCTGATGCCAAGAATGAGTCCGAAGGAGAGAAGGAGTGTCATGTACGATTGGCACTCGGTTGATACAAAAAAGCCGAGCCCGGCAGTGATGCCCGCGGCAGTGAGCACGGGTTTCGGTCCTACTCGGTCGCTAATGTGTCCCGTGATGCAGCCGACAGCAGGAACCAAACCATTCGCGATCGACACAATCATCGACAGAGACGAATCAGAAGGCTTCCCGAGATCACTGTCCGCCTGAAAGCGGTCCATGAAGACACCAAACGAGTTGATGCCGCTGTGCGTGTTTTACGTGCATGAGTCTCCCTCGACGAATGTCGATGTGCCACTCTCTCATTCTCTCACCCGCCCCGCGCGGTGTTGACTGTGGCTTTCATAAGCCTTCACGGTGCAAGGGTTTGGCTGTGAACGAGTTCGAAAAGCTACTACTAAGCTGATACACCTGCTGAATGGGCAGAGCCCATAATAAATCCGACGATTCCTCAAAATAAGAAGGGAATCTTACCAAAAGACCAAGATGGTGAGGAGAGGATTTTGCGTCCTTGAGGCGTGCTACAAACGAGACATCGAACTCGTAGCCGCTGCACTGTGCCTACAACTGCTCAAAAGCGGATGGAGGCTGTTCACTTCTGAAGGTTTCCCACGGGAGGCGCTGCAAAAACTATGGCACATGACAATGGCACATGGCTACGGCACATGACAATGGCACATGACGTACGGCGGGGTTGGATGGGCACCAGCAGGTCAAGTCGTTCTTCGAGCAGACGAGGGAACGCAATGGTATCTTCACGACTTGCGCTGTGTACAGCAATGCAAACCAAAATCATCATAGATGCTTTTGTGTCAACTTCGGCGGGCCTCACCGCATTCAAATACTCCCTGAGGCTGTACATATTAAAGATGCACAATACACGAGGGTGCTGTACTCGATTGTGGTCGGCAGCTATGTCATCCCGAGAGATTGGGGAACAATGAGAACAAACTCATACCCAAGGACTGTAAGTTGGACGATAAAGGCGCAGAACGCCATGAGAAACCCTAGCGGGTGGTCCGGTGGGTGTATGTTCTGTAAATGCAAATGCCTTCTTGAAGTAGCCCGCGATGAGCGTCGAGACGACACCACCGAGGTCCCATATTTACGCCCAGGGTGCGTAAATTTGTCCGACTCACGCGACCGCCCAACGACTTTCTCGGCATCCATCGCCTGCGCCGAAGATCCCTCGGCGTCGGCAAACGCGGTCGAGAGCTCAGTCCCCTCGTCGCGCGCCTTTGCAGGGAAGCACTGCCGGGGGTCTATCGTTTCGTGGTGTTTTCGATAGTTCCTGAAAGGTGTTTCCCTGCACAAAGTTGTTTGAGCGCCTGGGAACATGTTCGCTCCCCTAACGCTTCGAACGGTCTTTTTTGACAGTGACACAGTGACAATTGACAACAGGGTTGCTCTCGTGAAATGGTACTGGACCAGCAGGTGCAGCAACACGACAAGCCGAAACAACACACCCACAACCCGACAACCTGTGTCGCACGTTTTTGCGACCTGGTTCCATTTTCAGTATGGAAGCCCTCGTTCAAGACGTGCTGCGTCCTACTTGCAAACGCAGAAGTAGAAGGTGCTCGCCTTGCTGAGCGACGTTTGCTTGAGCTATTCTTTTTTCTTCTTTTTCTTCCGGATTGAAAGCGAACCGCGTAGAGCGAAAGCGATACAGGCAATTACGGGACCGAGTCACACACAGGGGTGAATTCTTCTCGTTCACAACACGAACATGAGTTTTGCAATCTCGCATTGATGCAAGGATTGGTGTTGCGTAAACAATATCCAAATACTTACGACAGTGAGTCCGCAACTTTGCAGCCCTGTCGATAGCCAGAAGAATGGACCCGACTCCACAACTTTAAAACAGCTGCAGTAGTTACGCTCCAGTACTACAACAGTAAGCCTGTCCATCCCATCCTGACAGACCATGGCGCACTGTAGGTATGGACCTGGTAGACCAGTACATCGTGATAAACGGCAGGCAATACGATGCAGCTCTAGAGGATAGGGGTGGACCGGCTTATAACAGGTGTCTGCACCCAATTTTGATTGACAGGCTCGGATACATTCGTTCTGACGACCGACGACAAAGGTCGAGGCTAGTCGTTCGCCCTTCGAGGCCGGTGATTAAGCCTCTGTCGGAACTGGTCAACAGGACTTAACAATCTTTGCTAATTAGAGCAACTGTTATGCAAGCTGCGAGATGAGCAGGCTCTGTGATAGTTGTCAACTAGTCGTCACAAAAGAGGCACTTTCCCTGAGGTGCCGAGCCGCAGGGACACTTTTGCGGGGGTGGGGGCCCGCCCAAGACCTTTGCTTTGTACTCAGCATCCAGCTTCAGCTGGGCATTGACAGGGTTGCAGAGGATACACTTCCCGTTTGCAGACGCGCCGCACGGGCACATGGCAGAAGAGCGCACGACGCGCTTCATCTCGGGTTCGAGCCTCGAATCGAGCACCGTGCTGCGCGACTGTTGCAGAGCGCCGGTCAGAATCCGCTTCTTGCGCTCCTCGTACGATTCTTCGGCGGGCGGCGCCGCCGCGCTTCGGCGGGAGCTGGCGGCCGTGCGCGCACGCGCGTCTTCGAGGCTGTAGTCGCCGAGGACGAAAAGCTTCTCCTGCCGCGTGTGGTCCGCCAGAATGCGGCGCCTGCGCTCTTCGTAAGAGAGCGACTTGTCGTAGGTACCGGTGGCGCGTGAGACTTCCTTCAGCCCTGCTTGCACTTGGACGAGAGCAGCATTCTCTTCGCTCGGTCGACTGGTTGGACTTGGCCGATCTCTGGCGGATGTATCCTCCTGTTTGCTGGCTGGCCTCTCAGCTGGCACTTCATCGTCCACGGTCATCACGATCATGGAGGAAAGCAAAAGGAAGAGTTTTCCGCACACGGGACAGTTGGCGGGCAGGTCGATGCTGGAAAGCTCCTCAGGAAAGCCCACGTCGCAGTACGGGCACCGAAACAGGCCCCGCCCGCCTCTGTCCTTGAACGAGCTGATTTGACTCGCCCGGTGCCCTGGCGTCGACGCCGACGACGCCGTCGGGTCAAACGCGCTGCTCGCTTCTCCGTCGCTGTCGCTGTCGGGGAACGGACACGCGCGCCTTTTCGACGGCACCGTCGCCGCTCTCCCGACGCGGGTCAAAGGCGCCGAGTAGTAGTCCTCGCGCGGCACCGCCGACAGCGTTTTGAAGACGTCGTCTTCCGAGTCGCTGTCGGTGTCCCATCGGTCGTCCACGACGGTCGCGGGTTGCTGCTGGGCTGCGTGCGACGGAGGGGGCGCTGCGCCGGTCGCGCCTGCGCTGGGCACTACGTCGGGCAGCCCGTTGAACACCTCCGCCTCCGGCGGCCCCGCCCCCACCCCGGTGTGCGCTTTCGGCAGCTTGGGCAGGGCCGGCATCACGAGCGGCCCGCGCTCCTGCTTCTTCGCGGCGGCCTTCGGCGCCTGGGCCGCAGGCGGCTGCTGCTGCTGCTGCTGCTGGTGGGGTTGCTGCTGTGGTTGCTGCTGTTGCAATTGGAGTTCTTGCGGCTGCTGCTGCATGGCCACGGCTTGCTCGTGGGAGACGACGGTGACGGTAACGGTGGCGGGGGGCCTCGCCTTCTGCAGGGTCTGCAGCTGCTGTTCGAGGCGGGCGATTTCTTGGTCCCTCTTCTGCACCTCGTTGAGGCGTTCCGCGACGGCTTCGTTGAGCTGGTGCTCGAGATTTTCGGCCCGCTGCTTGACGATGCTCAGCGACACACGGCGCTCTTCGTCGCCGGCGGCGTTCGACTGCTCCAGCGCGTCCGCCAGCTTCTCGAGTTCCCGCCGCTTTTTCCGCTCGGCCGTCACCTCCGCTGCGAAGAACTCGGCGCATTCCTTCTCCTCCAGTAGCTGCTGCTCCAGTGCTGCCGCCTTGTCCGCAAGTTCTCGTTGCTCGTCTACCTGCGACGCGAAGAACGCCGCACACTGCTTCTCTTCTTCCAGCGCTGAGCGTGCCTGTGTCCGTGTATGTCTTTGTAAAAATTCAAGGCTGCTAGCTCTCTCGCGTCACAGCTGACGCTCTTGTGTGCTGCCCAGAGTGACCACGCGCTGTTCGAAACTGTAGCCTCGTTTAACACCGGTTATGTTACATTTATTATGTATTGTGTTGCAGCGAGGAGCGTCGTGTTTCGAATACTTCGCTTTCTTTTAGGACCCAATAGCTCTGTCTACATACGCTTCCCGCCCGCCCATGTGTCACCTTTGCCAGGGGTTTAAGACCGCTTAGAACCCCAACTCAGACCTCAGAACCCCAACTCAGACCGCTTAGAACCCCAACTCAGACCGCTTAGAACCCCAACTCAGACCGCTGTCGGGTGAGTGGGCTTCCGTTGGCTCATCGTCCATGCACCATTTCGGTTCGCGGGGCGAGCCGGCTCGGCAGCGGATGCCCTGCATGGCCCCTCCGCCCGTTGCTGTGTGACGCTGCTGACATTTGAGAAGCGCCCGTGACGCCATTTTACACCACAAAATCCGCGCCCAACCGCAACGGTGACTTCTCGGAGGGATTGGCTAGTAGCCAAAGCGCTGAGTCACACATTTTTTGCAGCGGGTGTGGTTCATCAACCCGGCGAGTGAATTCAGGACTCGCGACTAACTAAAACGAGTGGTCGACCACTGGCTCAGTGGTCGACCCCCTGTAAAAAAAGTGCGAGTTGGTAGGGGAGGGGGCCCGTGCTGTGACGGCTGGCGGGTGAAAAGAAGGAGGGGCACACGTTGCGGAGGTCGTCTTCGAGCTCGTTGCGCATCCACTTCGCACCCTCGGCTTCGGCCCGCTGCAGCTGGTCGTAGAAGTGCTGCGTGGCGGCGGCCTCTTCCTGCGGCAGGTTCTCGGCATCTGCCCGTTCTTGCTCAGCGACCAAACGGGCGTGCTGCTCGGCTTGCTCCAGCTGCTCGGCGAAAAACGCTGCGCAGGCCCGCTCTTGGTCCAGCAAGTCTTGCGTCTGCTGCAGCTTCGAGAGAATGTCGCCTCTTTCGAGAGCCCACTCCTTGTCTGCCGTTTTCGAAGCTTCTTGGTACGCCGCGGCGCTTTCTTCCATCAAGGCTCCCAGCTCGCGCTCCCTTTTGACCTGTTCTTCGATTTTCACTTCGAACTTCGCCAGCTCGGCCTCGGCCTCGTTTTTCGCCTTCTGCAGCTGATCTTCGACCTGCTTCTTCTGCCGGATGGCGGCGGACACGATGCCGGTGGCGTTCTCCGGCGTTTTCGCTTTGGCGGCCTTCGCGGAGACCTCCTTCAGCTGTGCTTCCAGATGGGTGCGGGTAAGCGCCTGCTGCATCTTGCGCTGGGCCTCGCGCTCCTTCCGCCGGTGCGCCTCTTCTCGGATCCGGGCTTCGGCGGCGAGCAGCTTGCGTTTCCGCGTGTCGTCGCGCAACTCTCTCCGAAGCTTCCCGATCTCTTCTTCCCGCTGGTGCAGCTCGGCCGTCCGCCGCTCCACTTCGCCCTCCCTCTCCTCTCGTCGCTCTCGTTCAGCACGCAAAGCGCCGTCAAGTTGCTCGAGACTGGATTCCTATATTTTAAATGTGTGCGTTCGTCCAAGCAACAGGTGTCCGGCGGATCTGCGGAAACGACTGTTGTGCAGCACCCTGAAAATCGCCGGTTTTCGCTTTTCAAAAAAGTGGAATCTGCGTACCTGCGCGATTTTGTCGCGAACGACCGTGTCGAGTTGCCCAGCTAAGTCGGTGAGCTGTGTGGAAATGCGTTTTTTCGTTCTTCTACGGTTCTGGATATTGAGCTGCCGAGCGCACCTCCCGGAGATCTGCAGATTCGCGAGTCAGAGAAGGAACAATAAATGGTAAGTCCAAGGGCGCGTGCCATTCATGTGGCCCGGCTAGATCATGGAGGCCGCTCGGCGTGTGTTGTCGAGCCCTTGCAGCCCCAGAGCCACCCACTTCCCACCCACCTATGACTGGTTTCATTCGCATCTGAGCAGAAACGACACGACGTCTTTGACGGGGCTTGTCACCGGCCTGTGCTACTCGATTGGGTGCGTGCATGTGGGGGTAGGTGTGTGTGTCACTTCTTTCACTTGGAGCATACCCGTTGTTCCTTTGCCTCGTCACGGGCGGCGTCTTTCTCCAGCTCTTCGCGGACAGTTTGGATTTCTTCGCGTAGGTTGTGCTCGCGCGTTTTTTTCGCCTGCAACTCGTCTTCGGCGGTGGCCTTCTCGTCCATGATTCTGTCGACAGTTTCCTGCAGACCGCGGGAGAGCACTTCAGCTTCCGCCTTCAGCCGATTGACCTCGTCGGTGTGCTGCTTGCGCAGCTCTTCTTCGGCGGCGCGCTTGGCGTTTTCGCGGTCGATCTCGTGCTCCTTCTGCAATGCGGACACGGCCCTCTCTTTTTCGGCGACGGCTTCTCTGTGCGCGCGTTCTGCGTCCTTCCGAAGCTGCTCCTCTTTGCTGCGGTATTGGGCCTCGAGTTCTCTCTGCACCTCACGCCGCATTTCAGCCGCCAGCTCCCTGGCGCGTGTCTCGACGTCCTTTTTCCTGCGCTCTTCGTCGTCTTTCTTTCTCTGTTCGTTGTCGGCTTCCATTGCTCGCTTCGTCTCGTCTTCGTCGTCTCTCTTCTTTCGGTCTGCTTCGGCTTGCTTCTTGATCACGTCTAAATCCTTACGGGCTGCGGCTTCTCTTTCCGCAAGAACTCGCACGCGCTCTTCAAGCTCCTTCACAGCCTCCGATGGTGCGACTGGTGGTGCTTCGCTTTCAACGGGCTTCTGTTTTTCTTCAGCGGTGCTCTGGCGAACAGCCGACGAGGTTTCGTCTCTCTTCGGGGCGGCTTCCGTCCCGTCTGCAGCCGCAGGTGCGTCACTGTGTGATGGCAAGACCATACATTCCGAGTCTTTTCAAAAATAGTAGTAGAGTCGTCCGCGGTTTCAAAAAAAAAATTTTTTGTTTGTACGTGCCGGGGGAGGATTAGCCTGTTAGTGAGTGATAGTGAGTGAATATGATCGGTAGGCTAATCTTCTCCCAAACACGCTGCCAGCGTTCTCTTTCGTGTTTACAATTAATTGTTACTACGAAAAAGGTGCGCAAATGGTTGTAGCTGAACGGGCTCCGTTCTTTTAAAGCGCCAATGATGGGTCGGCACCTTAACAGGGGAGATTCCCCCAAACTCTTCCCTAGCACGCTACTATCGTTCTCTTTTCAAGTTTACAATTCAATGCTATGATGAACACGGTGCTTCGAACAAGGGAATGCAAACCGGGTGCGAGCTTCATTGCGGGCTGCCTCCCGGCCCGCCTCTTCCTTCTTCGGCTTTTTGTCATCTGCCGTCGCTTCTTTCTTTTCCGCGGGTTCTCGCGGCTTCGCCGCCGGCATTGGTATCCCGTCGACGGCGTCGTCCGACGGGTCGGTCGCTTCGGCGGCGCGCGCTTTGGGCCGCGCTGCGGAGCACATTTTGCACTTCAGCGAACGGGCAACGTTGGGCAGTGCGCACGACGGGCACGTCCACGGGCCGGCGGCTGGTTTCTTGGGTTGGCGAGGGCTGCCGTCTTCGGCGGCGTGCGCGGGTGCGGCCGGCGGAGCCGGCGGCGCGTCCCCCCGGACCGGTTCGGTCGCGGGCGGCGGCGTCGTCGTGGGCGGCGGCTGGTCTCGCGGGGGTTTCTTCGCGGAGGCGCCTTCTTGAGGTGCCGCTTCCTGCTGCCGCAGGCAGACGCGTGCGCCCGTGAACGACACGGGCTTCGTCCACGGGATGCCGTTGCTGTTGAAGCCTTGCACGACGTAGAACTCGCCGGCCTCGTCGACGTCTCGCACTCGACAAGGCATCCATCCTTGGTTCCGAGCAATCTCGAGCCTGTCCCCGGCGTAGAAACGTTCGGTGACCGCCCGCACTCCAGCGAACGATGCCTTCTTCTCCCAGGGTTCGCCTTCTTCCATTCCTTCGACTGTGTAGTACTGCTGGGCTACGTCGACTTCTTTTACGGTGCCCATGACCCAGCGCCCGTCTCTTCTGCGTACCTCTACCTTCTGTCCGACCTCGAAAACGTGAACCGCCGAGGTGGACGGCGGCCGGTTTGCTTCTTGCGATGGGCTCGGGGTTGCTGGCTTCGTTGCGGTGCCGGCAGGGTGCTTGTTATTCGGGGCACGGCTGTGGCTGGACTTCTTGTGGTGGTGGTGGTGTTCTTCACCCTTCGGCTTCGGTTTGCGGAACGCTTCGGCGTTGGGCTGTGGTGGATGGCTTTTCCGTTTCGGACGTGGTGCGCAAACTCAAAGAGGCCTGGTCGGCTAACACGGTGGACCTGCTTCAACAGGAAAAGATGCGCACAGGAACACGTGTGGATTTTGAGTTTCTGATGAACCCTTTGCTTTACTTTTGGAGTTGCTGCCTCTCTTGTGTGTGCCTTCCGTTGACAATAATCTGAACTTCTGTTACCGACAGTCAACCGAGGTCGATGTGCGTTGCTTTGCAGCCTGTCGTACGACTTTTCTTGGTATTCTTCCATTGGGTGGTGGTTCCGTTAGCAATCCTCTTTTTCATTTTTTTTTCTGTGTGTGAAAAGGAGATTGGGCTTCGTGTCGCGAGTGCTTTGTGCGTTTCTGACGATGCGAGTCAGTCTGTTGGTTTGCGACCTTTGTTTTCCCGACGATGGCGTACAGATTGGTGACTTTCGATCTTTTGGTATTTGTGAAGTCCAGCTTGCGCGAAGCTTAGTGTGCGCTCGTGGTGATCGGTGGGTTCCCAAAAGAACTGTTTGTTTTATCGTATCTTCGAGCTAGACTTGATCTCGTGAGGTTGGCTTCCTCTTTTTTTGAAGTAAGGTCGCACACCCGTTTCGCGCCGCACGACGGGCACTTCAGCTTCTTCGACAGGCAAAGTGCCGTGCACTTGGGACAGTTCCAGGGTCCCGCCTTCTTCCTCGCCGCCCGCTGCTGCTGCTGCTGCTGCGCGGCGTTGTCGGCTTCGGTTGAGGAGGCCGGCTTGTGCTGGGGCTGGGCGCGCTGCGCTTCGCTCTGCATCGACTCGGCGGTGGGCGGAGGCGCTGCCGGCGGCGGCGCCGGCGCCGTTTTGAGGTCGTCGCCGGAGTCGAATGCGCTCGACTCCGACGAAAAGGACTCGTCGTCCCCCGACGACGAGCTGAAGCTGTCGTCCGCCGCCTGTGCACGCCCCCCCTTCGGCTTCGGCGCAGGCTTCCTCGCCTCGCTGTCTCCCGTCGGCTTCTGCACGTTGAACTGGTGCCCGCAGCCCAAGCAGTTGAAGGTCATGCCGACGTACTCCATGAACGTGCGCAGGCGCTGGCCGCATTTCGGGCACGAGAAGAAGAAGGCGCCGGGCGCTTGCTGGCGGGCGGCCGGCGCCGCGCCTTCGGCCTGTCGGGGCGGGGCCGCCGACGCCGGCCGTTGCGTCGAAGAGGGCGGCTGCTGGTACCCCGCGGGCTTCGCGCCTGGCTGCGACCGTTTCTCACTCGTGTGGACGGAGGCAGTCGCGTCCACGCGGGCTTGCTGGTCTCGCAGCCGCAGGTACGCCTCGGCTTGATCGAACGTCGTCTGCAGGACTTGAAACGCACGCTTCGCGTTCTCCGCCGGGTTTTTGTCGGGGTGTACAAGCACCGCTAGTTTGCGGTACCGCTTCTTGATCTCAACGAACGACGATGATTCATCGATGCCGAGCAGCTTTGCTAAGTCGCCCTGTGTGATGCAAGTGAGGGTGCGTTGGCCGAGCATGAGTAGCGGCGCATTGCAATTCCTGCGTCTTGTTCTCTTGATATACAATGATGTAGCGCACAGCGCACTCCACTAGCAAACACTACGACCAGAACACCAAGTAAGGGTGGGTTGCTTGAAGTGTTTTCGCGCAGTACTTAGAAGTGCTTTGAACCGAAGGTATTTGGTTGGTACAGGAACCTACATACCTTGGAGTCGATGATTTCAGCGACCAGCTTCAGCTGCTCGGCCGAGGCCATTATGTCCGGCTGCACGACGGCAGGACGGCCGCCCTGCTGTAGCTGTCTTGCGCCGCCAGTTCTCTATACTTTGTACGGTCCAAAGACAGACTTAGGCCCCTCCTTCCGCTCCCCTTTCGCCTGTTTACTTATGCGATGCCACGAATACACCGCGGTATGTCACCCGGAACACCAATGCATTTTATGCCATCAGAATATGGTTTCCCAGCCAAGACGGGGTGTATAACCACAGTAAGCTGTGATATCAGCGCTAGGGTTCGTAGACAAGCTCGTCATGAGATCGCAAGCTCTGCTTGGATACTTTAGTGTTACTGGCTCTGAGCCACGATCAAGAACGTGCTCTGTCTTTTTGCTGAACACTTCGCCAAGAAGCATCTGCAACTCGCCTTTTCGTCGAACGCCGAGCCCTCATTTCTTGAACTTCTTGGCTTCGTCCGCTGATCAGGGCGCGCGCGAAAACGCTGCTTGAGAAGAAATGTGTCAACATCGCTTTCGCAGAACCAAGGCGCGGAATACAACATGAAAAGGAAACAGGAACAGTTCTGCTGGCGTAGGTATCAAGTGTGGTTGGCCGCACGTTGTCCTCTGTTTGCACAACCGCTGAGACGCTAGAGGGTGCGGAACAGACTAACTAAGCCAGCCGCGTGCTAGGGGCAGCACTATTGAAGTGCCACTGCAGGAAAGGTTCTTTCACGAGACAAGTACAGATGAGCGATACTGTTGCAGTATGGGACACTAAGATCATCACACATGCATTCCGTGTGTCAGGCACGCGATGGCATCGCGTGGCAGCGCGATCGTTTAAGGCTCATATGTGGCAGGCGCACCGCCAACATTCCGCTGCTGGCAAGCAAGGTGGTCGGCAGTGAACGCCTAAAAAGTGGCTACCGGCAGCAAAGGGCACGCGGGGGAATCCGGACCCCGATCAGGAACAGCGCCCTGGTGGCATTCCGCTCGCACACACTCGAGAGACCTCCGGTCTCAAATCCGATGCCGCAGAATATCACCAAGCGGCGGGATCAAAGCCAGCGTGATCGACTGCAGCATCGGCACACGAAAAGTCACCTGAAACGGTGTAAGGTCACACGCGGAAGCACGACACAACCAGCAAAGATGAGCACACGACAGCGATGCGGGTTATCGCCACAGACTTTTCGCATGCGCACCTCAGATGCTACCTGATCACAATCAACTACGAAGCAGCCCCGGACCATCGACGGCCAACTGCGAATTGCCGATGGGTATGAAACTGAATTCCACGTGCACGGTGACTCAGTCACCAAGCTCGTCTGCTTCAAGAGCATCACCGACTTCCCACTGCTGACACGAGACGTGGTCAGCTGCAAGCTGCATGAACGCATCGTACTCCGTCATGGCAAGCAGGTATTCAATGCAAGCGAACGACGGGGCGGTGGCTTCTCCTTCTTGCCGCCGGCACACGTCTGCCACCGCGTGTGCATCGATGCCTTCTTTGGATAAGAACTCTTCCATCAGCTTTTCGGCCAAGTTTTGGTACCGCTTGAAGATCTCCATATTGTGGAGTGGCTGCTCCTGCGTTGGGGGCGGTCAATAAGATCTCACCAGCGGCATATTCGGAGTGCGCGCATCTGCTTAACTCGCGGCACCACAGTAGTACGGTAGGGCGCCGGGGATGATAATTTGTCTTTTTACGCTTTTCAGCATCTATGCATGTCCCTTGTTTGTAAAGGGTCAAGAAAAGAAACGATGTGGACTCGCTGATTCGCACTGGCCCCGTGAATGGTGGTCGCGCGTCTTTTATGATACAGAGGACACTGGGCAAACCTGATCAAGAGGCAAAAGGGCGACGTTCTGGGCCTCGTCGTTCATGAACTCGCCGATCTTGTGCGATAGCGACGTCAGGAAGAAGTCCTCCACCTTCGCCAGCAGCTCGTCAGTCTCCATCGTGTTGCTTTCTTTTTGGAGCAAAGGTTCGTTTGAAACTCCGGTAATTCAAAGTCTGGATAACCTTCTGTAGAAGGTGCTTTTGGAGGGGAACCCCCAAGACTGTTTGTGTGCGCAACAACAGGATCGTTCTCGTAAACAAGAAGAAAGCACCATGGTCTAGGTGGGTGAGTTGGATGTCCTCTGTAGTCTGGGTTCTGCCAGTATCACTGACTTCGGTGCACATAACTATTTTCGTGTTTGGGACCTTTGGATGGGAAACATCAACGACGTCACACACGGCATGCATCGAACGAATACGCGGTTCGGAACGGCAAGATGGGTATAACTTTGTTTTATTCTCTAGTCCCGCTTTCCGACAAAAGAAATACAGGCGGGCAAACAGTCGCTGTCGAAAGGAGGGTACAAACAGGAACTACTCACTACTTATCTACAAAATGCGTCTTCTTGTGTGCGTTAGTGGGGAGTCATTTGCAAGCAAATGAGTACCACACTATGCCAGCTTTTCGCTACGTGACTCCAAAGGGGTCTGGTCTACAAAATGCTGGAGATCGTTGTGTGCTGGTCGTGTTTACGCGCTTGTGTTCGCGCTTTAAAAGCACGACTACCAGGAGGGCTACCGATTGGACGCGCGTGCGTGTGTGTACGTGTGCTGCGTGTTTATGTGCCGGTGTGTGTCTGAGTATGCCAGATGAAAACTCACAGCAGGTGGTGCAGTTCCTCGAATTATTGATCACTATCAATGACTCACAGCCACTCGTCGTTGGCTACCTGTGGCGAAGAGCGATGGGCGACCTCAGCGCCTGGCTTTCAGCCATGTGCTTGATTTGGTCAATGGACAAGGACAGAGTTGCCTGCGCCCTCGGTGACATTCCGAAAGACGAGAGCTCGCGCGGCGTGAGTTGGTAGAAAGAGAGCAGCGACATGTTCGCGAAGCGCTCTGCGTACTGCTCCAGGTGCAGCGACCGAAGAAGCGCCACGACGAACTCGCGGTCCCTGCGCGGCGACGTCGTGCGACTGCTGGCGGACGGGTAAATCGTACGGGGAAGCGTCGTGGGGCTGCTTGGAGGATTCATCCGGCTGAACCCGCTGACCAAGTCCAGGGGCCCTTCGAGGCTTCTGATGGGCGTTGTCGGGCGAGGCGGCGAAACGGATACGCCTGGGTGCAACCGGCTTGCGTGAGTGTGGGCTGACCGGGGTGGGGTGGAAGATGGCGGGTGCGATCGTCCAATGGCAAGAGGGGTCGATGGGTTGCTGTGTGGTGTGGATACTGGTTTTGTGGGGGTTGAACCGTCGGGATGTCGGGTCTTGCTTCGGCTGCGGACTGATGACGGCGGAGGATCCTTTCGAGCAGGCGGTGTTGAAGTGAGGCCAGTTTTCGTGTGCACCATTTTGACGGGCGTCGAAGGCGCGTCAGCAGACCTTCCGCGCGATGGGGTTGGCAAGCATCGCTTGCCTCCTTTCGGCGACTTTGAAGACACGGCGCTGCAGAAACCGGTTCCGTGTTCAACTCTGCCGCTTCTCGTGCGGCGAGGGCTGCTGCCTCGCGGTCGGCTGGCTTCTCTTTCTTCGTGGTCGAGAACGTCGAATATGCGGCGCATGAGGTCTTGTGCTCGCTTCCCGTCACCTGTGGCCACGAAAACGGCGCGATCCGCCTCCAGTTCCTCGACCAGTCGTAGTGTCGTCAACGCGTGGCACACCAGTGGCTCGAGCTGCCTGCACAAATACCGGCGCACCGAAGCGACGCGCGTGCTCGCGTCGTTGCTTGCCACGGGCGGAACTGCCAGGATTCGCAGCAGGTCCGTCATCTCGGACACGGTGCTCTGCACAAAGTCGCGGTCCATCGTTCTTCCCTTCTTTTTGTATCAGGTACTACCCCCGCAAATCCCGCCAACGCGGACACCACCGCCCCCACCCTGGCTGTTTCAGTGTGCGTTTGAGGCTTGAAATGTACCAATACCAATATCTACCTCGTTGAAGAATGTGTTCAACGCTTCTCTACTTGCAACAGTACGTGCATACTACGAAGCCGGTCCATCTCTTCTCTGTTTGGCTTGCAGGTCTAGTGCAATGTCACTGTCGTGGCAGGAGCTAGTTTCGTGTTGAGCTGGTCTTTGTTTGGGATTCGCTCCGGCAGATACTGGTTCACCCCTATCCCCTGGAACTGCAGCAAACTGCCTGCCGCTGCGTATCACGCTGTCCCACGGTACATCACGGTTCATCGTGCCGGCCAGTCGGGCGGGATAGCCACAAAAAAGGGGGAACAGAGAGAGAAGGGGCAGCCTGATTTTTTCTACGTATATATAACTCGAGGCGTCTAGAAGAACCGACGGTAACCAGAACCGGGCGAAAGGGACCAAAAGCAGTGCGTCAATCAACACGAAAGCGAGATGCGCAAACCCAGAGGTTGTGTCACGAAAGCCAGGATACCGGTAGGAATGCTAGGGGCCCTTGGGCGGATGCCTAGCGAGAGCTAGGGACGGATCGTTCGCGACGGCGTTTGCACGCGCACAGGAACTCATGGTAGGATGCCAAAAGGAGGGGGGGAAATGGGCAGTAGGGGTATGTAACCTAACCCGCCAGAATCTGTACTGAGGTCGAAGGAGGCCCAGATCTATCTGGGAAGTCTTCTGTCGAACAGAGCATTAGTTAGACAGGTCGTACACCCCACATGCATGGCCACGTTCTTTGTCAAAATATTGCTGCCCAAACCTTCCCCTTTCAGCGTTGTCTCTAAGAATGCTTCCAACGGTACTCGTGTTGTCGTCGGCAGATCCCGGGCGGCAGATAGAAACTGCAAAGGTTGAAACTGTATAGGTTTTGAGAGTCGGCATCCGAAGTGGAAAGGAAGCGCGGTTGGAGTTTGAGCAGCAAGGATCGCGCGGGGAATCGCCGCTGCGCGCGTGCCAGCGACGCGACGCGACGGTGCACGGAACCGCTACATGCGCATCATTTTGCAGACCCGGTCGTGCGCGGGGGACGGCGCTATTTGTTCGAAGCTGCCGAGCGCCCTGCCCGCCGGCGGGTCGCCGGCGGGGAAGATGGCGGCTACGTCGGCCTCCCACACCTGCCGCGCAGTGAGCCCGGCTCGCGCGGCGGACATGGACACGGACTTCTTGCTCGAAAGCTGGTCCGCCAGCCGCCGCGCCACCACTTTGCACAGGGCATATCGGTCGAACTCTTGGGGGCGCACCAGCGTCCAGCAGTCGCGCATTAGCTGCGTCTTCACGACGGAATCCAGCGGCGTGTCGACTTCCAAAGAAGGCGAGGCGTTGACTTCGAGGATCCACGGGTTGCAATCCTCGTCGAGCAACACGTCGTACCCAAACAGCTCGAAGCAGCCGTGCTGATGCGGGATGCAAGCATCGCTGGCAGTCAAGCTCTTCAGCAGGCAGTCAACTATTCGCGACCAGACAGACTTCCAGGCATACTTTGGATGAAGGGACGGAAAAGCAGCTTCCAGCTCGGACAAGCCCCACTTGCAGTGGTTGGCGGGCGAGCAGAACGGGGGAGGCACTGCATCCTCTTGCACCGAAGTGTTGGTGAGGTGGACGAAGTGGTTCGAGAAGGACGAGGGGTCCATGGTGAACGGTTGGCTTGCGAACCGAGCGAAGCCGAGCTTCGACACGAAGGCTTCGAGCGGCTGAAAGCTGGTGACGACCACGTACAATCGCAGGTCGAACTTGTGCCCCATGATGAGCAATGGATTCGCTACGTACCTCTGCGCAACTGCGTGGTCCGTCAGACACACGGCGGCGGGGTGGGTCGCTATTCGAATGCCCCGGCCTCTCGACATGCCGACGGGTTTCACGATCCAAACGCCTTTGCAGTTTGCGTGGGAGAGGGAAGCAACGCCAGCGCCTTCTCGTCCTCCGTTGTGCGCAAGCGAGAGCTGCTGAATCTTGACCTGTTCGACGGTGAGCCCGGCGGCGGAAATGAACTGGTTCTTGTCGGCGGGCAGCGCGTAGCTCTCGGGCGTGATGTAGAAGGCCTCACCCGTCTTTCCCGGCAACCGACGATACCGCTGCATCAGTCTTTTGAACTGGTCCTTTCGCGTCAGGACGACGGCCCCGGGGTAGTGGTTCACTCGCTGGCACGCGCTCAGGAGCTTGAAGTTGCGAAGCATCGGCTTCCGCCAAGTCCAGATGTACCCGCACAGCGTTTTAACCTTGGCTCTGCCCCACGTGTGGTTCCCGCTGAACACGCGATCGATGATGACTTCCACCTCCTCCCGGTACCGGTCCGTGAAGTACCCCTGCGTGCAGCTTGCCTGCTGCAGGAGGCTCGCGTCGCCGCGCAGAGCGTCTTCGAGTGCCGTGTACAATTCCCCGGCCGACATCACCGCCACTCGCCGTTTCGCCTTTCCTTTGGGCCCATTCACCTTCGGCGGCTCGTCCGCTTCATCGTCACTACTGTTGTCACTTTCGTCGAGGACACTGAACACCCAATACAACTGTAAATGTTAACGATAGGTTGCATATCAAACGGAGAAAGGTACAGGCGCGGTGCCAATTCGGATGCGAGTTCGCGCCGGTCCATCATCGAACTAAATTAGATGGTTAGGACCACTATGGATTTCCCAAAAAAAAGCGGGGTAGCTCGCTGGAGAAGTGTGTGGGTGTGTGTGGGCCCGTGGTCCAGATGACTGGAGGACTTTTTCCCCACAGCCACTTTTAGAAAGAGGACCGGAGAACGCTGGAAAGAAAACCCCTGCCCCAGATCCCCAGGCACACCATGCTTCGCGCGGCCTCTTCGACGATCATTCTGTCGTCGAAAGGCTTGGCCTGCTTCTGCGTGCCCGCTGACTTGTCGTAGACTGTCCACAATGACGCGAAGTTGGGGTATAGGGAAACGTACTGGTTGATGCATGTGGCTTTGACCTGTCCAGCGGAACCGGCGGTGCCATTACTTTCACCGGCTGCCTTCTGGGATGTTCTTGTGGCAGTGGAAGTATGGTGCTGTGAGGCGGTCCCAGTTTCGGTTCGACAAGACTCGAAGACGGGGCGGGTCGACCCGACAGTCATCGTGCTGTCTGCGTTGTTGCCGATGGCACGCACGTCGGGGCTCTTCGAGCTGGCGAGGCTCTGCTCCGGAGACCTGATCTCTGCGGAACTTGCGGAGTCGACTTCGGGTTCTGGCGAAGGTGGTGAATCAAGCTTCTTTTCCTTGGTCTCTTGAGATCGGACCGATCCGGCATCGTCTGTCTCTGGCTGTTGTTCAGGCGCAGAGTTTGCATCGGAAGGTGTTGTGTCTGCTCTTTGGCTATCGGTCCTGTCGTCCTGTGCGTTCTGTAGGGCGTTTCTAGTCAGAATCTGGCCATCCGTTTCTTCTCCAGCGGCGGATAAATGTGCCGGTGCACCTGCGGACGTCAGAGTCGCCACGTTGAGTTCGGTTGCTGTTGCTCCGGCGGAACTCGCGGCACCTTCGCTTCGGGCGTGTGACAGAGGTTCGGACCGCGACCCTTCCCTTCCACGGGGTGTTGAGAGCATGGCGACAACCTCCGATGCCCCTTTGCGCGTCGTCGACGCGGGAGCCTCAGCGTCGAAGTGGTTTGGCACAGCTATCGCGGTGTCCGACGCAAGGGGGGGAGGAGCGGTCTGCATTGTCGGCACGGAAGACGGCTTCGCGTCGGATGCCGGCGTCGCCAGCGCAGCATCGACGGCTGCCGCAGCGCTTGCGGCACTGGGCGAGAGGGTCCGCACTCCGACGGCAGCCGGCTGCGAATGCGGCGAGCTGTTCGAGGGTGACTCTGGGGGCGTGGGAACCGGTCTGGGCGTGGCGCCGCGAGAACCGCTTTGCGGTGAAGGCGAGGGGGTGCCGACGCTGGTGAGCCCGCCGCTGTCGTTCTTGCCGCCACCGCGACTCTTTGCGGCGTCGCCCAGTGTCGGTGTCGACCCTTGCCTCGCCGACGCGAGGGACGGCAGCCTCGCCCGCCGGATATCCGGGACCGTGTGCCGCTTCTCCGCCCCCCCACGAAGGCCGGCGAGAGGCCCGAGGGGCCGCGCCTTCCCCCTGGCCGCTCCTGCCCCCAGCTGGCACGACGACTGCGTCCGCGCCGGCGGCTGGCGGGCGGCGGGCGCGGGCTTGGCCCGCTGCGCCTTCCGGACCTTGTTCGTGTTGAACGCCGTTTTTTCGATGCGGCTCACCGTCACGATGTCCGGCTCCGGCACGCCCTCGGCGGGCGAAGGCGCCGCGCACCACTTCGACCACGAGGGAGGCGACGCCAGCGGCCCGTCCTTCCTCCGCGCCGGGGCCGCAACGCGCACGCTCCGAACGCTCCGCGCCTCCGCAGAGCAGCTGCCGGGTGCAGAAGCCCGGGCGAGCTGCGTCGCAAACGGCCCGGTGGCGGAGAGGCTGGTCCTCCTCCCGTCCGAACCCTCCGCGTCCGAAACCCGGGAGGAAGACGCGTGCGACGCGCCGTACCCGTTCGCGCTTCCGCAGTAAGCGGGCCCGTCGTGTCGCTGTGCGAGGGATTCGGCGCCGGTCCCGCTGCCGCAGCCCGAGTACCCGCCGAGCGAGTGGTTCCAGCTGCTGGTGCTGGAGCGGATGGGTTCGAGCGCGGGCGACTTCCGCTTGAACCTGCTGACCACCGACGGGAGCGGCAGCTCCGGCGTCGTCGGCTGCCGCGACGACAGGGCGTCGAGCGCGGGCGACTTCAAAGGGACGCTGCTGGGCCACAACCTCAACCCGTCTGCGGGCACCCCTGGGGAGGGGCTGCTTCCCCGCAGGTCGCCCAGCCTGTGGTCGGCCGCGGAGGCGGACGGGGCGGGCTCCGTGTCGTCGAGGGCTGACAAGATGCGGTCTGCGACTGCCCGCTCCTGCAGCTCTTGGTCAATGAGCTGCGTCAGGTCGGAGCGGCCGCCGGCGGAGCGGATTTCGAGCAGGCATTGGCGCAGCGCCTCATTGCTGAGGTCGTAAACTTCCCACGGTTCTATCATTCTACATTGTTCCCCGCACCTCGCCCACCCTATATACGTTGAAGGAAGTTGCAAAACCGAAGGATGTAAATAATGTGCGTGGGAGGGGTTTAGAAGGTTCTTCCACCACATTTTTGAGATGCCACCAAGAAAGGGTCTCCGTTGCCATTCTGAGGTGTCCCAACCATCGAAGAGGTTCTTCCACCGCATTTTTGAGCTGCCATCAAGAGGTTCTTCCACCACATTTTGAGGTGGTCTCTAGCTCAGACCTCGTGGACCTTCCCGAATGCTAACTGTTCCGGTGCAATCGCACATACCGCAAACGTTCAACTAAGAACGCTACGGGCCGGCAGGAGCAGCAGCAGGCACGTGCGCCCTCTTGGTTGGTGGCCGGTTGGTTGGACTTGCTTGAAGGGGTGGGACAGAAAAAAAGCGGGAACGGGAATTTGCAGCACTCTCGTGACCAATCGTTGAGGTCTGCGGCGTAGATAGATGGCTCTAAAGATAGACTTGGGGGGGGAAGCACCAGCAGTAAGCAGGAGAGGCATGGTGTGCTTGGGACGCAGGGGCGGGGTGCGTAGGGGTGATGAGGTTGATGGCGTCGGCCTTGGGTTCCGTGTAAACCGTCCGACTGAAGCATCTGCCAAGTGCAACAGGGTCTGGACTCTCCGTTGACAGTTTCAAGTCTGTCCCCTTGACTGCTGCTTCGCCAGGTAGTAGGGACAGGCACGCGCGTCCGATCCAACTCCCGCCTCTTTATTTCTCCTGGGCCTGAAGAGGACGAATAGGGCTGCATTTGACCTCAGGACGACAACGAATGCGCTCTTGTCTGGAAGGCTCTGTTGGTGCTAGTTTTTCGGATACCTTTTTGCTGAATGTTTGACGTTGCATGAGCCTGCTGCTCTGAGCCTGGGCGAAACTGGAGATGCTGAGGTGGTCTGTTCAGACTCATCAGGCTCGGTACTGGTGGTAGGCCAGCAGAGCTGCAGGAAGAGACTCGGCGGTGCAAACGTCGCTTTGTGGGGGTCATAAGTTTCCCGTTCAGCTACGACGCTTTGTTAGTTCGCTCGGTGCTCATAGGGCGAGAGAGCCGAGATTGCCTCTGCCCAAGCGGGTTGCTTCCAGAGAGCCAAGTCTTCCACGGAAGCAATGCCGAAGTGTTTGAAGTCATCATCCGAACGGGACCCGAGGGATACCATGGACGACAGAGGCAAAGGGAGGAGGTCCTTGAACGTCAGAGACTCGTACCGTGTTTCGAAGGCACAGTGCACGTTCATCCGCGATCCTGGCACACGTCCAGTGGTCGTCGATTCACCTTCGGATAAGGTTTTGATGGCACGAGCGAGACGATACGGCGGCCAATTCGCGAGATCATACACCGTCATAATGCCATACGCACCCAGCAACCGTTCACTGCCCTCTAACCCCGAAAGAACACACGGTGTCTGATCCGCGAGGTCATGCAAGCTTGCCCGCTTGTAGTTCTTCCCGATCATATGATTGAGGTTGATGACGGGGGCAGGCTGCTGCAGCTTGCGCACGGCCACCTTCGCGTGTTCTCCCGGAGAGGTGCTGCCTTGGCTTTTGGTAGGGGAAGGGACGGGGCTCACGCCGCCATGGTAGGGCAGCAGGGCAGGTGTACCACCGGGCACTGTCAGGAAATCAGGTGCGGGACCTGAGGCAGGGGTCACAGGTAGGCTGTCGATCGACAATCGCCCCCCTGGCTCCGTCGCAGACGGCGTACCCACGTAGGCGGAGTCGCGCGCTCGCTTGCGAGACGATGGACGCTCTTCAGCACCTCGTTTCATCTTCGTTTCTGCGATCCCTCACACAACACAGTGGGGACGGCAGCGTGAAGAAATTTTGATCGGTTCTTTTCGGGCTCTCTTGCCCTCCCACCCTCGCAACCCCACCTTGACTGGATGTGCTCTTCTTACTTTTTATACAACAATACTGACATACGCATACGCCAGACTTACTTTTTATACAACAATACTGACATACGCATACGCCAGACTTACTTTTTATACAACAATACTGACATACGCATACGCCAGACTTACTTTTTATACAACAATACTGACATACGCATACGCCAGACTTACTTTGTATACAATACTGACATACGCATACGCCAGACTTACTTTGTATACAATACTGACATACGCATACGCCAGACTTACTTTGTATACAATACTGACATACGCATACGCCAGACTTACTTTGTATACAATACTGACATACGCATACGCCAGACTTACTTTGTATACAAATACTGACATACGCATACGCCAGACTTACTTTGTATACAAATACTGACATACGCATACGCCAGACTTACTTTGTATACAGCAATACTGACATACGCATACGCCAGACTTACTTTGTATACAACAATACTGACATACGCATACGCCAGACTTACTTTGTATACAACAATACTGACATACGCATACGCCAGACTTACTTTGTATACAATACTGACATACGCATACGCCAGACTTACTTTGTATACAATACTGACATACGCATACGCCAGACTTACTTTGTATACAATACTGACATACGCATACGCCAGACTTACTTTGTATACAATACTGACATACGCATACGCCAGACTTACTTTGTATACAATACTGACATACGCATACGCCAGACTTACTTTGTATACAATACTGACATACGCATACGCCAGACTTACTTTGTATACAATACTGACATACGCATACGCCAGACTTACTTTGTATACAATACTGACATACGCATACGCCAGACTTACTTTGTATACAATACTGACATACGCATACGCCAGACTTACTTTGTATACAATACTGACATACGCATACGCCAGACTTACTTTGTATACAATACTGACATACGCATACGCCAGACTTACTTTGTATACAATACTGACATACGCATACGCCAGACTTACTTTGTATACAATACTGACATACGCATACGCCAGACTTACTTTGTATACAATACTGACATACGCATACGCCAGACTTACTTTGTATACAATACTGACATACGCATACGCCAGACTTACTTTGTATACAATACTGACATACGCATACGCCAGACTTACTTTGTATACAATACTGACATACGCATACGCCAGACTTACTTTGTATACAATACTGACATACGCATACGCCAGACTTACTTTGTATACAATACTGACATACGCATACGCCAGACTTACTTTGTATACAATACTGACATACGCATACGCCAGACTTACTTTGTATACAATACTGACATACGCATACGCCAGACTTACTTTGTATACAATACTGACATACGCATACGCCAGACTTACTTTGTATACAATACTGACATACGCATACGCCAGACTTACTTTGTATACAATACTGACATACGCATACGCCAGACTTACTTTGTATACAATACTGACATACGCATACGCCAGACTTACTTTGTATACAATACTGACATACGCATACGCCAGACTTACTTTGTATACAATACTGACATACGCATACGCCAGACTTACTTTGTATACAATACTGACATACGCATACGCCAGACTTACTTTGTATACAATACTGACATACGCATACGCCAGACTTACTTTGTATACAATACTGACATACGCATACGCCAGACTTACTTTGTATACAATACTGACATACGCATACGCCAGACTTACTTTGTATACAATACTGACATACGCATACGCCAGACTTACTTTGTATACAATACTGACATACGCATACGCCAGACTTACTTTGTATACAATACTGACATACGCATACGCCAGACTTACTTTGTATACAATACTGACATACGCATACGCCAGACTTACTTTGTATACAATACTGACATACGCATACGCCAGACTTACTTTGTATACAATACTGAC
The DNA here is from genome assembly GCA_030068145.1 of Diplonema papillatum. Taxonomy (NCBI): domain Eukaryota; phylum Euglenozoa; class Diplonemea; order Diplonemida; family Diplonemidae; genus Diplonema; species Diplonema papillatum. Next base: position 53,923 of record JAPJBO010000342.1, read on the forward strand.
ATACGCATACGCCAGACTTACTTTGTATACAATACTGACATACGCATACGCCAGACTTACTTTGTATACAGCAATACTGACATACGCATACGCCAGACTTACTTTGTATACAGCAATACTGACATACGCATACGCCAGACTTACTTTGTATACAGCAATACTGACATACGCATACGCCAGACTTACTTTGTATACAGCAATACTGACATACGCATACGCCAGACTTACTTTGTATACAGCAATACTGACATACGCATACGCCAGACTTACTTTGTATACAGCAATACTGACATACGCATACGCCAGACTTACTTTGTATACAGCAATACTGACATACGCATACGCCAGACTTACTTTGTATACAGCAATACTGACATACGCATACGCCAGACTTACTTTGTATACAGCAATACTGACATACGCATACGCCAGACTTACTTTGTATACAGCAATACTGACATACGCATACGCCAGACTTACTTTGTATACAGCAATACTGACATACGCATACGCCAGACTTACTTTGTATACAGCAATACTGACATACGCATACGCCAGACTTACTTTGTATACAGCAATACTGACATACGCATACGCCAGACTTACTTTGTATACAGCAATACTGACATACGCATACGCCAGACTTACTTTGTATACAGCAATACTGACATACGCATACGCCAGACTTACTTTGTATACAGCAATACTGACATACGCATACGCCAGACTTACTTTGTATACAGCAATACTGACATACGCATACGCCAGACTTACTTTGTATACAGCAATACTGACATACGCATACGCCAGACTTACTTTGTATACAGCAATACTGACATACGCATACGCCAGACTTACTTTGTATACAGCAATACTGACATACGCATACGCCAGACTTACTTTGTATACAGCAATACTGACATACGCATACGCCAGACTTACTTTGTATACAGCAATACTGACATACGCATACGCCAGACTTACTTTGTATACAGCAATACTGACATACGCATACGCCAGACTTACTTTGTATACAGCAATACTGACATACGCATACGCCAGACTTACTTTGTATACAGCAATACTGACATACGCATACGCCAGACTTACTTTGTATACAGCAATACTGACATACGCATACGCCAGACTTACTTTGTATACAGCAATACTGACATACGCATACGCCAGACTTACTTTGTATACAGCAATACTGACATACGCATACGCCAGACTTACTTTGTATACAGCAATACTGACATACGCATACGCCAGACTTACTTTGTATACAGCAATACTGACATACGCATACGCCAGACTTACTTTGTATACAGCAATACTGACATACGCATACGCCAGACTTACTTTGTATACAGCAATACTGACATACGCATACGCCAGACTTACTTTGTATACAGCAATACTGACATACGCATACGCCAGACTTACTTTGTATACAGCAATACTGACATACGCATACGCCAGACTTACTTTGTATACAGCAATACTGACATACGCATACGCCAGACTTACTTTGTATACAGCAATACTGACATACGCATACGCCAGACTTACTTTGTATACAGCAATACTGACATACGCATACGCCAGACTTACTTTGTATACAGCAATACTGACATACGCATACGCCAGACTTACTTTGTATACAGCAATACTGACATACGCATACGCCAGACTTACTTTGTATACAGCAATACTGACATACGCATACGCCAGACTTACTTTGTATACAGCAATACTGACATACGCATACGCCAGACTTACTTTGTATACAGCAATACTGACATACGCATACGCCAGACTTACTTTGTATACAGCAATACTGACATACGCATACGCCAGACTTACTTTGTATACAGCAATACTGACATACGCATACGCCAGACTTACTTTGTATACAGCAATACTGACATACGCATACGCCAGACTTACTTTGTATACAGCAATACTGACATACGCATACGCCAGACTTACTTTGTATACAGCAATACTGACATACGCATACGCCAGACTTACTTTGTATACAGCAATACTGACATACGCATACGCCAGACTTACTTTGTATACAGCAATACTGACATACGCATACGCCAGACTTACTTTGTATACAGCAATACTGACATACGCATACGCCAGACTTACTTTGTATACAGCAATACTGACATACGCATACGCCAGACTTACTTTGTATACAGCAATACTGACATACGCATACGCCAGACTTACTTTGTATACAGCAATACTGACATACGCATACGCCAGACTTACTTTGTATACAGCAATACTGACATACGCATACGCCAGACTTACTTTGTATACAGCAATACTGACATACGCATACGCCAGACTTACTTTGTATACAGCAATACTGACATACGCATACGCCAGACTTACTTTGTATACAGCAATACTGACATACGCATACGCCAGACTTACTTTGTATACAGCAATACTGACATACGCATACGCCAGACTTACTTTGTATACAGCAATACTGACATACGCATACGCCAGACTCACTTTGTATACAGCAATACTGACATACGCATACGCCAGACTTACTTTGTATACAGCAATACTGACATACGCATACGCCAGACTTACTTTGTATACAGCAATACTGACATACGCATACGCCAGACAAGCCCATCCGGTCGTCCTTTGAAGTTGCTTGGCTTCTTCTGCCAGGAAGCTTGTACCCTACGGAATGCGGCCGAAAATGCGGTTTAGTCAATCCTCCCTACTCCGAAGATTCTGAGGTTTCCCTTTGGTCCGCCACATTTTGCTCCCACGTGCAGTTCAATAAAACGGGTCCCAACCCGTATGGACAGTGGCAAACGAGCTTCTAGTGGAGTGGCTCTGAAATGGGCCACCGGCAGATGGGCTCGGAAGGCTGTCCCGAACCGGGCGTGGTCTCTGACTGCTTGGCTTGGCTTTGCAGTTATCCGAAAGCCGCCGCCGGACACGGATGGAAAGAAATGACTGTGGCTATCCCTGCGCAAATGGCGAAACTCCTTGCGGACTACGCTTCCTCCAGCTTGGCCCTTTTTAGTCGGAGAGAGGTACGGCATGATCCCGCGCTATGTCCAAGGAATCCGGCGGCATTCGGCTTCGGGCCGTGACATGCATAAACTAACACGGATCGCATGGCCTGCCCCTACTACTAGCTAGGCTGACACGGTCAGACATAGCAGTCGAGACAGCTGTTAGCGCTAAATGCAAGAAGATGCCCGAAGATAACGGAAAGGTCTTTCGTTTCAATTTTTGCCTTCTTGAGTTTCTGTTTGGCACCCGATCACCCGTATTCCAGCTGAGTCTGTAATCTGTTTTGCTTTTCAGACTGTTTGTTTTCCATCTTTTTTTTTTTTTTCCTTTTGTTAAGGTTCGCTCTTAATATTGGTTGCCAGAGATGAAATAATAACGTATTGGAAGGCGGAGGCACGGGCGAGACAGAGTAGTCAATGGGGAAGCACTCCGAGGGACCGCGCGGTGCCTTTTTCGACAGGGGCTGTAGGGTGGAGAATGGTGCGACTGCGACAACCGCGAACGGGCCTGAACGCTCACGCCCGGAACGAATCCAGATGTGCTTGTTGTTTCGCACGAGCTACAGCATTATCGGTCCTCATTCGTTATTTGCAACAGGCGGCCTCCTGGAGGATCTCCTATAAAAGCAGGTGCTCATAAAAAAAGAGAAGTGTTTGTACGGAAATTGCTCGGGAAAAGCGCAAGCTGGTTCGGAAAAGGGACAGATGGTGCACAAGCCACTCGAGTCAAGAGTACCGAAGCCCGGGACGCTCGTAATCAAGCTAGCGTTGCGTTGCTGTGTGCAAGGTGGTCCAGTTTGCTGGGCATCAGCGTACTGCTGGTATTCAGAAGGCTGGGATTGACCCTCGCATCAAGAGGTCTATGAAATCTGCTGACATTTGGCACTGGAACCGTTTTCTCATGGCGGATGTCCAGCAGTAGCTTTCAGACGGAATCTACGGACCGAATAGATTCCGTGAAGGGGCCGCACTGTTCTCGTCGTAATGTGTCCGAACCTTTCCTCCCTCCTCTTTCCATCCGCTGGGAGTGCCAGGCATGGTCGACTGGAACTGTCGCCAAAAAACACGCACAAAGAAAGGAGCGGCGCGGCCAGAAAGATAAAATTTTCTTGCAGGCAGCTTTCCTGCAACCACGCACAACCCCCTCCCCTCTGGTTAGCTCAGAGCTTGGTGTCGGTTCTTTTTCGCGGCGGAAAAGACGGAAACTGTCAAAAAGGGGGCGTTTGGGTCTTCCGTTTTGCACAGACGCTCTATGCACGACCCCTACGAATTGGACGGAGAGTGCGAGAAGGGAGGAGAAACGGCAGCGAGCCTCATTGAAGGGCTGGGTTCAAAAGAAGAAGCTTCGCTAGACAAATGCGAAGATGTGCAAATACCTCTCCACCCCGTTCCGTAACGAAAGATTGGCTGGCAAATGACTCCCGCTAGCGCAACGTGTATGCCGTACGTTCGGTTTGTAATGGACCCGTTCGCACACAAGATTGAGTGAAAGCAAAGCTCGAAATCGGCGCGTCACAACTCAGCGTCTTTACAAGATTATATAAGCCGAGTTGAGCGAATTCGAGGTGGGCTGTTCAGCCGGTTAGAGACAAGTTATCTGTATGAGGATTTGATGAGCAAAGATCAACAGCTGTGTCTGTCCGGGAAAACGCCATGACTTAGCAAACACCTCATTGCATCAACAACATGTAATTTACCGCTGCCACCACCCCCTCAATATTTACGAGCTGGGCGCGTGTGAAAGTTCGGGCCGTCGTTGCGCGCAGCACTATTAAGAAAGAATCACGTTTCAGGCAACCTAAATCGAAGAACAAGGCCGATCCCCCAATATCTCGGATTGTCCACAATCTGAGGTTTGGGGAACGCGTCTTCGGTCTGTGTGGCACCGATTCCACTGTGTACTGAGTGCTCTCAAGTAGACGTGTTGCTACGAATAGCAAACACATTGATATTGCTCCCCCACACACTGAAATCTGCAGTGGCTCTGAAGACACCCCTACAACGACACGCCCTACTTTTCTGGGTCAAAGATCTCGTTCGTTGAATGAGATCGACCACCAACCAGGTGGCGGAATACCACACAATGCATCGAGACACGAGTGGCCACCGGCACGCACGAACAACACGAAGCGCTTGCCTTTTTAGAGTGAAAGCGCTTGCCTTTTTGAAGGAAAAAAAGGGCAAAGAGAAAACAAGGGCGGCAGTAGCAGCAGCAGCAGCAAGCAGCAGCAGCGGGGGGCAGTGGTCCTGTTGCTGCAGGTTTATACGCCGACCGATCGGCGAAGAAAAGGTTGTTAAGTAACGAAGGAGTGCTGCTTCTTGACGCGACACCGAACCCCGTGGAGACGCGAATGAGGTGTTTTGTGCGCTGGAAGAAAACGGAGGCATCGGGTCGGATTGCCGAGACCTGTGCGCAGAGTAGAGGTTGCTACGCGGCGACGTTGAGAGGGGGCGGGTTGGTGAGGTGCTGGACGACTTCGTCCAGCGCTGTGGCGGACACGCGGAGTTTTTCCTGTGTGTTGACGACTTGGATGGCTCGTTCAGCGCGCTCTGCGGCTTCGAGGTCGCCGGCCTCCTGCAGGGCGACTACGTGGTCTACCATCGTGCGGATGCGCAGGGGGCTGCTCTGCGAGCTGGCGGCGGAGATGCCCTTTGCTTCGAGGACGCCGTCGATCAACCGAGTGGCGTCGGCGATGCTGTCCTCGCTCGGCTCTTCGACGACGTCGAGAGCGAGCTTGTCGATGAGGGCGCCCAGCGCGCCGCTGTCGCCGAAGTAGCCCATCACCTCGCTCCGCCGGTCCTTCACCGAAAAACACGCGCCACCCTCCTTCAGCACTTCTTTCGTGACCGTCGCGTTGCACTCGTTGCACGTCACCGAATCGTGGTGCACGTACAGCCACGAGGGGCAGTCCTTCGTCGTGCACGGCGCGTACTGAAACAACTCCGCCCCGCTGTGCTCCGAGGTCAAGCTGATGACCGTCTGCACGAGCCCGTCGACCAGCAACCGGCTGGGCGTTGGTCCCTTCGACGCGATGTTGCTCACGAGGCGAATCTCGTCGCCGTCGACCCACAGCATTGCCCTCGTCGTGGCGCTGTCTTGGATCCACGCGCCGTTCTTCCAAAACGTGTTTTTCATCTTGTCCGACGTGAGCGGGTCGATCCTGCCGACGAACAGCCTCTGCACGCACCGCGCGACGCGGGCCAGCAGCCGCGTGAACAAACTGGGCGGCAGGCTGGGCCGGAACACCAACTTTTTGCGGATGCCGGTCATCAGCGACGGCAGCGCGTCGATCAGCACGCCGGGGAACGGCAGCTGGAAGAAGCTGGGGATGAGGTACACGGGCACCACCGGCTTTTCGGGCGGAGCATCGCCCAGCGGTGTCGTGACCAGGATCGAGGTGCCGGGAGCGGGCGGGAGGATGGGGTACAGCAGGTCGAAGTCGGTCAGGAGCTGGAGGCACTGGGCGACTATTTTGTCGTGCAGGTGCGCCTTGGCGTTCGACTGCCCGGCTGCCAGGGCGTTCGGGCGGTTCGCGAAGAGCGTCGCCGCCAGCGGCAGGGTCAGGATGCCGCGGGTGAAGGACGACGACGTGTCGCGGGCGAGGGCCTCCGCCGTGTCGAACGGCAAGTTTTGCCCCGCGCTCGAGCCGAAGAAGAACTGCTTTTCCCTCTCGGAGCAGGCGGCGCCCTTGTTCCTGCAGAGCTGGTAGTGGTGGAAGCCGTGCACGACGTGCAGCGCGTACAGCACCCACGCCGTGTCCGTGAAAATCTGCTTCCGGAGGGTGGGGTGGTTCGAGAAGTGGAGGAGGACCTTCCAGCAGTGCAGAAGGTGCGTGACCCTGGCAAGCTCGCGCGTGTCGAAGTGGTACTTCGAGTCCGCCTGCGACGCCAAGGTTTTGTACTCGGCGCCTGTAATTCTCCACTCGCCGCACGTCCTCAGCTCGGCAATTTTCGACGCGAGTGTCGGCACGCTGGTGGGGATCATGCCCTTGGGAAAGATCTCGTCGTCCATGCACTGCTGGTGCGCGGCTTCTGCGATGACCTTGAGCAGGTCTTTAAACTTCGATCCCGTCTTCTTTCCCTCTACCGTCAACGCTGTGACCGTCCGATTCTTCGCGCTGACCGCGAACGTGCCGATGATCTTCGGCGCGGCCTCCCGCATCATCAACTCCATGTTGATCCTCCGCAGGACGGTGTTCTCCACCAGCTTCAGAATCTTCTGAATCCCGACGTCGCTCTCCCTGCACTCGTCGCGGTGCGTTCCGATCAGCAACAGCGGCGCGCCGGGGGCTTGCGCCAGTGCCAGGTCCAGCCACTGCATGATCACGCTTTCCTCGTACCGATCCGACAGGTCCCAAACGAGGGCGAAAATCACGGCTTTGCTGGGTATCATGAGGGGAACCGTAGCCGTGTACACTGGGTTCCCGGAAACGTCTTCGAAGAGCAGCTCGATTTGACTCCCGTCGACTGTCGTCTTCACTTCCGTCCGACTGGAGCCCAGCGTCGGAGCCACGGAAGGAACGTCCTTGCGCTCCCAGAAGGACAGCTCCTTCTGCAGGCACTTGAGAACAGACGACTTGCCGACGCCTTCGGCGCCGAGAATGACGATGGTCTGCTTCAGCAGCTGGATCGCAGGCTCCGTTTTGTCGACTTGGTTCTTCGACAACGACTTCATCAGCATGCTCTTGGCGCGGGCCGTGCCGATGGTCCTCAGCACGACGTTGTCCAAAGCGGATTCGTGCAGCTTCAGAATGGGGATCGCCGCTTTGGCTTGGACACTCGGATGCTCGGTTTTCTCGTGCTCCGGCTCCGGGGCGTCCATCCGGAACTGCTCTGCAGCCCCTTCGAGGATTTGGGGCTGGGTGCGGTTGAACTCGAGCTCAGACGCCAAGGGGCTGCCCACAGGGCTCGTGGGGTAGTTGCTCGCCGCAGGCGGCTGCGGCGTTTCCGTCGAGATGGAGGATGTGGAGGACTTGCCGCCGGGGGAGCTGTGGTCTCTCGCGGCTCGGTCGACGGCCCAGCGGGACGACGCGGTGTCCAGGAGGGGGTCCTTGTGCCGGGCTTCATTGGCGGGCGGGTTCTGGACTTTGAGCTGCTCCGCCTGTTCGGCTTGCTCTGCCAGGATTTCGGCGCGGATCTTCTCGCGCAGTTCGGCGGCCAGCTGCTCCTTCTGCTCTTCGGTCACCAGCCCTGCGGTGCTTTGGTTCGTGTCGGCTTTCGTGAAGAGCTGCCGGAATGACGTCTGCGCCGGGATCCCGCGGATGAGGCCGGTGCGCTGCAACTCCCTGCGCTTGGCCTTGTACTCCGCCGCCACGCGCGGGTCGACGAAGCGGAACAAGTTCTCGCCGACCTCGATGGTGGCACCGTGGACGAGGCGCTCGCCTTCCTCGGCTCCGGGCAAAACCGTCTGCTCCGAGGCTTCGCGGGTGCCGTCTTCGTTTTGGGGGATGAAGATCTTCAACCCGTCCTCGTGGAGCGCCTTAATCCGGACAACGTCCTCCACCCACCTCACAACTGCGTGCTCCTCTGCCGCGCCCAGTTCCGGGAGTCTGAAGGAGCAGTTGCCTCCGCTTCCGATGAAGAGGTCTGTTTCCGGAGTCAGGTACTGGACCAGCCAGCCTCCGTCCAGGACGAGGTTGACGAAATGCGGGATGTCGCCGTCTGCGTGCACGGTGGTGATGCCCATTCTCTTCATGGTCTCCGCCCTCTCCGTCGCTGCGACCAGGGTCGCCTTCTCCTTGTCTTCCCACGACATCTCGGCTTCTGCCATCAGCTTCTCCATAACGCGGAGCTTATCCCGCATGACTCCTGCTTCCTTCACATTCATAGGGACGCGGGGTGTCAGTCCATACTCCATTCTCGGTGTCTGCAAAGGAGATTCACCAGCACGAGGCGTCATCGAAGTGCTGGTGACGAGCACTCCGGTGGCAACCTGCTCCTCGTACTCCGTCAGTTTCGTTTTGTATTTCGCCAGCTGTGTTAGATAGGGAGAAATGTGCAACCGTGTGGTTGGAAAGCCGAGGGCAGTGTAACTGGGGTGGCCGTCTTGCGATTGAAATAAAACACTTGCTGTGGGAGATTCATCTTGATTCGAAATGTCATTAGACATGAGATCAAAGCCGTCCACAAGCGGAAATTCCGTGATGTGGTAAGTTTATGTGGCACGCTGCCAACTACGAAGTGTTACCACCTTTTGGTATCACCCCATGTTTTCTTCATTGGTATCACAAGAAAAAGAAAAGAAGGAGGGTGGCATACTTCTTCTCTCAGCTGGCGGATGAGCTTCGTGTTGGGGTCCTCGTTTACTTTCGCTTTCGTAACGATTGCCTTTGCACGGTCCGCGTACCGGAGCGTGGAGAGGGTTTCGTCGTGGTTGACCTCGGCTGGCGACACGGTGGATATCATGAACGTCTTGCTGTTGCCGCCCAGGTTGTCCTTGAGGAGCCACGTCAGCGTCGAGTCGCGGAACGGGATGTGCGGGGCTCGGGCGCCCTTCTTCCGCTTCGACATCTCGGCGAGGCCGGAGATGACGAGGCCGAGGGTCGACAGCGACTTGTTGATCTGCGCCCCCTCCGCCAGCAGCTGCCCTGTGGCGCCTGTCGACTTCGCTCTCTCCGACCCGGCGAGATCCACCAAGTTGATCTTGCTGACGGTTTCGTGTTGCACCTTCTTCCCGGTCTCCGGGTCCTTCGAGTACACCTTCGTCTGAGTGACGAGTAGAGTGAAAATGGCATGGGACCGCGAACTTGCGTCGTTCATCTTCGTGCTCGCGACCTGCCGGATGCTGCTACCGTCTTCGAGGAGCTTCAACACGCTGTCGAAGTCGTCCACGACCATCTTGGTGAGGTCTTCGACATACGGCCCGGTCTGCGGGTGCTCCCTGACCTTCATGTTCGTTTTGTTGGGGTTCAGCAGGCACTTGACGTTCTCCTGGTAGATCTCGAGGTAGCTCGCTTCGACTTTGAAGGACCGCTCGACGACGCCCGCCGGCAATACGTCGTCCTTGCTGATCTTGTCGAACACGTCTCGCGTCAGCCTCGGAATGACCCCCTGCAGTGCCTCCGACTCTGGGACGCCCATCATGCAGAACGTCTTCCCCGACCCGGTTTGCCCGTAGGCGAAAATGCAGGCGTTGTACCCTTGGAACGCTGCGGCGAGGACCTTTTTCCCGACGTCATTGTACACCGTTTCCTGCGTCGCGAATTCTTCCGTGTCGGCGTCGGTCGAGTCCCAAGCGTGGTCGAAGGTGAAGTTGTGCGGTGCACCGGGGTTCTGCGGGTTCTTCAAGGCGATGCTCGCCAGCTGGCTGACGGTCTGCACCGCGATTTTGCTGTTGAGCTGCTTTTCGCGGGAGTTCAGCGGCCGCACGCGCACAGCGACGGTCACCGAGCACTCGCTCGGAATGGACTGCTCATCCTCCATCATCCTCCCAGCGGGCGGCCCCGCCTTGTTGGCTCCCTTTTAGGCACGTCTTTTTTGGTTGTTGCTTTTTTTATGTTTCTTTTCTTTTTTCCTGGCGTCCGTTGGTGGCGGTGTAGCGAGTGTCAGGCTAGCCCAATGGGATTGCCTTGCCCAAGGCAGTCCCATTGGGATAGAAGGGAAACTCACTTTTGTGTTCCGTCTCCCTTTTTCCGTTTTGCCCGCTGGTTTTGGGTGGCGGCCGTGGGCTGCAGGACGGCAGTTCTGTCGGTTCATCGTGGGAATGCTAAGCGCGTAACGAACCACAAAGCAGGAAGGTGTTGGGCACCGGATTCCAAAGGAATCGGAAAACAAAAGTTCCCACCCACCCGCACCGATTTGCATGTCTCTTTTTCCGTGTACGCGTTCAGCGCGAGGTCCAGGGGACCTGGGTTCCCGCCCTCCGTCCCTCGTGACCTCTCCTGGGCTAGCCTGTTTCTCTCACCATTTAGCAGCTATCTCGGGGGGTTTCCCCATCGTAAGTGCAACCCGTTTAGTTTTCTTCCGTTCAAGCGTTCATTTCATTGGTCAGTCAAGATCGTCAACGAGTGAAGCGCACAAAGCATATTATTTCGCCCCCTTGGCTCGAGCTACCGAGCGGCAAAGTTTATGGCTCCCAGACTGAGAATGTAAGAAAATTGTTTGGATGGTCCCCGATCGAGTCGGACCGCTGAGATCGCCGCCTCTGCAGGTGCTCGAAGCCGCAGGACTCCCCTTCGCAAAGCTGGCTCGTGCCAGTTACCACTTCGCCAAAAGTTCCAGTGGTGTTCCTTTGGTTAGTAGCCCTCGCACCAGCTTACTAATACTAAACCCCTCCCAGTTCTCCGAAGGAGAGCAAGAGGTGTTCGACGGATGACCCGCCTTTCCGGGCTGCCAGCCACCTTCGGTCGTGCTGACGCGGATGCTCTATTATTACGAAGAAGAGAGAACGCACGAAACAAGAAGGCCAAAAGTGCCGAACCAACCCTAACACGAAACTACGTTTCTCGAAAAGCCGCCTGTTTGGACGGAAAAAGAATACAACATCATCAGTAGACGGGGATGGCACGGTTGGCTGCAGGTTTCACCGGCTGCGCAGTCGCTCCTGTATGGTTGTGTGGTGTGATCATGCGTAACGGTTTCGGTTGTGAAACGAGACCACCATCGTTTCCGGTGGGCTCCGTTCTTCGACACTGTGCAACAATGGGTCGAGGTCACGCTTCGTGCAGTACAATTGGTGGTCAGTGGGTCGGACACGTAACCGCTGAACAATGAGCAAGTTCGAGTATTTTCGATTCAATCGAACTCAAGTGCTTATCGACTGCTCTGCTGCAGATACTGGTCTGACTTTCAGATGTCTAATTTTGCTTCCTTGCATAGCCAAAGCCTGGCTCGTAGCCCCTTCCTGGACGCATACCAAGGTAGTGGAAAGTAATGATCAAGAAGAACACGCTGAAGGCGATGGCGTTGACAAACGAGGTCAGCTGTGCTTCGGTGATCATGTTTTCACTCGCGTTTGATTGTTTATTTTTTGTTGGTTTCCCTCCTGCCCCTTATAATTTTCACTCCCCGTCCTGTGTGGTTCTCGACAACATGCGACGAATTAGCGCTTCGCGTGGGACACATTTCCTCGATTTTCCCTCTTTATCGACAGAGTGATTCGGGGACGCTGTGGAATCGTCTTCTCTGCAGGAGGCAATTCCACAGCATACAATTACAACAATATTTGCATTGCTCGGCAGTTGCTGTCATCCCAACAATGAAATGTCTTTCCATGGCTGAGTTCTGATCGTCCTGAGTTGTGCGACCAGATTGTTAACTATTGGAAAAGACCGTTTGCCAGAGGTTGGCGGTCCAGTTCACTGCACAATCAGGGACTTCTTAGCGTTATTTCTTATTCGTTCATGAGGTTGCGCGTGTGCGTCACAAAAATGAAGTGTCCAGCAATGCAGCCACACCACTGATTGCATTGTGCTCCCCCGTTCAATGGAAGTTTCTCGGTGCACTCCTTTTGTGAACTATTTCAAGCAGTCTTTTAATTGGGCAATATTGAGCTCGTTAACTAATTGTCTTGCTTGTTTAGGCAGCTCAGCTGTTGCTCCTCAGTGGTGCGACCATGATTTGTCTTGTCAACGACTGGGGGTTTGCTGGTCGCTCGTGACTAACTTTGGCTTTCGTCCTTCGTACCAAAGAGTCGCTCAGGGAGGGAGGCTAGGCGTGAGCGCGCCAGAAAAGGGAATGGAGAGCTCTTCGGGCTAGGTTTCGACCGGTCAATCTTGTAATGAGCAACGCATGTACCACTTGCATTTTCGCTGCCCACCCACCGCCGACTCCCGTTTCTTCGTATCTGCGTGTCAGCTTTTCCTGTCGGAAAGGACGAGCAGATGATGTGCAACAGGGTCTACTGTGCAAAGCACGCCGAAGCGAAGGAAGACCAGCGGTGAGGAGGATAGGGTGTTTTGAACTGGGAGATTTGATTGCGCGTAGAACCAGCGGTCCATGGGGGGGGGACGACTCTGAGGGGAGGACAAGCATGCGCAACGAGATAGGTCTGTTGGTGGGTGGTTGAATGGCTATCGACTCCATCCACCCGCGAAACGCAGTCTTCGCCCGGCGAAAGGGGGAGAGACGAGGGCAACAGCTCTTGCTTCGCTCTTGCACGTTTCTTGTTGAGAACGGTCGATGCTACAGCAGGTGGGTTTAGGGTCGGGTTTCGTGTGGGCACGCCCTCCCCTCGCTGTTTTTCTTTTCGGATCGAATACTTCTTCGGGCGGGTACTAACTGTCGGCCTCACAGTCGCCGAAGTGTCCTGCGTCGGCTGTTTTCTGGTCGACAGCCATTTTTCTCTCGTTCCCGGCACACCGTGGCTTGACCCTCGAAATCAGGGTCGAGGGGTGGAAGCGCTTCTCCGTTTGCATACAGGGTTGTAGTGCTCTGCACCTGCTTCCTCGCAGAATGAGAGCCAAACCTCTTTGCTTGCCTGAGTCACATTTCCTTCAGCATCCCGTGGCTTGATGACAAGAATCGAGCCTCCATTTTGCTTCCCCTCGCCAGAGTCGACGTGCGAAGTCACGATCTTGATCTGGTAGTTAAACGTGTCCGCCGCTGCCTGCAGTGTCAAGTGGTCCCCCCATTCGTTTTCGTTGGACATTCGCTCCACGAAATGCTGAAAGCCCACTTCTTCGCCCTCTACAAAATCTCTGTACAAGGTGCTGTGCTCTCGCATGTGCTTCGCTACCTGCCGTCGCACGACTTGATGCTTCGCGTCGGTTCCGTACAAATACCATGCAAGGGATCGAAACTGACAGTTGCCGTCTGCAGATACTTTCGTCTCGACAAAGCCGTATCTGAATGGTTTGGGCGGAAAGTACGACCACGTGGGTACCACCATGCTACTAAGTGGCATAGTGTCTCCTCGTGCAGTTTGTGTGACGTATTTGAGCTCGTGTGTTCTTAATTGGCTTCTTCAGTGTGCACGGAGGCGTATGCTGCATTGCCCCGTGTTGCAGGCGTTCCCTTCAGTACACTCGTGTTCAGGGGGTTATGCACTGCAGCGGTTGGGTGAGGTAACTCACCCAACCGTTTTTGTTGAACGCTTACGCCCGCCACTGAACCCAGATTTACCTGTGTTTCGTGTGGGCTACAGCACATTTACCTCCTTTGATCTATCGCAACTGGCAGTCTCCTCAAGCATTTCCTACAGAGCAGGTGCTTTTACAAAACTGGAAACCGGGTGGGAGGTTGGGTTGATTTACACTACCTCGGATTGGGTTGGGCAGCGTTTTGGTGTCTGTATTCTGGAGGCGAGGTGTCTTCTGGAGGAGAAAGCTGGCTGCAGAAGGCCTGCCTTCAGCCAGCATCAGATTCTGAGGCTCAATGTACCGTACCGTCTCCCGGGGGTGCCCCCCGGACCCCCCCTGTATTAAGACTCGCCAGAGAAAACGGGGTTGGTGTCTATTCTGAAGGAGAAAACGGGATGCATAAGGTCCTGCTTGTGTTTGATAACTGGCCGCAATCCAGTCGCTGCAGGATTATGCGTTCCTTCCGCGCTGTTTGTGCGGCGATGCACGCGCAGAGGGACGGCATACTTTTCTAGGTTTTCCGAGAGGATGTCGCGCTCGGTCTTCTTCTTCGTTTCGGGAACGATCAGGTCGTCCGGCCGCGGAGAGCAGAAGGCCTGCAGCGGCTGCGCGCCCCAGGCTATGTGGTCTTTGATGCACAGCTTCGGCACGCTTTTGCAAGAGTCCGCGTCGCCCGCCTCGGACGCATCCCCGAGAGCCGATGCTCTCGACCCGCGCGCGTAGTGTGCTCCGTACGACCCACTCGACGTTGTGTACATCGCTGCCCCAATTCGAGCCCGCCCTCCTGGTTCGCTTTGTGGTACGATTTTACTACTCGGGCGCGGTGACTCTGCCAGCTCTCGTTTCTCTTACCTGGCGGCACCTGCATCTTCTGCGGCGCAAACCCTCCAAAATCCCGTAGTCTGAGGCTGAGTGGGAGCACAAATCCATCCGGAAAGCCTTTTTCTGAACATAGAACTCCTTTTCTCTGGGTTTAGAGATCCCTGTCGGATACATGGATCGTGTACCCCCCACATGATCGTGTACCCCCCACATGATCGTGTACCCCCCACATGCACAGCATCGTGTTTTGCCAGCCTCCCCCTTAGGCATCGTCTCATACGAGACCCGAAATCGCACTCGCGACACACGGCACGAAGGAGTGAAGAAGGGGCGGAGGAATAACCTAGGGAACATGGGGGGGAGGGAAGCATGCATGAAGAAGCCCTGCCTCAAGTGCGAGACGGGACAATGGGGAGTAACGAGGGGAGATGCAATATTTTTTTTTGGTTTTATTCTTTTTAGATTTGCTAAACAGCAGGAACCAAAGCACCAAAGAGAAAGAAATGTGGGTGTGTGTGTGTGTGTGTGTGTGTGTGTGTGTGTGTGTGTGTGTGTGTGTGTGTGTGTGTGTGTGTGTGTGTGTGTGTGTGTGTGTGTGTGTGTGTGTGTGTGTGTGTGTGTGTGTGTGTGTGTGTGTGTGTGTGTGTGTGTGTGTGTGTGTGTGTGTGTGTGTGTGTGTGTGTGTGTGTGTGTGTGTGTGTGTGTGTGTGTGTGTGTGTGTGTGTGTGTGTGTGTGTGTGTGTGTGTGTGTGTGTGTGTGTGTGTGTGTGTGTGTGTGTGTGTGTGTGTGTGTGTGTGTGTGTGTGTGTGTGTGTGTGTGTGTGTGTGTGTGTGTGTGTGTGTGTGTGTGTGTGTGTGTGTGTGTGTGTGTGTGTGTGTGTGTGTGTGTGTGTGTGTGTGTGTGTGTGTGTGTGTGTGTGTGTGTGTGTGTGTGTGTGTGTGTGTGTGTGTGTGTGTGTGTGTGTGTGTGTGTGTGTGTGTGTGTGTGTGTGTGTGTGTGTGTGTGTGTGTGTGTGTGTGTGTGTGTGTGTGTGTGTGTGTGTGTGTGTGTGTGTGTGTGTGTGTGTGTGTGTGTGTGTGTGGTGGGTTGAAGCTCAGTAATGGGTAACCCCTGAGCGGAGTAGTCCATCTACGCACGCGTTCACGTTGCTGTTGTAGCGCCCATGGTGACCGCGACGTACGTACGCGGCTGTGTGTGTGAGCGTGTGTGTGTGTGTGTGTGGGTCATGGCTTGTGTTGGGTTGCGGGTAGGAAGGGCAAAGAAGGATGAAAACGCTTTCCAGGGTAAAGCTCGCGAAATGCTGCCCATTCGATAACCAACTTTCCAGATGCCCGCATCGACACTCCTTCATTCGCGCAAACTGGGCACGGCGCACCATTTACCCGTCGCAGCTAGTTCCGCTGTGCCACGCAGAAAAAGTTGATCTCCGAGAAAGGAGAGCTTCACAAGATGCGGACATGAGGATTGGTACCACTGAAAGTAGCAGCTTCCGGCAACGTGAGCGACTGTCACTCACTGGGCCCCGATTGAGCTTGGATGTGCCTCTATTGGCAAACAGAGAACTCCGTGGGCGTCCCGTGTGGTAAATAAGTGCTATGTAAAAGGAAACAATTGAAGCAAAACAAAGAGAGCAAAGAGAGTTATCAGAGCGGGAAAAAAAAACAGAAAAAGAAGAAGAAAAGTGGGCTAGAACAGAAGTAAAAAACGACCCGAGGTGCGGTCTGCAGTGCGAGGCACCCCCTCGGAAAATGAAGCGTGCGCGTCTAGATGGTCAGTGGGCTCGCGGCGGTTCCTCACAGGGTAAACGAGGGCTGGTGTCGACTGTGTCAGCTCGCAAATGCGAGAATCCAGGACGCTGGTCCGAGGAGTCTTACCTTCGCTCTGGGATGCCTTCCCAACACGCACAAACCCGCACCTTAATCCCCTATCCGCGCCATGCGCACGGAGGCCAGAAAGCGAAGAGAGCTTAACGGGACACGCTTCTTGGGTCTTGAAGTACTCGGAAAGGGGGGAAAGGGGGGGGAGAGCAGGAGGTGCTTGAAAAAAACAGCTCAGGTACAATCGCCTGCCGGCGCGCAAAGAAAACGAGTAGATTGCTCGCCTGGCATAACAGAGGGGAGGAGGAAGGTGGTCAGAAGATGACACTTCGCAGTCATACTCCGCCGGGGGGCGGGAGAGCGCGCCCGCACAATAGCCGGATAGGCCACGCAGTCCTCACGCACTCCTGCAGTGAGTCACCCATTCTTGTTTTTTTTTTTCAGACGCGGCGGATTTGGTGGTCATTCTCAGACTTCGGTGGGTACAAATATACACCACTCGAATGTGCGGGACCTGCCGTCGGCGTTTGGCCAGAAGGACCCCCAGAAAGACCCCAGCTGGACCCCAAATCGCCCAAGAAAGGGGAGTCGTCAGAAACCCAAAACTGGCAACCAACCACCCAGGTAGCTCCAAAACGCTCAGAAGATCCAGAAAAAGTGGGTTGGATGCTCGTTCAGGCTCAAAGAATGGCCGCGGATTGCGGAAACAGGGAAAGCTCACCTCCACAGTGAAATTCCCTATGGAAACCCCAAACCAAAAACAAATCGCATGGGGGGGGGGGGGGGGGGGGGGGGGGGGGGGGGGGCGGGGGGGCGTAAGATGCACGCACCACCCCCACACGCCTGCCGCGCCCCATCCGCCACTGGTAGCCCCCATGTATCAGCTGATGCGGTACATGCTGGCCCTTTGTGACGATCCAAACCGCTCTCCTTCTCAGCGAGCGTTTTGCGCGTTTAAAGGTCCGATGTGTTAGAGTCTCCAGTTGCCCGTGCTTGAGCCTGGGAGTCGGGTTGTGTAGACATATTCAGATATTTCACTTTGGCTAGCCTTCTGCTCTGCGTGAGAAATGAATTCCCACGAATCTTCACCTCCGGCAGGGAGGAAGCAGAAGGAGAACAAACGAACGAATTGTGCTGCCCTTCCCGGGTTTCAGGCAGGAGCCTGTGCAGCTACAAGAGGGTCCTAGACAGAAGTCGTCTGCCCGCGAAACGGTACTCACGAAGCAAACCCGATCAAAACGATGTTGCATTTTCTTGTTTTGACAGAGACAGAGGACGAAAAACTATGCTCCACCCCGGGGGTTGGTTTGCAGTGGTTTTCATAGGCGGGCACACTGGCTGGGGGTTGAAGCAGCGGTTGTGAAGTGCCCCAGCTTGAACGAGGTCGCAAGTGAGACCACATCCTCTGCGAGTTTTGGGGATCGTTCTAACAGGAGGCGGTTTGTTGTCCTGAGAACGTACAAGTCGAGTTGTGACTGCGGATGCCCCTTCTCCGAAAAACTCCCATCGCGCGGCCCTTGCGGTGCGCCGATCGCTTCGTGCAGGAGCACAAGTCTCGCTCCTTCGCGTTCAGAGCAACGCGAGAGCGCGAGCGGTTGTGTCAGGGAGAGAGAGGCCCTGTACCACAGTATGCCAATAGTCGGTTAATATCAATCTTCTAAGGCTAGCGTTCTGAACAACAAAAACAAAAGCCCGAACCTCGCTGATGAACACTTTTGGGCTCGTGTATCTTCGAGACGGCGGCGATTCTGCTTCTCTGGCGGGACTGCACACACAAAGAAAAAAGGGAGGAGCGTCAAGCCGTAGTCGTAACTACTAGTGGCCGCCAGGTTTTTTTCGCAAGTGTCGCAGACCTCATCCCTCTGCCCCACCCCGCTACTGTCTGTTCCAAAGGGAACAGAAGCCGCGCGGTTGCAGGGTAAACCACCCTGGACCCATGAGCGGCGGGGGGTTTTGCTGGATTATTTTCTGGTCTCCTCTTCTTCGCCCTCTGCCGACAGATCATGCCAGTCTAGGGTTCCTCCTCTTCTGTACCATACACCGTCAAACCAAACGAGCCGCCGGTGCTCAAATCGCCAAACAAAGTATTTAGCCTTTCTTTCCGGCGCTGCGTGACTTTTTCCCAAGCCGGTTCTTGTGCCAATGCCTGCGTTATTTTCACATCTCTCGGGACGGACCCCAGAACAACACGAAATAGAGCCTTCAGGAAAAGGAAGGAACCTGCCTTGGGGGTCAGGACACATGCGGACAGGCTCGGGACAGATACCCAAACTGTTTGCGGGTTCTTCGACACTGAGACCGGTGGTCAAGGGTCCCCAGCAGGGCTGCCCGGATGAAAAGGAACGCGAACAACAAAGAACTGAAGAGTCCTCTACTATTATCTTTTCGTATCCGGTCCAAACTGGAGGTAAGGAGAGTGGGGGATGGGGGGGGATTTCAAGAACGTGCTTGGAATGGTTGTGTGCACAACACCGCACTGGTCCAATCTGCGCTGTGCTTTTTCGCCATCCTTTTAAGACATGGACACATAAGGCGGACCATCATCAGCGCGGAACCTGAGTCTACGAACAGCAGAGCGGTATGAGTCCGGTTGGTGGCAGCTGTTCGTAGTTCGACACAGCCAGAACCACCCACGCTACAAGAGCACAGGCAAATCTGTCTCTGGGAGCCCGTCTAGCAAACAGTCAAAAGACTCGAGCGGGCGCTCTGTTCTATTTCGAAAAGGTGTGAGATCTTTCTCCTTTACAACTGGTTGACGTCACTCCGTTGTGACCAATTTGCGTTGTTGGCAGCTGGATCGAAGGCAGGTATGCAGAAAAGACGGATCCAGCCGATGAGCAAGAACGCTTGTTCAGTAGAGTGAGCCAAGTACGTTTTGTCTTTTAAAAACGGGAAGCGTCAAACCTTTGCCTTGTGTGCACAGCAAGCTGAATGGAACTAGCATTTTTTTGACCTCGGTGCTTCGAACGACGAATAGAATCGATCGAGCTCGCCGATAGCACGGGAAACAAATGCGTAGTTGTAGAGTGTAAGTTTTACTCTGTTCTTTTTACTTGATCGTTATCGACATCTTATCTTCTTTCAGGTGTCATTTAGATGTAAATCTAAAGTCGCCGGTGGGGGGTCAAAATCGTAATAGCATTGAGAATATTTTGTGTACACGAGCCACGTGGAGATTGCAGCGCTTTCGCATTGGTCGGTACTGACGCCGCCGGCGCAAGGCCGAGTGCTTGCTGCGAGGAGCTAGCGGAGCTAGCGGAGCTATTCCAGACTATTCCTTTAGCGATTCTCATGCTCTCTCGCGTTCAGCTTTCACAAGCGCGCCAGCTCGCGACTCTGGTGGGATGCCCAACTTTTGTTCGTAAGTGTCGCAGACCGCTCCCCGCTTTTGCCCGCAACTGCCCGTTCCAGGGGAATGAGCAGCACGGGTAGCAGGGTATAGCACCCTGGATCCATTGGGCGGGAGAGCAGGGAGCTTTTGTCGGCCGCTTTTCTCTACTTTTTTTTGTTTCGGTTTCGCCTCATCTTATTCTTCTGCGTTCCGTCAACTCAAAACGAGACGCGCATGGCCGAATCGTCTAATAAAGTTCTTTCTTTCTGACAGTGGTTGCTTGTCCAAGCCTGCCCAAGCCAGTCCTTGCGACAATGCCTGACACTTTTTCTTTCACATTCTGGGGCAGACCCCGGAACATCATAAAATTGAAAGCAACAATATAGGTGCGTTGGTGGTCGTCGGACGCTGCTGTGAGCCGACTGGGCCTTCTTCGATGCACCCCGGTATCTGTATAGCACTGAGAGCTAGATGATGCAAACTCGTCTGCAGTGGCTGCCGAGACTTGCTGACTGACACCTGTGAAATGTAAGCTAAGGGAAGTTGAGTGTGAGAAAAACTGATTATTACGAAAACTTGAAGAGGGCGAGCGCATGCTAACTGCTTTCTGCGGACGGCCTGTGTGGCTGGTGTACTCCACTTCGGCAGTGCTGAATGCAGGTGCACGACGAACCCCTTTTTTCGGCTGCTGGCATAGTCCTTCACATACACGGAATGACAAGGGCACTCTGGTTGATTGTGATGGCATGCTTGAATTCGACTAACAAGAACTGTGTCCGAGACGATTCAGCGTTGCCAGCACAATCCCTTGTTTTGCGGTCATCTCCAGGGTGTCCGCGGGGACTGACGTAAATGGGGGATGAGTACTGATTCTCTGTTTGAGCAGAGCAGCCAGCACTACACGCGACAAGCGGGCTCCTCGAGTATTTCCAGCGTTATTCGTGGAATGGAAGGTCGGTGTTCTAATTCCTTCAAAGCGAGCGCGTATGCGAAAAAGGATACATGAGTCCTCGCCCTCCTCACATTGCGGAGACCCTGGACTTTTTTTTTTATTTCCGTGTTTGTTGTGAAAAAAAGGCGAAAGATGAGTTTGCCATGAACACAAATCGTGAGATGTAGGGTACCAGGGAAAGCCTGCTACACGGGAGCCAAGCTTCACGTGTTCGGCGGTACTGCAGAGCCACGGGCCTGCGGGTCAAGTGGCTACCGATTTCCCAAACTAGCATCAAGGCGTGGCGCACCTTGGGGCTTGGCGCTTGCGCAGAACACAAGCTCGTCGAGACGGTCAGCCACAGGGCAAAGCGGACGGGGTTGTGGCACTGTGCTGCCTCCGACTCAAGCTTTGCAAGCTGTGGTTGACCGTCACGTTCCTGGACCAGGAACGGTCTTTTTCTCTCTTTTTTCTTCTTCCGTGTTTGTTGCATTCTCTTGTGTTTGGGACCATTGTGGGGTGTCCTGGTTCCTTTTTTTGAACAATTCTTGTCGACAGATTCGGCTGAAGGAAGCCGAAAAAGTTCGTCAAAGATGCCAAAAAAGGAAGGTGAAATGTGGATTGGTCGCAAAGAAAAAGAAGAAGAAAGATGTATCACGCTGCTCGTGCATTGAGTTGTACATTTTTAGCAGCCTTTTCGAGGTCATATCAAACTTCTCTACCAGAATTGCGAAGTGGTCCGAAGACGTGTGCCTCGTCCGAGTTCACGTTTCTACTTACATACATGTGCATAACGGAAGCAGTCGGGGGGCTCGGTAGATTACTTGCCGTGTCCCTTTTGCTGAGTGTGGAGGTATACTTTTGTGTTGAATTGCAGTGGAAGTAGAGCTTGACGCCCAGACGTACCCCTGCCAATGAGCGTCCGTCGGAGACACCGCGAGGCTTGGTCTTCGTTGAGAACAACAACGCGAGAGCACCAAAGCAGATAACTGCAGGCGGCCTCGGCAGACCAAACCATGTTCCCTCTTCTTTGAAGTCTGGTGGGCTTTCAAAGAAGACCGGTGCGTCCTTCGACGTGTACGGGTAACTCTATCTAGGCCAGACGAGGGTTCCCTGCCAGGATAGCCTTAGTTATTGAGCGACGGCATCAATCGAATTCGAAAGCGACGCTGTCCACAGTCTACCTGTGCCAGATGTCGCTGCGCGAGCTAAGAACCTGCGCGTAGAGCTCTCAACAATTTGTTTCTCTTTTTGTGTTTCCGGTGATTTCTTGTTTTGTTCCTTTTTGTGTTTCCGACGATCCCGTGGGACGTACAGATTGGTGTCTTTCGACCTTTGTTTGTTTGTGAGGTTTTTTTTTTTTTTTAGAGTTATAGTTCGCCTGAAATTCCCATTGTTTTAGAATGTTTCGGTTTTGCTTTTTGGTTTTTTTTTGTCGCTCTTCTCTTTTTTAGGGCGAAACTCCGGGGGGGGGGGGGGGGGGGTTCGTCCTTCTGCCACATTTGAACGCCAGGGCGCAGGCTCTCGGTGGACCGCTGGTCCCCTTTGGCCTTGCTGAGCACGTGAAAGAGATACAAGCCGAAGACGGCGAGCACTTGATTTCGTGCGCCGTGTTCCCGGAGGTGGCGGCGTTCTTGTGTCCCAGAAAAGTCCCCAATGTGGTGCGAGGCCGCTCTTCGATGCGGTCTGCGAGACACGTTTTGTTTTTTTTAAATAAAGGTGTCCGAGATTGTCTGCAAAGCGCACGCGGTTGTCCTCGATGTGCTCACTGGCTCGTTGACGACAGAAGCCTCGTCGTCGTGCAGCGTCTCTGGACAACCATTTTCTTCGTTAATTTTCCTTTGTTGATACCTACCTCCCCCCCCCCCCCCCCCCCATTGTGGACCAATATATTCACCCATTACTGGGCTCGCAGTCAGATTGTGTCGACTAACATACCCGGAGATTGGACACCGAAGACTGCACCTTTGCTGTGCGCGGAGCACGATCACGGCAAGGTGGGATCCAAACCTCTTTCAGTGATTTTCGCTACAACACGCGTGTATACTTGGATGGTCTGCCATCTGAACAGATCGCTCCACCTGCACGCGTATTTCCAGGGGTCCCACTCACACGTGGAGGGAGGTAGGTATCATTTTCCTTTCTTTTTCCTTCTGTTTTTAGGATTCGCCGGGATGTTTCGCCCAGCTTCAACGTTTTGTTTTTGGAGTATGGATTTCGGTGCCCTTTTCGCTTCACCGCTGTACTGAACGAAACATCTCGTATTCGTAGGGGGGGGGGTAAGCGCAAGGTTTCGTTGTGGAAATCCAATTGTGGACGAGGGGCGCACCTTTGTTGTTGGAGTGGCCCAACCTGCGGACTGAGCGGTTCCTGAAGATATGAGACGCCTCGTTGGTAGGGGTTGAGCGGGCAGATATCCGTGACCTTTCGGTGATTTTAGGTCGTGCGCTGAAGCGCCAGCTATGTACAGGAGGTGCACAGGAGGTTGTCCGGAGCACTTGCAGGAACGTCCACCTTCGGGGCTTCGCAATAGGGCAAAAGCGTTCGGCTGTTCAAGGGATGCCTCCTTTCAGAAGCATACTTTCTGCCCGAGCTTTTCAGCCATCAAGCCGTGAATGCTTGTCCATGATCGGACACCGACCACGGCTTCGACGGCCGGCACTCCGGGCGTATCGCCGCGCTGATTTGGGGTCATTTTCACTCATTCTTGTTGGTAGCAAACCGCAACTATCAGGGAGAAGTGCGGTCATGCCCCATGATGGGGTGGGGACGGCTGTGTTTTGCTCGAAGAAAAAAGGTCGGGGAGCGTGGCTTGATAGAAGAGTGACCTCTCAGAGTTGAGACTCTTCTTCGGAATAACGGTTTACGATACAAGCATGAATTTATTTGTTCAAAAAAGAACGGCGAATGACCTGTACATGATGACCCAAAATAGCGCGGCGCTGGCTACATATGTCTTCCACTTTGTTCTTCCAAGAGCAAGGATAACCCTCGACGGAATTTCGGCTGCGGCTTTGAGGTCTAAATTTCTCTTTGCCATAGCGGGAGGTAAAAGCTTGTCGGAGGGGGGGGGGGGGGGGGGGGGGGCTGGACGCACACGCTTCCATCGAGTTCTTCAGTGCTGTGTTCAACACCGAGCTAGAGATAGTCGCAGCCGAGGGAAAAGCCCCTGTTAGAACGATCGCATTATCGCAAAGGATCGTTCTATCTCGCGGCAACGGGGTGCGGGATGCCTTCGTTGCGTGCTCGAAACGTGCAACTTGGACACCAATCCGGCCCATACGCATCCTTCCCCCGGTATCGCGGTGTGCTGCGCTTTGTACCGGGGAAGGACGCATGGGGGAACCTGCCTCGCACCAACTACTTTTTTTATATATTTTACCTCTTTTTCCTTGAGACTTCGTCACCCACGCACGCACCACAGTCGCTCTCTTCCTTGAGAGCAAGCATTGGTCGCAATGTGTCGTTTGCTGCCGCCCTCGTTAATTATTTTGTTTGTTGTTGCCAGTTCCCAGGGGCGTTTCTGTTCTTTCCGCCTGCCCGCGCCAGTGGGACGAATAAACCCCTGGAGTCGGTGCGGGAAAACACGTGGAGCGAGGGACATGCCAGGTCTTCAGGCATAGCTACTGAACACAAATCGTGCTGCGCACCACGCCGCATACGTAACTGACAAGCAAAGAGTACGGATGGTGCAATGGCCTTGCAACTCAACTCGGGAGAGAGGTGTGTCAGCAATGGGGCTGCCCGGTGAAGAAGAGTGATCGTGTTCAAATCCGTCCTGTTTGATGCGCTTTTCCAAATCGAACCCACAGCACTGCGGTCTCGCGTGTATATCTACCCCTTGCGCTGCTTCGATTAAGCCGGTCCGCCCCTATCTCCTGGAACTGCATCGAATTGCCTGCCGCTGGGCATCATAGTGAATCACAGCCCGCCACAGCTCTATCAGGTTCATCCCTATCCTCTAGAGCTGCATAGAATTGCCTGGAGTATACTTCGGTCGATCACGGTCGATGGAGGGGATGGACCGGCTTAGTTTCGGTGGCTACTTGCTCAAGCCCGTCCGGAGCAGTCTTGGCACCCGTGTCTGGCCACGTTTTACTTTCACTTAAAAAATTGGACCCACCCAGAGCGTCACGAAATGAAACCTAGGGGGGAACATTTCCGGAGTTGGTGATAAACGAAGCAACGGACGATCAGCATCGGCTGACCAAAGGTGATGAAAATGATGAGGCAAAAGTTTCTTGTTCGCGTGTACAGGGTATAAACCTCTCTGGGGGGGTTTCCTGATAGCACTTTTTCGGTGGCTTCGTTCATGTGCAACCGATGTTCCGGAAATGTTCCCGTCAGTACAGATGTACTATTTAAAAACAATATTACGGCGCTTATCTTTTGTGTGTGCGCACTAGCGGAACGCACTTGCCCCGGTAAGTTTCATGCTGTACCCTGTCAACTACACCTTTTTAGCACCAACAATGCATTGTTGACAGAAGAAATGTGAAAGACGGGCCCGCCGCCGGCACTAGGATAGGCTTTTGGACAGTGTGGGTGAACTCGGGCAGCAGCCATCACACCCGACGCAAGGGGTATCGATTCCCTGCCGTTTTATTTTGCGCTTCCGACGATTCTGTATAGGTGCACAGATAAGAATATTTTTTCCCCACCTCCTCTCGACCACAGCGAGAGAGGAGCCCATTCGAAAGCGGTTGAATCCTTTTAGGCAGGTTTCCCTACCGACAGAAGTTATTTGAGCTAGCTCTCTTTTTTAAAGTTCGCTTGAAACTCCGGGGGTTTAAAGTTTTTTTGTGTGTTTCTTGTTGTTATTGTTGTTTTATTTTTCCAGCGGGTGTTGTTCAAGGATCCGGGTGACTTCTTTCAGAAAATGGATGCACTTCTTCTACTAGATTTCTTACTTTCAGAAAATGGATGCAGTTCTTCTACGAGATTTCCTACTCACCCGGCCTCGCAATGGTTTCTTTCTTTTTCCGCAGATATTTGAGATTTTTCTTCAAACTTTGTAGCTTGTCCTACCCTCCGTCGGGACAACCGCAGAAAAGGGTCTACACAGGAATAGACGTGCAACGTGTAGCCGCCGCGTGTCGCCATCTCTGATATGCCTCACCTCTGCTGAAAGACCAACGACAGGAGGGCTGTGATGGGCTGAGAAGCATCAATGTATATCGGAGCCACTCCTCCCCCAGTGTGCCGGCTGAGTAGCTGTTTGAACCCGTTTGACACCAGGCATCCGTAGCCATTTCCGCCTACAGAGGACTACTAATGAAAAAGTGGAACCGCAAAGGTAGCTGCAGTCGTATTGTGATTCAAACTACCACCATACGTCAGCATCAGACTGGGGGAACTGCTCGGACACTCCACAAGTGTACGCCGCTTTCGAAGCAAACGGGGGCTTAATACCCTACCGACACGCTACACCCTTCCGGTATCCTGCGGCAAGGCGACTGGACTTGACTGACAGCCATGTGCCTGCTTGGAGCGAGGACACGGTTTCACATTTCTTCCTGAGAAAAGGAGGAACTTTTGACTTGCAAACACATCAGCGGAGCATCGTGCACGTGAGTGCATGACCAGACGGGACTACACGCCTGGTAGTCCTGTATGGTCAAGCGACGAGCCCCATTCTTGACAACAGAGACGAACCCAGTGCTAGTCGTGTCCTTGGTTGCTCCTTTGCTGGACGGCTTGATGCTGTCTGTACAAAATTCGGATCGCCTACCGCATTCGCGAAATGGGTCTCAGAGACTTGCGAGTGCCGATGGGATGGAGTCTCTGGGTGATTAAGAGTGGGTATTGGCCTCCCAAGTCTGTTCGTGCTCGTTGCTGTTGTTTTTCGCTTTGCTCTCAACACTGCTTTCAACCGATAGCGTTTGCTTTTGCTCGTGGGAATTTTAGAGTATTCTTTGGTTCTTTCGTTTCCTCTTCGTTCTCGTTCGTGATTTTCATGACATACGCTTGCTCTCCTCAGAGTCTCGAGGGGAAACTTGTACGATGCGACGCACGGCATTGTTTTCGTGCACGCACTGCGTCCAGAAACATCCACACAAACACATACACACACACCCAAACTGCTTTGCGGGGTGTACGCATGGCTTCGTTTATTCCGCCGGCAAAGGGTTCGTCGGCGGCCGTCCAATGTTGGCATGTCTTTTATCGTGGGGCGGAGGACGGGGGTGGGGGGTTTCAAGCCAACTATATGACACGGTGAAGCCCAGCCTCAGAAGCTGGAGCTAAAGATGGAGCAAAAAGGCGGGTGTCACACGTGCTTTTCGCGACTGTAAGTTTGCGCGCGTTTTCGTGTTCTTGAACACTCCAGCTGATGCCAGGGTTTAAAAAGCGGGCGTCGCACCCGCGCTTCGGGTGTGGATTCACATGCGTTTTAGAGTGAAGGTTTCAAGTTGTAGCACGCCCGCGTTCGGGGGCGTTTCGGAAACTCCCTCTTTTAACCTGAGCTTCTGAGGCTGAACACCGCCGTGCAGGCGGCGTGCTAGTCGGTGCCGGAATAATTCTAGTGTTGCTCGTGCTCGGTTGGACGACGACGAGAGGGGGGGGGCCTCTCAAGGCTAGAGATGCTGCTTCGCAATAAAACGAACCTGAAAGCGCCGGGCGTAACGGCCGCGGTCATTTGGCGGGTGACTGACGCGCGGTGGTGATTTTTTTTCGCCGGTTCGCCCTTTTGCCCAATTTGTCAAACAAAAACAAAACAAAAACAAAAGAGGAAGGTCGATGCATTAGGGGTCTCTGGATGCCCTGCCAGGTGTGTGCGTGATGAGACCGATTGGCCCGACTAAACAAAAAGAAAAGCGGGTGTTTGCTGGCCTCGCAAAAAAAGACAACGGGGCGAGGTGTGGTCTTCCCTTGCCAACTGGGAGATGGCGGTGCCGAATTGAGGGGCCCATAGGCGCAATTAGGCAAGCTGAAGGGGTCAGATGGAGGACGGCGAGCTGCCATCGGAAGTTATAGCTAAGCGGGCTTGCTTGACGGGTACCTAGACTGTTTCTTGTTGGTCTTGACGGTATATTTGTTTTCGTGTTTACAACGATCCCGTGTGCGCGTATTTATTTGCTTACACCCACAGTCGGTTCTCATTTTGTAACTCAACTACGACGGCAGGACTCGACGAAGCACTACATCTACGAAGTCGGATCTGGCCTAGCTGGGTGACGGATAGGACCGGCCATTTGATCAAAGAGGTCGTGAAGGGGGGCGGGGAGCTAAGTTCCCACTCCTCTCGCGAGCCAAGAAAGTTGATGTGGGGTTAAACAGCTCGTCGAAAGTCTTTTTTTTTTTCTCCGCGGAACACCCACGCCCCCTGCCGCGGGTACTGTGAAGGGGAAAAAACAAAAGGCGGAAGGTCGCCCTCTTTTTCGTTCCTGCGCGCGCTTCTCGCCGGTGTGCACTTGACACGACAAGCCGCGGGGAGGCTAAAACTCAGGGAGGATGGTCCGGGCCAGTTGAGTCGGTTGTGTGCGGTGTTAAAGTAGGCTTGAAGCTCCGGAGGGGTTCTCATTCGCAACCGGGTTGCCAAAAGGGAAGCAGAGAAGTGTCGGCGGGACCGAAGTTGTCGTTCGATTGCTGTGCCGACCATAACCGCACGCCTTGCGTACGGTAGGCCCTATGCAGCATGGTGCTGGTAGGTGACGGGTCTGCCTTCTGAGACACTGTTCTCTGTTCGTGTGCGGGGTGCAGAGAAAAATCGATGGATCGTGCAATAGAGTTTTCTTGCAAGACTGCAGCCTTACGGCGGAACAGTAGCAGCAGAAAAACGTCGTTCTGGTTCGGGGAGCGGGGAGGTAACAAGATCCGGAATCAGAACGAGGTGGCGGAAGACCGCCGATCCGAGCGCAAACACAGCAGCGGCGGACCCCCTGTAGTAAGCGCTGACCTTCAAACCTTACGAATACAGCAGCAGGAAGAAGAAAGTCGTATATATAGGCGGAGGGGGGGGGGGGGATTGCAAGAACGTGCTTGGAATGGGTATGTGCTCAACACCGCACTGGTCCCGTCTGCGCCGTGTTTCGGTCCTTTAAGCCACGGACACATAAGGCGGACCATCATCAGCGTGGAACCTGAGTGTCTGCAGACAGGACTGCGGTGTGAGTCTGGTTTGTCAGGCGGCTGATCGTAGCTCGTCACAGCCAGGACCACCCGTGCTACTAGAGCACAGGCGAATCCGTCACGGGGAGAAGGCCCCTACAACCGTGTCTGAGCAATCAGTTAAAAAACTCAGGGCACTCGCCCTGATTGTGACTGCGACTCGCTAGGCAGCACTGACTTGTCTTCTTTTTACGGTGGCAATCTGCGAAGTAAACTCCGCAGAGCACAGTGGACATGGGGTTGCCGTGTGCAGCACCAATGGTTGAAGTACCAAAAGGAAAAGAGTGCGAGGAAGTAATCCTGCGTGCTGAGGGCAGCAAGTCGCGTTACGCGAAGTACCCTACTGGAATGGGGGGATTGCAAGAACGTGCTTGGAATGGGTATGTGCTCAACACCGCACTGGTCCCGTCTGCGCCGTGTTTCGGTCCTTTAAGCCACGGACACATAAGGCGGACCATCATCAGCGTGGAACCTGAGTGTCTGCAGACAGGACTGCGGTGTGAGTCTGGTTTGTCAGGCGGCTGTTCGTAGCTCGTCACAGCCAGGACCACCCGTGCTACTAGAGCACAGGCGAATCCGTCACGGGGAGAAGGCCCCTACAACCGTGTCTGAGCAATCAGTTAAAAAACTCAGGGCACTCGCCCTGATTGTGACTGCGACTCGCTAGGCAGCACTGACTTGTCTTCTTTTTACGGTGGCAATCTGCGAAGTAAACTCCGCAGAGCACAGTGGACATGGGGTTGCCGTGTGCAGCACCAATGGTTGAAGTACCAAAAGGAAAAGAGTGCGAGGAAGTAATCCTGCGTGCTGAGGGCAGCAAGTCGCGTTACGCGAAGTACCCTACTGGAATGGGGGGATTGCAAGAACGTGCTTGGAATGGGTATGTGCTCAACACCGCACTGGTCCCGTCTGCGCCGTGTTTCGGTCCTTTAAGCCACGGACACATAAGGCGGACCATCATCAGCGTGGAACCTGAGTGTCTGCAGACAGGACTGCGGTGTGAGTCTGGTTTGTCAGGCGGCTGATCGTAGCTCGTCACAGCCAGGACCACCCGTGCTACTAGAGCACAGGCGAATCCGTCACGGGGAGAAGGCCCCTACAACCGTGTCTGAGCAATCAGTTAAAAAACTCAGGGCACTCGCCCTGATTGTGACTGCGACTCGCTAGCAGCACTGACTGGTGGGGTGTCTGGTGGGGGGGGGGGGTGGGGGCTCCTTAATTTGCTTTTTGATGTGGTGCAGAGACTGACCCACACAACCAAAAGGTAAGGGTGGGGAGGCTGGGGCGCTCTGATCACGTGGAGCCGGGAGCCTTCTTTTCCTCCGGTTGGGCCACTCAGCTAGACGAGGCGGTCATTTCCAAAGGGGTGAAAGCTCGATTTTTGAGACTCCGGGATCTGTAGGTCTCCTTCGGGGGGGTGACCTTCGGCAAATGGGCTGGTGTGTTCTTTTTTTTTTTTATGTTTTGAAATACTTTCTCTCGCCGTCACCAAACAAAACTATACTTTAATTTCTCGCAACGCCGGGAGGTACCAGGGAAAGCCTGCTACACGGGAGCCAAGCTTCACGTGTTCAGCCGTACTGAAGAGCCACGGGCCTACGGGTCAAGTGGCTACCGATTTCCAAAACTAAAGCATCAAGGCTTGGCGCACCTTGGGACTTGGCGCTCGTGCTGAACACAAGCTCGTCGAGACGGTCAGCCGCAGGGCAGAGCGGACGGGGTTGTGGCACTGTGCTGCCTCCGACTCAAAATTTGCAAGCTGTGGTTGACCGCCACGTTCCTGGACCAGGAGCGGCGTTTTTCTTCTTTTTTCTTCTTCTTCTTCTTCTTCTTCTTCTTCTTCTTCTTCTTCTTCTTCTTCTTCTTCTTCTTCTTCTTCTTCTTCTTCTTCTTCTTCTTCTTCTTCTTCTTCTTCTTCTTCTTCTTCTTCTTCTTCTTCTTCTTCTTCTTCTTCTTCTTCTTCTTCTTCTTCTTCTTCTTCTTCTTCTTCTTCTTCTTCTTCTTCTTCTTCTTCTTCTTCTTCTCTTCTTCTTCTTCTTCTTCTTCTTCTTCTTCTTCTTCTTCTTCTTCTTCTTCTTCTTCTTCTTCTTCTTCTTCTTCTTCTTCTTCTTCTTCTTCTTCTTCTTCTTCTTCTTCTTCTTCTTCTTCTTCTTCTTCTTCTTCTTCTTCTTCTTCTTCTTCTTCTTCTTCTTCTCTTCTTCTTCTTCTTCTTCTTCTTCTTCTTCTTCTTCTTCTTCTTCTTCTTCTTCTTCTTCTTCTTCTTCTTCTTCTTCTTCTTCTTCTTCTTTCTTCTTCTTCTTCTCTTCTTCTTCTTCTTCTTCTTCTTCTTCTTCTTCTTCTTCTTCTTCTTCTTCTTCTTCTTCTTCTTCTTCTTCTTCTTCTTCTTCTTCTTCTTCTTCTTCTTCTTCTTCTTCTTCTTCTTCTTCTTCTTCTTCTTCTTCTTCTTCTTCTTCTTCTTCTTCTTCTTCTTCTTCTTCTTCTTCTTCTTCTTCTTCTTCTTCTTCTTCTTCTTCTTCTTCTTCTTCTTCTTTTTCTTCTTCTTCTTCTTCTCTTCTTCTTCTTCTTCTCTTCTTCTTCTTCTTCTTCTTCTTCTTCTTCTTCTTCTTCTTCTTCTTCTTCTTCTTCTTCTTCTTCTTCTTCTTCTTCTTCTTCTTCTCTCTTCTTCTTCTTCTTCTTCTTCTTCTTCTTCTTCTTCTTCTTCTTCTTCTTCTTCTTCTTCTTCTTCTTCTTCTTCTTCTTCTTCTTCTTCTTCTTCTTCTTCTTCTTCTTCTTCTTCTTCTTCTTCTTCTTCTTCTTCTTCTTCTTCTTCTTCTTCTTCTTCTTCTTCTTCTTCTTCTTCTTCTTCTTCTTCTTCTTCTTCTTCTTCTTCTTCTTCTTCTTCTTCTTCTTCTTCTTCTTCTTCTTCTTCTTCTTCTTCTTCTTCTTCTTCTTCTTCTTCTTCTTCTTCTTCTTCTTCTTCTTCTTCTTCTTCTTCTTCTTCTTCTTCTTCTTCTTCTTCTTCTTCTTCTTCTTCTTCTTCTTCTTCTTCTTCTTCTTCTTCTTCTCGCAACGCCGGAATCCTGCTGCGGGGAGAGAGCGGCACCTGCAAAGCCGGTTTGCACAGCCCTACCACGTACTCTGTGGGGTGCCTTTGACGAAGATGCCCGTGTTGTATCAGTTCGAATGTGTTTAGTCGGAGGTGTTCTGTGACCATCTGCTCCTACTGACGGCATGGGCCACTTGGAGGAGACTCTCTCGCAGGAGGACGAAGAGCTTTTCGTTCACTTCAAAGAGGGTTTTTGGAGTAGGTCTTCTTTTTTTATTTTCTTGTTGTGGTTTCAGAGTAAAGTTCGCTTGGTTTTGTGTGCGTGCATGTGTGTGTGGGTGCTTCCGACGAACTCTTTTTTTTTTTTTTTTTTTTTTTTTTTTGGTGGGGCGACGGTGTGCGCGCGATCAGCCGGCTTGCCGGCTGATTAAATTTCGAGCCTTTTTTACCAGCAGACTCGCACAAAATCAGCCGATTTTCAACAGTGTAAGCTTAAGCTATGCCGCCCATGTAGCGGAATCAGCTTGAAGCACCGGCATCATGTTGTCGTAAAACCCTTTCTGATCGGCAGACCTTCCAAAAATCAAAAACATTTTCAAAAGCTTTTTCCCGGCTGATATCAGCCGCTTGTTTCCTTAGCGCGTACACTGGTGGGGGAAGGGGAGGCCAAATGCGCGCAATGATCAGATTCTTCAACCGTGGACAAGTGGCCTCTCTAATCTTCTTCACAAAGCGCACTCGCAGTTGCGCAGTTGTTAGGATTCGAAAAGGAAAAGAAAAGAGAGTGATGGGGCGCCCAGGCTTAAGCGCCGCGGCCGGTGGCATTGGAACTTGGTTGCTGGCCACCTAGACACTGTTTCTTGGTTTTCAGCCCTTGTTTTCTAAAAGAGGGGGGGGGTCTTTCCCGTTAGTTCTGAGTCCGGGAACATGCATCTCTTTCTTAACGGGAGTCGGCAACAGGGCAAGAGCAACGAACGTCTCCGAGGTGGGATGCAAGGGTTACGACCAGAAAGGCGTGGAGCGGGCAGAAACAGATTTTTGCCGCTCGCTGTGCCCGGAAATGTGAAGAGAGCCGGAATAGAAAGAGAGAAGAGAACTTTAGATTCGGGAGAGAAAAAAAAAAAGAAGAACAATGTGAGAGACAAGCCTCAGGGGGGGGGATAACAAAACTTCTCGCGAGAAGAAAAACAACTGTCGAAAGGGAAAAATAAAAAAAAGAGCAATCGCGTTGGCGGTGTTTCCCACATGCTGTCGAAGAACAACGTAGCTAATATATTTTCTCGACGCGGTGTGCCGACAAATGAAAGCAGCAGGGGAGCGACCGTAGGTAGGTTTCAGGTACACTTGCCGTGTGCTGACATGACGGAGGTGGTAGCCGTGATCGGAATTGATCACGCTGGAGACAGGATATCTTGTCGACTGCTTCGGCAAGGTTCAGCTGGGGGGTCTTGCCCCCACGGAGCGAGGAGGGAAACGCTGCGCCGCGAGCTGTTAAAAAAAAAAAAAACATGAGAGCTCGTCGCTCGCACAACCGCGGCTGAAACAAAACGAATGATGATGATGATGTGATGGGAAGAGAGAGTTGTTTCTTTTTTTTTTTTTGTTGAACGCGGCAGGGATTATTATAATCCGAAAATCGGGAAAATCATGGTTAAAAAGTCTGTAACATGGCCGGAAAGTTGTTTTTGTTCCACGCTGAGCGAGTTCGCCACTTTGTTGTAGACCCCACCTGTGGGTCTTGCGGGTCCTCTAGCCTCTGTGTCACTGGCCTTGCAAGCACAAAAAAGTTTTCACCAGAAACTCCTGTGGTTAAAACCCCTTTTTTAACCGGCCTCTTTTGAGAATATTTTGTTTTGGTGAAGAACCCTTTTTTTAACCATGCAGGATAATCCCTGGAACGCGGTGCCTGTACACTTTCTCTGGATTCAAGACGCAAGTTTCACGCCACGGTTTGCGGCGGCGAGCTTCTCATTTCTCCAACATTTCGTCGTTTGGTTAATAATAATAAAAGAACTTGTATTCCTTTCAAAGGCTTCGTTTTCGGGTTTACCCTTTTTACTTTTCTTTTTTTGATTTCCGGAATCGAGGGTTTCTGAACTCAACGTATCAGAGAGGACCTGCTGGACTTTTTCGCCTGGCCGCTTCTCGTCTTGCGAATCGTCGCGAGGTCAGCGCAGCCGGGTGAGTGCGTAGGTCCACGCAAGAATAACATGTGGAGTGGGTGCGAAGGACTAAATCTGGCGAAGTCTGCTTGGCTTTGTGGAAGTGCCAGAGCCAACGGACCTTGCGGAGAGGGCGAGAATCTTTAGTTTCCGATGCTTTTTCGGCGTGGCAGCGTCTGCCTGCTCGTTTCACGTGCTGGCGTGCACACACACACACACACACACACACACACACACACACACACACCAAAGTCTTCTTCAAAGGGGGCGGGCAGAATCGGGCCAGCCTCCGGCTCGCGAAGGGCGCGAGCGCAGCTTTTCGCCGGACTGTGCCGGGCGCTCTACTCGTCGTAAAAGCCCCCCCGTCAGAAGAGTGGGTCGAGACGTGAAATGACATCACGGCGGGCTCACGCTTGCGCGGCGCTGGCGGCCGACGACGGGCGGCTGGCGAGGCGGAGGCTTTGATGGCACGCGGTCGACGAGAACAGGCTGCTGATGACCTCCCAAGGGGGGAGGACGACGTGCAGCCCCGCGGCGCGGAGCCTCGACTGCTTGGGGAAGACGAGGGAGTCGAGGCGCGGCGGCAGGGCGCCGGAGTTGTCGATGGTGACGACGCTGTCGACGGACGGGGTCAGCGCTTCGACGGACTGCGGAACGCTGCGGAGGGCTGCTTTCAAGACGTTGCTCGGAATGTGGCGGCCTGTGATCTCTGCCCGGTGCCTCGCACGCTCGTAGACGCACGATTCGTCCGCGTAGACGTGCACGATGCCCACCCTCGTTTCGCTCTTTTCGCTGCGGATGTCGGTGATGTGCTTTTCGTACCACTTGTGGTCTCTCAGCGAGCCGTCGACCAAGCAGTTGACGCCGCTGTCGAGGCAGACCCTCGTCGCGATTTCGACGATGAAGCCGGCTTCCTTCTGGGTGAGGGTGCCCGCCTGCTTCGGGTTGAGGAGCTGGTAGTGCCACATCTCCGGGAGGAGGTACTTGATCGCGTCGTGGTCGAGGAACGTGAAGTCGTTGAGCGGGAAGTGCCCCTGCTGCGCCATCCAGTGCAGCGTCCGCGTCTTCCCGGCGCCCATCGCGCCGGCCGAGAACACCAGCCACGGGTTCTCCTCGGATTCCTCGCGCTTCCGCTGCGGGATCAAGCTCTCGATGATCCTGTCCTGCAACCGCTGGCGCTCGAAGGTGTAGTTGCTGTGGTACCCGTAGTCAAGCTCTGCCCTTTGCTTCGCGAACGCCTTCGTGAAATTGCCGTGGCTCGCTGCATACAGATCCGCTGTGCTCACCGATGCGTTCACCTTCATGCACACAACTGCGGTTCTGCGGATCATCCTTCTTCCTTTTGCTTAAAAGCGATGGAGAGAGAAAGAGAGAGAGAGAGGGGGAGAATAGACAGGAAAACCGAGAAGCTCCGAACTTGATTCAGGCGCCTGGTTCTCTCTCGCGTTGAGGAGGGGGGTCCTCCCCTTTATACAACTTTCGTGTAGGCTTTGCTTCTCTCTCGCGCGCAGACCTCTTTTGTTCTGTTTTGCTTATATATTTCCCCAGTCGCTTAGTGTTTTCCACGAAGCCCCTTCAGCTGTGGCAGAAGCGAGCCTTGTGGGCTGTTGGGGGCAGACTGCAAGAGTAGCTGGCCTCCTTCTTTTCGGTGGGTTTATAAGTTTTGATGTGGGGGGCTGGTGGAGATAAGAGAAATAAAGGGTGCGGTGATGAGAGAAGATGTTCAACGGGTTACTTTGTGTTCGGCGGTAGTGGATGGGGGGTTCCCTGAAGTGTCTATATTTCAATATTTTCTTGTGTTTAAGTTACCAGGGAAAGCCTGCTACACGGGAGCCAAGCTTCACGTGTTCGGCAGAGCCACGGGCCTACGGGTCAAGTGGCTACCGATTTCCCGAACTAAAGAATCAAGGCATGGCGCACCGTGGGGCTTGGCGCTTGCGCTGAACACAGCTGTCGTAGAGACAGCCACTGTGCTGCCTCCGACTCATGCTTTCAAGCTGAGGTTGACCGTCACGTTCCTGGACCCGGTGCAGCCTTTTTTTAAGTAAAGGGACAACAAGAGTAGTGGTATTTCATTGTTGCGGCCTCCCACCTATTCTACACCTCTCGTGTCACAGAGCTTCTTCTTCTTATGCTGAGGTGAAAAAGGTTTTGAGCTAAGAGCTTGCTTGGACCCCCACGCTCCCGGGTGGCTTGGTCGTGTGTGACCGACTGTGCTTTGTTATGCAATATAAGCACGGGAGTACTTCCGGTTGGTACCTGTTCTCGTTCGCCAAGGACGCTAGATACGAGTGAGAGAGAGAGAGAGAAAGAACACATAAACAACAAGTTAGAAAGTGTGGCAAAAGGTGTGGCCCCACCGTCAGGTGGGCCAGGCTAGATTCGGAGTGGCTCCTTGCGAGGGACAGAGGCGGGGGTAGTCACGCCGTAGCAGTCCCAGGGCCTCTTCCCACTCACCTAAGTGTGTTCTCGTCGGCATCGCTACCTCGCTGACCATATGAGAGAACACAAACAAGCCTGCGAGGTGCGGGCTGCTTGCACTGCAATACTGCTTGCACTCAAGGCAAGAAGGTTCCGAAGCCGATGAAACCGATGGTGCGTCTGAGTAACACACGCATTCCTGTAGACCGCAAACCCGGGCTGGCGTTAGAGGGCATTCGGCCACAGTCAATCGCAGCAGGCATATGCGAGCAAGGGAGGG
Organism: Diplonema papillatum; assembly: GCA_030068145.1. Lineage (NCBI taxonomy): Eukaryota > Euglenozoa > Diplonemea > Diplonemida > Diplonemidae > Diplonema > Diplonema papillatum. The sequence goes on from JAPJBO010000342.1 coordinate 90,902, forward strand.
GGGAAACGGGACGAAAACAGGTTGTGTCATCAACTGGTGAGACGCACACTTCGCCGCGAGGATTGGCTCAAATGCGCAGGGCTTCCAAGACGGAGAACGGAGTAAAGGAAGAACTGGGATGAAAAAAAGAATGCAAAAGAAGAAGGGGTCTGAGGGCTTGAGGTCGAGGTTCAAATCGTGGGTCGCAGAGCGACCTCTCGGGGATCGAAGGCCGTGATTCGAGTTCCTACCTGTTTCAGAACCCTGTTGGTTGCAGGCAAGTTTTTATGGCTATTATAATGAAGAAGCTCGATCTGGTACAAAAACAGCACGGTACTGCCACGCGGAACCGATATGCGTGAGGTCTTTTGAGTGCATGAGCCACATGGATTCGCACGCACCGGGATGCACTTGACCCGCGGGCCGTTCCCTTGACTGCTGGTTCGCCAGATAGTAGGTAGGGACAGAAGGAATCCCATTGGTCCATTCGCGCGTCTTAGAAGCCGAGGCATTTGGCTACCTTAAGAGAGTCATAGTTACTCCCGCCGTTTACCCGCGCTTGACCTGATCTCGCAGCGTTGACATTCAGGGCGCTGGGCAGAAGTCACATTCCGTGGTTCGCACTTCAGTAAGAGCTTCGTTTTGAATAATTCAGCTGGCATGCCCAGTGGTACGCAGTGCTACACCTCAACCGTGCATGAAAAGGGTCCAACGCAATGAGCGGCGAACGGCAGCAGCGCTTGTCCTTCGAAAAGCAGGCTGCCGCCTGCACAGGATCATCATCGACGACGGGGACAAAATCTATCCTCGCCGCCACAATCAGCCTACTGGGCTTCATCTGCAGCATACAGTCCTCTGAACAGCGCGAAGCACTGCTCCCTTGTGCTGCGTGAAAAAGATGTGTTACGAAAAGCTCTTCAAGGAGCACCAGGTTTCCCATTTGGAGTCGTAGCACTCTCGCGTTTGACCCGTAGATTCCCCAGAAGGCTTTCTGCGCGCTGGACAACCATCTTTCTCCGTTCGTAGGGGTTCTAAGCGGGTGCGAAAATGCTCGAGGGGCTGCTACTTCGAAGGAGGCTAGAGGGGGAGAAACAATACAACTACAAAGTGGGTCTTTTTTGTTGAACGCGTACGCCCGCCACTGAACCCAGATTCACCTGTGTTTCGTGTGGGGTACAGCACATTTACCTCCTTTGATCGTTTGCAGTTGGCAGCCTCCTCAAGTATTTCCTACAAAGCAGGTGCTTATACAAAAAAGAGCGTACAACGCGGACTGCAGACAGGGCCCGCTAGGACCCAACCCCAAAAGACGCCCCAAAATCGTCCCGAACGCTCACATTGAGACTGCGCGCGGAAAGTGTTAGGACCCTACGTGGACCAGTGCTCCCGCTAAGGAAAAAACCGGAGGAATTCCTCAAAAAAAAAAGGTGCTGAAATATGCCCCGGAGGAATTCCTCCGGAGGAATTCCTCCGGGGGGGCCGTGAGGAATCTGGTACCTGGGGCGTAGCCCCGTGTGGGTGTAGCTCGCGACTAGTACTGGTCATGAAGTCTTTGCAGAATCTTTCTACCTCGACTTTGGCACCTGCGGCACGGACTGCTTCAAAAAACCGCGCCTGGGGCACAAGATGTGGCTGATGGTGCGAGCATGTTGTCACATTTGGCGTCAAAACTGACCGAGTCCAACACAAAACTGTGAAGAGGGAAGGACAGTGTCTATCCTCATGCATATCAGGAGTCTTTGTGCTCTCAAATACTCTTTGGGCAGACCGTTGTGTGTGACACCATGCCAGTTTTCGGGATTTTCGTACTGCCCCTGACAAGGCCTCCAATTTTTTTTCCGCGCCTGCGGCGCAGGTATTCTTGACTATGTAGGACTATCTCATCATTTGTCTCGTTTTGTCCAAAGTGTCCACCGGCAAAGGATTCATATCAAATTTATAAGGTGTGCTGATGACTGGTAGGAGTGCAGTGATATCCCGGCATGAGATCTCGCTTGTGTGGATTTCTAATGCTCAGCACCTTCGCACTGCACGAACAGCATGAAATTGCTGGTGTTTGCTTCCTCCGGCATGTGGATCCAATCTCAGAAGCTCGAGTCAAAGCTACAGTGAAAAAAGCGGGTGTGGTGCGGATTCACGCGCATTTTGGTTGTGGTGGAGCAACCCATCTCTAGCTCCAGCTCACCCTGGGAGCACTGACAGACACTGCTAAAAAAGCGCGACACCGCGGCAGCGCGAAAAAAAAAAAAAACCTTTCCTGATTTAGGCTTCCTCCGGCATATCGGAGGTAAGCGGGAGCACTGACGTGGACCCTAAAAAAAACCGAGGCTGGCTCAAAGGCGTTCAGTCTTAATCCTTCCGTGACTGATCGAACAGGAGACGTTCAGGCATGAATCCTTCCACGACTCCGATAGAACCGCCGTGCTCGTAAACGCTGCACTTCCTTGCGAGCTGGCTTTGCTTTTGTTTGTGCGTGGTTGATCGTTTTCACACTTGTATTCGCCCTGTTTCGTTTAGGAATTCTGTGTTTCAACCACCAAAACATGCATCCTAAGTTGGATTAGCCTGCGCAATGCATTGAAAGGCAATCCACAAGATTGCCAATACTAACTGTAGCAGGAACGGAAAAGAAGAACGAGAAACTAGAGCTTTCGTTGACCGCACTTCCTACCCTGAACCCAAATCCTGAACGTGGTCAGGTGGCAAATTGGCAAACGATCATAATCAGAAGGTCCTACTCGGGCGGTTCAGTTTCCCCTCACACTGCGTGTGGCTATAAAAAAAGAAGACCGGCTTATAATTTGCTAAGTCTCCGAATGGTCGAAGAAAAAAATGGAGCAGCTTGTTGCCGCTCTGAGTCTGACGGTCCCGCAAGCAGCAACTACTGGTGCAGGACACCTGCTCAGCGAAGCTGCTACGATGACAGACAGCAGCTAGTTCGCGAGACGCTCGCAGGCGCACAGTGATTATCTGTTATGACAAGCTGCCGTGGCTAAAGATCCGAGCTCGATGCAGATACATTGAGCAATGACGGGTCCTGCAACGATACTGTCGTCGTGCTGCTGTTGCTTTTACTACATTGACGCAGCACGTGTAGCCAGGACCACTCATGCAATGAAAGCATGGCAATCCGGCTCGAAGAAGGCCCCTGCAACTGCGTCTGAGCAAACAATTCACAAACTCGGCCCTATTTGTGACTGCGACTCGCTCAGACTGCACTGATTCGTCTTCTTTTTACGGTGGCAATTTTCCAGCAAACTCCGCAGCCCGTGTGCACCAATGGTTGAAGTACCAAAGGAGGAAAAAGTGCGAGGAAGCAATACTGGGCAACATGGCGCACACGCGAAGTACCCTGTGTATCGGAATCCGGGTTTTCAACAACCCGGACGGACTTCTCTATCCTTCCCCTTGGATTGCATTTAGCATGATGCGGTGAAGGCGAAGCAGACACCAGCAAAAGCTTCGCAGGGGCTGGATAAAGTCAGCGTAACCACAGAACGAAACCGAGGAAGAAATACGGAGTTAGTTTTGCAGAAAAAGGGAAGGTGGACGTGGCGGTTCGCCTTGCCTTGATGATTGCTAGTTCGGCGTTCGGTTCTCTTTCTGCTTAGGTTGTGCGCATTGTTCTCGATTGGTTGAGCGTTGTTGGTTTGTCTGAAGCAATTCCGTACACCCGCCGCCGGACGGCCGTGCGTGAAGACCTCTAAACACTTTCCGGTGGTTGCCATGATTCGAACCGATGTGTTTTGACAACGTTTCGACCTGGCGGGGGCACATAATTGGCAAGAGCGAGGTACCACGCACTACCATACGACAGCGCACCTCAACCGTCAGACGCCACCTCGCGGGATCAAGACTTCCTGCTGGCACGAAGAGTCTCGCCAGGTAAAAGGCAAAGTGAGCGCATGAGCGGAGTGGCCTGACGGCTTCCGGTGCAGGTGCCAGTGCCGGCGCAGGTATTAAGCTGTGCCATTCTCGACCACACGATAAACACCCTCGGGTTTCTTTCTTTCTCTCTATTTTCAAAGCTAGCCTCAAGGACTCAAGCGCCCTGCACCTTCCCCCCGCCCCATTGTACGTCCCAGGAAGCCTTGAGGCCCCTCGGATTTGGAACGGCCTGAAGAACCCACGGGGCGCGAGTTTCCGCTTCGCTGCGGTGTGGGCGGTCCTTCAAGGAGAATTCTCCAGGTTCCGTTCGCACGTCCGTGAACCCCCACGGCGTACGGCTTCGCAGTCGCGGCAACTGACAGAAGAACCCCGTGGCACGCCAGACAGTGGGTCCGATTAGGACCTCACACTAAACGAATCGCCCTGAAGCGGGCGGCCCTTAAAAGGTAAAAGGACCCTGAACACAAGAGCCCGCATTATGACTAGCTTGCGCACGTGTACAAGATGGTCAGCCATCTGTCTGGCCCATGGGCGACCACTGTACAACGAGTGGTCACCAGTGTGTGCGCGACATACTTGACGACGCTGCGAAGGCCTGGAGGGGGAAGGGCGCTGGACCTTTGGGAGTCAGGAAGCACCCGCGGTGGCGCGAGGTATCTTCCGTGTCCGCTCCTCACAAGATCCGCGGGCAGGCTGTCGCCCGGAGGCTGCTCAAAAAAAAACAAAGGAAGGCCCGTCGGGGATGGAGCTAGTCGGTAACAAAGTGACAAAGACGCGAGAGAGCAAAAAAAGGGGGGGGGGGGTGGAGAAGTTGGACTTGATGGGAACACGGGGGGTGGAGGGTTAGAAAAAACGCCGGTTGAGTAGGTGGTGCGACCAACAACAAAAGCGGAAGGAAAGGACGCGAACACCAGTCTCGCAGTATCGCACTTCAGAACAAGAATACTTGCAATGTCACAAAGATGAGACAAGTCGCAAGAACAAAAGCTCGCTGCCCAACTTTAATTCTAGCGGAAACAAGATTGCAAAATAACTCTTTTCGGAGCAGTTGTTCAGTGGCGAGTACGGTATCATGCAGGATGAAAAGCTTGTGTCTTTTTGGTAAATGGCCACCGATTTCTTTCCGGAAAAAAATTGGGGTTTTTAAATTTAAGAAAAATTTGGAACAAACACTGCAGAATTTTTTGATGAAGTTGAGCAAAAAAACCGTACACCGCGAGAGTAGGAGAAAGTAGAAAGGGAAACTAGAGTTTTCGTTGACCGCACTACCCTGAGCCCAAATCCTGGACGTGGTTTCAGGTGGCAAATGATCATGATCAGAAGGTCCTACTTGGGCGGTTCAGTTTCCTCACACATTGCATGTGGCTAAAAAAAAAAAAAACAAAAAAAAGGGGGGCCATCGGCCCCGTGGCAGCGTTTAAAAAAGACACAAGGTTTTGACCCTGCATGGTATGGCATCGAATGAACTTGTCACCCGTATGACTAGCAAGGGCGGATGTGTGACCCTGGTGTTCGGGGGACCCAACCGAGCGCAGTCGTAAATCGCACAAGAATTTCTACGGTAGACTCCAGCACTGGATATGCAAAATATCACAACTCGGATGATCTTTGGCAAAAGAGCATGCGCAAAGTAGCACCCGCTAGTTCAGGTGTGTCAAGAATGAGAGAAGAAGGGGCGAGGTAAGAGTGCGGGGAGAGTTTCCGGCAGCCCACGCATCCCCCCGTGCTTCTAAGGGCGCAAGTGACGGCTCCGGTGCCGGCGGTTTGGCAAGCGTATTGGTCTCGGCAAGGGAGTGCTGCCGAAATACCCTGCTCTTCTTTCTGGCCCCCGCGCGGCCACGGCGGCGGCCAGCGTGCTGGCGCAAAACGCCAGCTGCAGAAGAATGGATATAGTCGGCACGCGCTGATGGTTTTCACATCTTGCGCTCACCCCATCGGTTGGCCGACGCTATCAAGTTGTGGCAGCCCTACCGCTAGCGCAAGGGTCATAGCCGGCGGCCAGCGTGCTGATGCAAAACGCCAGCTGCAGAAGAATGGATATAGTCGGCACGCGCTGATGCTTTTCACATCTTGCGCTCACCCCATCGGTTGGCCGACGCTATCAAGTTGTGGCAGCCCTACCGCTAGCGCAAGGGTCATAGCCGGCGGCCAACGAAGATGTATCCTCCACCACTAGACCGGAGTCTACCCTAAAAGCCGTAGGTGCACTTTGCCTGTCCGCGGTTCGGTTCTTCAGGGAAGAATGTCGGCGGAGGGAAATGCGAGCGTTGCGAATAGGTTGAGCTCTCAGTTCTAGTCGAGAGCATTCTTTTTTGCCCCATTCAATGGTGTAAACATGGATAGTAAGGTTTACTGAAGGTCATAATTTGTACCGTTGATGTAACGAGGGGGTGTGAGGCATAAGCAAGCACAGGCGGCTTCCAGCAGGTTGCAGCTGCTGCGGACTATGTTCGGTGTGTCACTTGTTGTACGGCTTTGAAGATGTTCTTCTTGCGAGGCCTGGCAAGATGGAACTCGCCGGCCCTCCCCTTGTTCGCGTAGCTGTGAGGTACCGCGCTCCCCTTTTGAAGGATTTCAAGCAGGGTTATGGCGCGGGGTGTTGTAGCGAGCTTCGAACGTTGTACTCAGCACACCCTTTGGAGGGCACCTAAACTAAACTTTTACACCATTAAGGTGGTCTTCGCCTCTTCACCCCGAGTCGACGGGGAGGTCGGAGAGAGCCGTAGTTGATGTTTAGACACTGCCTCCCACGCAGTTGATGTTAGCATCAAGTCTTTACGAAGAACGGAGTAGAGAGAAAATACTTGAGGGACTGCCGTATGCTTATTTCGACGGAGGACTAGAGGGGAGAAGCAATGCAACTGCAATGTGGGTCCTTTTTTGTTGAACGCTTACACCGCCACTAACCCAGATTTGCCTGGGTTTCGTGTGGGCTACAGCGCATTCACCTCCTTTTGAGATTTCGCAGCTGGCAGCCTGCTCAAGTATTTTCTACAAAGCAGGTGCTTATACAAAAAAAGAAGAAAGTAAGGCTCCGTAGGTAAAGAACGACCCATGACAGACCGGTCTCTGAATTCTACTTTTTCGCCTGTTATGCTGGTGGGGGGAAATCGTAGCGTAATGGTGAGGCGGTACTTCTGCTTTCATGCGGGTTTGATGCTAGCATCAAGGCTTCTTCGGAAAAGTTAAGGGAAGAAGAAGAAAATGGGGAGAAGGGGAGACAGGAAGTGCATGACTCCTTCTGTTTGGGGGAAGTAGCTTGTTCAGGCAGTACGTCTGCCTTTCGTATGCTGTGGTGCTAGGCGGGGGGTGCTGAACATGTTTGGAAATTGTGCTCAACACTGTACCGTGTCTTCTGCCGGGGTGTCCTGCCTTCGTAATTCGTCATTCCTGCTGACTACGAGGGTCGGTTGGCAATTTTCCAGGGAAGCGGGAAGGCCCGCAGCGAAGCAACCTACGAGAACTTGTACACCACGAGTGTGGTCGCTGTGCAGATTCTGCGGGGAAAAGTTGTTTTGCTAAAAGGGGCACTCCTTTGCGCGGGTAGCCCCGCCCGAAGATACAAAGCGCCCGGAGAAGCTGTCAAAGAATAGGGGGGGGGGCACACTGTTTGTTAGGAGGTCTAATTCCTTGCCTAAGGTGTGTCTGCTCAAAAGGAGGAGCAGCCCCAGTGAGTCCCAATGCAGAAGCGAGTGGGGTCGTGTGTGCCGGTAAGGCAAGACTACAGGCGCGCAGTTAAAGTTCGGGAAACCGTAAAGTTTGGGCAAAGCAAAGTTCGGGCGATGCTAAGTTCTGGACCAGAATCTGGTAGACTGACTCAAATTACCCAAGGGGACCCAAAAGCCACGAGATATTGAGAAACTCGGCAAAAAAACGCAAATGTCAGGCACATTAGACCCCCAACCCCAAACTGCTGCCTCTACGCGCGAAGCGCAGCACTTTTTATAGTGTAGTCATTTCAACATCAAGGGTCTCCATAGCATGCAGGGTCAAAACCTTGTGTCTTTTCAAACGCTGCCGCGGAGCCGATGGACCCAGGGATTATCCTGGATGGCTAAAAAAAAATTTTTTCACCAAAAAAAAAAAAGAAATCTGAAAACAGGCCGGTGAAAAAAGATTTTTTAACCATGGGGATTTCTGGTGAAAACTTTTTGGCAAGGGACCCAGGCTACAGGCTCAGATCCTGGAGGCGTAGTTGTTGTTTTGTGTACAGCCTGCCAGCGATGTGGTCCAGAAATATCTCTGGGGCCATGAGGGGCGTTGGGATTAGCGTGTTGGAGGGCGCCTGTCGTGAGCAGCTTCGCCCTGCCTCGATTCGTTGAAAGGCGTTGAGGCCATCATGCCGTAGTGCCCACTGGGACTGACAAGTGAAGGCTACAACAAAGTGGAGAAGCAGCAGCCAGATTGTGTTTTCCATCACACCCAGTAATCAGTCACTGGAGGATCGTTTGCTATCCTGAAGCTCACAGGCCTGAAAGGATTTTGAAAATAAAAGAGATGTCGCTCGCCGCATTTGGTTTTAGTGGTGCTGCCACTGGCCCTGATGACAATTGGCAACTGGAAGGGACCGAAGTTGGAGAAACAGGCTCTCCTGAGAGGTGTCCAGTAGGGAACCGGACGAACAGGTTGAAAAAGGCGCAGCTCTTTGGGACACTGCTTGCTTCAGCAATCCGAGCTTTCCCACGCGCAGCGTGGGAAAAAAAATTTTCTGGCCATATCAAAGATTTTCTAACCGGGATTTTTCAGAATTTCGGGGATTAGAATAACCCCTGGATGGACCCAGTGCAGTCACCGGCCGGTCGAATTGACAAAAAAAAAATTATTGCTCTCGGATTGACATTCGACCGGTCAAGGCGGTCGAATGTGGACACCGGTCGAATTCGACCGGCACCCGTGTAGATTCGACCGGGCAAAAAAAGAAGAATCTGCCACGGGTAGTGCCACACAATAGTAGTTGTAAATTTGTTGCATTAGTGTGATTGTCAGGCCTTCGACTACCCTGAGCAACGCACTATGCACACTCCGTGTCTACGTCACAGCAGATGGAACGCGTCTGCTACGTCGCCGCGGAGGCGGCCTACGAGTGGGTGTCATCGTGGCCTCCCGGCCGGAGCCATCGTTGGATGACCCTTCGCTCGTTTCTTCGCGTTTGCGTCGGTTCGCGCGTCGGATGGACGCAGCCGGGGGCTGCGCATTGGGCGGCGTTCGTCGGGCGGGGGTGTTGGCCCGGAGACACAATAGTAGAAAATGGTGAGAAAACGGAAAGCTTTGACAAAAGCCAAGGTCACGGGGGCAAGGGCAAGCTTTTTTTTGGATTCCCAACTCCACTCACCAACTCCTGGATTGCAGTATGTTCGGCTGCAGCCAGAATACAGAGACTACTGGGGTCTACAACAAGGTGGTGAAGCAGCAGCCCACCCACGAAGGCACATGCCAAGGTCACAGCAGTCAGGATGGGGCCCGCCTACAAAACCAAAACTGGCCTCAGGCATCTGAAGACTCCACTGCAACCCCGAAACACGTCACTCTGGGCCCATCTTTTGTACGATGGATGATGTGACAGTGAAACTGGGTTGTCGACCTGTTCATGGCACTAATGATGCGAAGCTACCTACTGGAGAAAGTCGTATTAAGCCGTCCTACTACTGATGCACGACAGTGTACTAACTTTGTGAGACTGCCCTTCAGCTAAACCCCAAAGTTTGAAGCGAGCTTGCACTCAAAAACACCACATGTTGTTTTCCCACGCGTAGCATGGGAAAGATTTTTCTGGCATTGGATGGATCTCGACCTGCATTTCCCAGTGCAAAAAAAAAGTTGTGGCAAATTCCTGTCCAAAAAAAAAAAAAGTTTTTTCGGAAAGTGACTTGACCGGTCGAGCGGTCGAGCCTGACTGCACTGGATGGACCCCAAAAAAAAAAATTGGAAAACAAAAAAAATTGCTCAACTGGTGTGATCCATATGCCGGGTGCAAACCCGGCACAAACCCGGAAAAACTCAAGGGGGGTCCGATTTTTTATTTTGTACCACCCCTTCAGGTTATGGCAGGTAATCGCTGCAATCAAGCTAAACAGACCGCACCAGGGTCCTGTCGAGTAAAAACCAACACCAATTAATATGTAAGGCGGCACCGAAAGTGTAGGTCCACCGCAGAAGGTACCCGGAATGCTTTGCCATCGCAGCGCTGAATGCACATCTCTGACAGACAGGAACCACTATTTTCCAAAGCCTCCAGAGGGCAAGCCCGGTTGTGCTTGACGCAACGGACTACAACCGACCACCAGCCAGCAATTGCCTCAAACTCCCCCGATACTACGGGAACCGAGGAGCCTAGTACAAGCAGATTAACCCTCTGCCCTCGCTGTTTCCAAATGAAGCATCATTTCCAAATTCGTGTGTCATGCTGGCTCTTGCCGGATGCTAGCGAGCGAGCGTTACTGCACCACCGCGCCGTAGCCTCCCTTGTGGCCTGGGTTCCATGATTGGCTGTTCTCGGCCGGTATGCCCGAGTCGGTGTTTCCTCGTCTTCACACTTCTTCTTCAATTGTTTAACCCCAACGTCCGGGTCTGCCACTGGTGCGGCCCCGTTTCTCCGCTCCTCTGCCTCTTCTGCTTCACCCCATGCTTCCATCCGGGCCTGCCTGCGCTTCCAGTCCGCTGGGTATTGTTCCTCCATTTCGGGTTTTCGAGCGACCTGCCTGAGGTACGGCACGCTCTCTCGCTTGCCACCTTGCCTGCTCGTAGAACGGCCTCGAATGCCTGCATTTGCGGCACTCATCGTCTGCATAGCCGCCGTTGTCCGCAGAAGGGGGTCGTGCCGTGTCGCCGGGTGTCCGCCGCTTCTTCTCACCGCGTTTGCGAGCCCTCACCAAGCTTTATTGGCCGTGTGAGCAACCATTAAAGCACAGAAACTGCAGCTACTACCATGACGTTTTTTCACAAAATTTCGTCGTCTTGTTGCGTTAGTGGGGAGTCATTTGCATGCAAATGAGTACCACACTATGCCAGCTTTTCGCTACGTGACGCCAGAAGGGTCACTTTTTCCGCGCTTTCGGCGCGGCGCAACTCTAGTCGGCTGCAACTGTTGTTGGCAGTTGCTCACGATCTCATAAAGGGGGGGTAGACCTACTATCCAGGGGGACCTATTATCCTAGGATAATAGGTCGACTGGTTTTGGAGATAAATTTAACTTTTAATTTTTCAGCGGCGAGCTAAAATTTTATGGAAGTGGGCCTATCCACCCGCTGTGAGTGTAACAACAGCACACCAAGTGAGAAGAAGTGTGGAAACAGTGCTGTAGAATGTAAATGTTGCCAACAAGCAAAAAAAGAGAGTGAAAACAAGAAAGAAGAGCTGTTAAAACGGAAAAGAGGCTGATCAATGGTTTCCCAAGGCCGCGGTTTGGTGTAGTGTTTTGTGAACCAGCACACTCTGCCACCCTGTGGGTGCGCTTTGCTTTGCTGGCGCTGTGAAGAGGACGGCTAAAGCGCCGCTCCTCCTGGCTGGTGTGGACTAGTTTCTGTTGTCTCAGTGCACTCAGCATTGGTCGGACCCGGTGCAGGTGCAACTGGTGCAGATACGGCTGGTATGTCAACCTGTGGGTTGTTCTGTGGCACTTCTTCCTTGACTTCTACCGCATCACCGCGTGGTGTGCCGAATACATAATATTATGCTGCTTCGCGCTGGATTCGCGCCACTACTCGTTCGTTTTCTTTTCGTTTCCCTTCACTTGGTTGAGTTTGCGCTCGGTCTTCAGGTGAAGGGTGTCGGCATTTGCCGGCACCGGGAACTGAGAATCCCGGACACGCGCTAACAATTTGCTATAGACTAGTATAGTGTTCTCTCAGTCTCATCCTTCGTGGCTGCTAACACAGTACACGGTGGAGTCCAGCCTCTGAGGCCTTAAAGCTAGAGCTAAAAAAAGCAAGTGTCGCTGCTAACCCGCTCTTCGGGTGTGACTCGGGCACACCCTCTTTAACACCAGCACCTTCAGTCCAATGTGCCACACGAACAGTAGTGCAGTCTTTCGCACATCTTTGTCCACGAATTCCTGGTCGGCGGCATCCTTATCAACAGGCCGGATGGCCCCCACTGCGGTCAGCCATCCGATAGTACCATTCTTTTTCTTTTTCGTGCAGGGCCACGACGACTGCGGTCCGAATCTGGTAACAGAAGCCAATCCCCTGGATGTTTACGGGAAGAACCTTGCCAGAGAGGCCGTTCCAATTTTGTTTCGTAGTGCCAATTAATTGTAAACTCGAAATAGCGCTGGCAGCGCGTTCGGGCGAACTTCCCCCTGGCACGTACAAACAAAATACTTCCACGGCAATAAAATCGCCGGCGTGTTAAGTGGGAATATGTGGCGAATACACCTGCAAAACCGGATCAAGGCCAAGGCACGGCCACTGAAAAGATGGAAGATGGTCGGAAAAGAGTTGTTTGGTCATCCCGGGTTTTCGATCTGCATGGCTCTCCGAGTCAGTGAAGGGGTCTTAGATCGACGTGGATATCACAGCATTGTGTGCTTGGAGCTGGTTGAGTTGTGGTGAAGAAGGGATCTTTTCAGCGCCTGTCTTTTTAACGCTGTTGTGCGTGCATTTTTCGCTGTCCGTCTATGGCGCGTGTGTGTCGATTCACTTCCCCCCTCTCCTGCAGTCCAGGTTTGGCTGACCTGAGTCCCGCAGGTGAGCCCCAGTTTGGACTTATTGTATTTGTTGCCCCAGACCCGGTTTCACGATCTTCCCTCCCCCCTTGACACTGCCGCACGCACGCTTGATGCGATCGTCAAGTTTTTTAGCGTTAATTGTGGATTAGAGATCGAAGAAAAAGACGGGGATTGCAAGAACGTGCTTGGAACGGCCGCACTGGTCCCGTCTGTCAAACTACGGAGATGGTGAGCAACACCGTGACGCGCCACAGGTACAGTACTGCAGGGGGGTCCGGGGGGCTCTGCCCCCCCGGCGAACGGTACGGTACAGGTGGAGAAGGTTTGCACTTCTCAGTCTGTTTGTCACAATAAACACTGCACATTCCTGAAGGCAACAAGCCATTTCAAAGTCAACCACCACTAGTAGACGCAGCCAGAGGTCACATGGAACAGGGCACTTGTGTCGACTCGGAGAGAATTTTCTGAGCCTCAACTCTCTTTCTCGGCTCCAGCCCCTGTGGCAGCCCCAGACTTCTGCCCGCCAGTCCCCCATGCCCAGCAGAGAGTAGACTGTGATGCAGTGCTTTGGCTACACGATACCACCAACGGGAAAAAGGTGAGGAATTCCTCACCCTCTTTTTTCGAGCCTCTTTTTTTTGAGGAATCCTCGCACTTTTTCGTTAGCAGGAGCAGTCCGTTTCCTTTCTGCCATTGAAAAGACTCGGTGTTTTCCCGTGATACTGATGTGATCCGTTTTCTACGGAGAACCACGGAGAACGAGAACGGGCGACCACGGTATTTTGATATCTGGGATTTAAACCCCCCTCTCGCGTATAATTTTTTTACAGTATTTGCGTCCGAAAAATGTAAAGTTCACACTACACGGTATGTAACTTGTATACGAGTTTGGCACCGATTTAGCCGATGATGTACATTGTACACGGTAGGTAAATTGTATACAGATGTAAATTATATGCGAGTGGGGGGTTTATACCGAAAAGGTCTTGCTATGGTTTACTGTGGGAATTGGAGCAAAGTGCATGGCAGGATGAGCACCATCCCGAACCAACACCAGAAGAGTTTGGGATGAGGCGGGGTGAATAGACCAAACTCAGCAACGAGCATCCACCGTCCTGCAGTCGAGGATGAACCGACACTCTTGGCGGGTTCCGATCACCCGGATTGACCGTGGACGGTGTTGCCAGCGCGTTTTTTTTTTTTTTTTTTTTTCTTTTTTTCATATTTCTCGCACGACGACAGACGTGCAAGGGGCTTGTTCGAATATTTGTGGCTCCGTGTTCCGGATTTTCTTCTTCGGAATCGTGAAGGGAGGGTTCATCTCCGGTGTGTCGGTTGGTGGTTCCGGCGAGTTGGACCGGGCGATGAGCCCGCTCAAAGGCAGGCTGCTGATCGCGAGAGCGATGGCGGCGGGGACGACGATGATGCCGCGGTCGAAGGAGCCGCCCATGTCGCGCAGGGTGCGGTCGCCGAGGCACCGGATGAGGGTCATCGGCGCCAGGTAGCAAATGAAGATCGCCGCCAACTCGGCGACGACGAGGAGCGAGACCGGGAACAGGATGGTGGCGGGCATCACGGCCTTCGGATCCCGCAGCGCGGTCACGCACAGCGTTATTTGCAGCAGGATGGACAACCCGGTCATCATTGACACGGCCTGCATTCCGCGGAACGCGGATGCCATCGCGGGGCAAACACCTTCCGTGGCCCACCGTGTGACGGTTTCATTCGACATGTCCGCTTTCAACACGAACATCCCGTATCGCGTCCTTCGGTCGTAGCTGCGCGTCGTGTACAACCCCGTCTCCGGGATCATCAACACGCTCAGCGCCACCAACACGGCGCATACCAGCCCAATGAACACATACAGCAGCCTCTCTCTTCGCATTACGGCAGGTTTGCTCCCACGGCACTCTTTCCCCTAGCCTCTCCGCCCCGCACACACAAAACACACACACCGGGCACAGCAGTACTGGCCGGGGTGAGCGATGGTATGCGAAGACAGCTGCGGCTACCGGCAGCCACCGCCTTCCCCGTGCCTTTTGCACACGGGTGCAACCCAGGGAACCGGCGGCGGTTTTTTTGGTGGCTCGGGGCGGCGCGCGGCGCGGGCACTGGAAAAAGGAGCAAGGCGCTGGGCAGCAGTCTCTACGTTTCCCAGTGGGAAATGAAGAGAACACAGACCCGCGACCCTCCTCCCCACCCCCCCCCAGCCCCCCGTGAGGGGACCAAGAGCGACTCCTCCTCCCGCGCGCCCCGCGCCCGCCTTTTCTTCGTGCCCCGAACGATCGAGCCGAGTTGGCGCGTCGGGGTTTGTTTCGGTTCTGGAACTTTCGTTCTTTTTTTTTTTTTTTTTTTTTCCTTTCTCTTTTCCTTTTGCGCAGGCACCAGTGGGCGGCAGGCGCGGTTGGGTGTCGGTTTCTCTTCAATTAGCAGCAGCTGCTGCAGAAGAAGTAGTGTTTTTTTTCTTTTTCTTTTACTGGTTGCTTGAAATTTTCTCTCTCCTGAGGGGGGGATCGTTGTTATTGGTGCTGGTTTGTGGGATAAAGTAAGGGAAGAATGGCTATTTTTTACCGGACGAAATATCCGTCATTTTGTCCCGAGCGGTTTGTAGAGTTAAAGTTCGCTTGAAATTCCGGGGTTTTAGGGTCTCCGTGTGACCGTTCATGAATGGGTTCTCTTAGAGCAAGAAAGGGCTATGTGGTTACGGGTTGTATATTGCGTGCACGCTTTCGTTATGGGTTATGGCTTTTTGCACGAAGCACGCCCGAGGGCGTTACGTCTTTTACACTCGTTCTCTTCTCTACTCACTACTGTATGTACTCTTTCACTCTTTTACTCTCTTTGGTTAGCCAGAAAAGACTCCTGCGACCGACACCACGGACACATTCGCAATGAATGTGGCACTGGGCCGCCCCACGTGCAAACATGTTGAGCAGGGGTTGCCATGTAGCCCGTATCGGTCTAAGTCAACACTGTTACTTTCATGGGATGTTCACCGGGGAAGGATCCGTCCTAACCGTTTGTCAACAGCAACGTCGAAAAAAAAAAAGGGGGGGGGGGGGGGGGGGGGGGGGGTTTTTTTGGGGGGGTGGTAGTTGGGGGGGGGAAATTGTTGCAACTGGCCGGCTTAATTTGAAACAGAATCTCTCGAAGTGCATTGGGCACTGTTGCCCGGGATACGTCGTGTCTTTGCTGCTCGTCTAAATTATCACGTTCCGGTACGCGTTTGGTGCCTCGTCGCTTCTGTTTGTGTACCACTGCGTTTGACTGACTTCTATGCACTGCTTTGCACTGCTTGGGCTACCATTGGCCGGCTCCTTACATCGACTATGAGGTTGAGCGTTGCTTCTTTGCAATGCTTCAGCACCACACAGAAGTCTGCGGCGATAAGTTAAGTTTGGTTATGCATCGCCTGCCCTGCTGGGGTCACCTCCTCGCTCGGGGTGCAGCGTGGTTTCGCTCTTGTGCCCTTCTAGAGTTAAAGTTCGCTTGAAATTCCGGGGTTTTAGGGTCTCCGTGTGACCGTTCATGAATGGGTTCTCTTAGAGCAAGTTTTTGGCAGTCAATCGGTTACGTGTTCGGTGTTCTTTGCTCCTCCGTTTGTATGCAGGCTGAACCTGCCAGTGTTTGACCTGCTTCTTCACCCAGCCCCCTTCCCAGGCGCTGGGAGCGCGGTGCGTTTCCAACGCTCAATACTCGGCTCGCCCACCCCGCTGAGCGGCATTCAGCGGCGCGCCATCCGCACCGAAACAGAACTCAAGCTCATCACTCACGGTGGAGTCTTTTGGATGGCAATGTGGCTTGCCAACTACGAAAAAGGGGTCATGCCCAATATACGGGGGTCCTCCCCTCCTGGAAGCCTTAGCGCTCCAGGAGGACGGAAGGTACCTCTCCTGTTGGTAATATGATGGTCAACCCCGCATGAAATGAAATCAAAGACTGGCGAAAGAAGGTGCCAGCGCGGGTTGCCGCGTCTGGCTTTGAAAGTTTTGACATTAACGGGGGGCTTCCGCCCCTGGTAGCAAGGCGTTGGCACTCCAGGTCAAGCTCGGAGAGCCAGCCCTAGCTTTCGAAGTGCAACGCCTTCCTGGTAGAGGCCCCATCTTTTGCTGCCCGCCCTTGGCGCAGGCAATCGACGTCCGCAACAGCTTTTTTGCATGGTGGCACACGAGAAAGAGGGCAGGTTGAGGGATGGCCGATGGCCGTATCGTTTGCGAACGAGAAGCTAGAAGGCACTTTTGGACACCAGACGGGGTTTTTCATACTGGCAAGACTGGACGTGTTGCTTTGAGTCATTCCCCGAACCCGTTCATGTGTGTACGCACGGAGAGGCCAGGTGTTCATTGGCATCGAGTTGCCGCTCTCAGTCGACGAGACCCCCCGCAGCCTGCGCTCCGCCACGACGACAGGGGGTCAAAATGTCGAAAGATGGCACGCAGAGATTTCACGTGGGGCTGACCGTGTTAACTCCACACACGGAGTGCTGGAGTTCGCTGTGCGGTCGGTCCGCATCGACACAAATTGCGATGGTTGTTTTCTCGAAAGCAACCAAGCGACAGCTACACGTCCGTCGAGGGCGGCTGGTTCGTGGCAGAATATACAAACATTTATTGAATCTACTAAACTAAACCACCCACCAGCTGCGAGGCGGATTGAATCGATGGAATCACCCACCAGCTGCAGGGCAGCTTGAATCGACGGAAGCATCCACCAGCTGCAAAGCGGATCGAAACGACGGAATCACCCACCACGTGCGAGGCGGCCTACGTCGCTGAGGCAAGATGCTCGTCGTCTATCAGTTCGTCGTTTTCGGTCCACATCGACACGTTCTCCCTGAGTCTGTCGAGCACCAACATGGCGCGCTTCTTGTCTGCATGCGAGAGAGCATCCAAGTGCACGGTTGACTCGTCAAAAGCAAGCCGCGCGATGGCAACGCCTTGGTCTGGTGACTTCATGACTTCGTACGCCAAGATACTCCGATTAAGAGCAAGCCCGAGACGCAACGGGTGCGCCACCGGCAGCTGTTCCGCCAGTGTCGCCGCCGTGTTGTAGGCCTCCTCCGCTTTGTGCCTGAGGTCCTCTTCCGTGGAGACGTCGCATAAATACCGGTAGTGGTCGCCGATCATCGAATGGAGAAGCACGCGTGCGCTAACATCGACCGACGGCGGGGGCAGCTTCTGTTGTGTGAGGCCGCGGGGACTTTTTAGAGTGTCGGTAGAGATCCGGATTTTTAATGTCTCCGGGTGAACACTGTCGTAAAGGTTCCTTTAAGGTATCGTATACTAGTGTGCGTATCGTATCTGCGGTAGTGGCAGTACGTGTGCTTGTGTGTTAAATCTCAGTTGTGGGTAATCCCTGCGCGGAATATAGCCCATTGTGCTTGTGTGTGTATGTGTCCCTGTTGCCTACTGCCGACTATTCGACATATGTTTAGAGGAAAGGGACAGGAAAATTCGAGACTTTGGAATCAAAGTCACCGGGGGTGTGCTTGAGTAAATGGGACAGTGCGTGTTCTTGTTAGAGTCAAAGTTTGCTTGAGGATCCGGGAATTTAATGTCTCCGCGCCACCGTCGTTAAAAAGGGTTGCTTTGCGGATCTTCCTGTGTGCTTCCTACGGTGAACGCCCTTGGTGAGACCTTTCTTCCATCTCGCAAATACCAAGTATTCGGTTGATCCATGAATGACTATTGAACGAGTTTTCCCTTCCTTTTGTGAGCAACGATCCCGCAGAAACTTCCCACGAGAACCAGTACGGTGTCTACTTGTTACTAGGTGGGGCAGACCTCAATCATTTCCGGTAGGTGAACGAGCGCATCTTCGCAGATGCCTTTTATGTCGGCTTCGCACGTCTGCACGACGACTTTCGCCGGTGACTCGTCGTCTCGCAGGACCCTGGCTTTCATGAACCGCAGTGCGGTCCTCTGCCGCTCGATGGCGCACTTGAACGCGGCGCTGACGAGCTCGACTTCTTTCAGCGACAGAACCGGGTACGACTTGATCAGCGCGAGGGAGCACACCAGCATTTCGGAGCTCCGCCCCACGCTCTGCAGGAGGGAAGCGGTCTGCGCCAAAGCCTCGGCCGACGACGGCGGGACGAAGGGCTCGCAGGCCACGGGCGGTATGATGAAGTCTTTTATCGCGTCTAGCATATTGCAATTCGCGGGAGGAGGGGGAGGCCTTTCCCCCCCCACCCCAACACTCTCCGCGCGCTCCCCCTCCGCCGGGCCCTCCCCGCTGCGGTTTTGGGCAACCTTGCTACCGTCGTGGGCGCAAAAGAAGAAGAAGAAAGAAAGAGGCCGCCCGTACTGAGAGGACGGATAGCATCGGCAAGGACGTAGTCTTATCGTCGCAGAGGTGGTGTAGTGATAGAGCGCGATCGGCTAGGTAATCTTCTTCCAAACACGCTGCCAGCGCTCGTGTCGTTAGTACAACTCAATTGCGTACACGACAGTCTCTCGAAACGAAAAGCGGGTGCTCCCAACACCCGCAAAATATGCCGGCGCCACCCGAGCGCAGCACTTGCAACCGCCACGGGTTGCACGGCGACGAAAGTGCGACAAGGTGACACTGCCGGCATCATTGACGAAACAGCTGGTAGGTATTTCATGAGGATGGCTATGCACAGCTCGCAGCTTGTGTCAACAGTATGTCACGAGGATGGCTATGCTCAGCTCGCAGCTTGTGTCAACAGTATGTCACGAGGATGGCTATGCTCAGCTCGCAGCTTGTGTCAACAGTATGTCACGAGGATGGCTATGCTCAGCTCGCAGCTTGTGTCAACAGTATGTAAGCCGTCTCATGGATTGTTCAGAGACGCATGGCCTGCAGAGAAATAAGCTCGGCTTCTATCATGTCGAACTTGCGCAGTGACAACGAATCAGTATAAAAAATTACGTGCTGCAGAACGACTATGTTCACATAGCAGGAATCTGGCGTGGTGTGGTTCGCATCGACGCGTCAACAGTGAGAAAGAGTTGCGCACAAGAAGTGTCCTCATCAACGGGTAAAAAGAAGTCAGAAGGCAAAGAAGACAAAAAGAAAAGGAAAAAAGAGAACGAGAGAAGAAAAAAAAAGAGGAAAGTAAAAAGACATGAAACGGACGGAAGGTCAAAAAAGAACAAAGAAAGGGGGAAGACGACGGATGGGCGGGCGAAGGGGGCGTGAGAGTCGGGCAACCGAAAGAGATACTGGCATACGAAACAGGGCGCCAAATGGTTGCCTGAAGCATTCGCGACTCTTCTCCGTTCTTCGATTGAGCGACACAGTCGAACACAAGAGAGAAATAAACAGACGAAAAATGGAGTAAAGAAAACAAAGAAAGGACCCCCAAGCGCACATCAGAACGAGGAACAAGAACACCGTAAAGCGAACAGCACTTGGGGAAGGGATGGCCCGGTCCTCCTCGCAAAAGATGTCGAGCTCTTCCTGTTTGGCTCACACGCGTACACCCTGAGTACGTGGTGTAGGTGTGCCATCACCAGGTGGTGCCTGCGAGTGCGGTCTCATACGATGGCACCGTCCCACACCGCACGGGAACACCCCATGTATTGATGTCATCCCCGCTATCCTCCTTGGTGGTTCGCGTTGCTGCTGTACAGTAAGTATTGTCTGCAGGAAAGGACAACTATAGAAACGACTCATTGACGGTGATATTTGCCACGGAGCCCCAACCTTCGAAGACCTGAAGTCGGTGCACGACTAAAGCTGCAGTAATTGGGCACGTATTTGCGCACGCCCATAGTAGTAAAAGTGCACGACGAATGGGGAAGCAACCGCCGCGTGCACGTATTTGGTAGGACGCCGTCCCGTGACGAGGAGCTGGTTGAAGCGCTCCGTTGCACAATTCGCGGGGCCTGAACCACTCTTCGAGTTCGGTTCGGGTAAGTGTCTTCGCTTGGTCCTTTCTACGTCCAAGAAAACAGAATACGGGGGGGTTCTTAGAAAGCTCCATAAGAAACGAGAACGTCATTAGAAGAGGTACTGTTCCGGGATCACCCGGTTACCCTCTTGTGATGGAACCCAACACAACGGATACACAGCCAGCACAGTGAAATGTGATGCAGCGCAAGGCAAAGCCGGAAGCAGCCTCTGCACGGCTTGGCTAGATACCCGCGAAACCCTTTGAGAATCTCCCCCCCAAGCCCGCTGGACATCGAAGCCACGCCTTGCAGTCACAAGATGGTGCGCAGTTCACATGTCCGAGTGCAGTTGCCTTGCCCGCGGGCCATGCTTTTCTTCCGAGGCTCTAGCTCTTGCGCAATTCTTTTAACGGCTACACCGCTGTCACCCTGCACTAAACCCGCTGTGCGATGCGCAACCAGGCATGCGCACTCGCAAGGTGCAAAGCACGTTGAACGGAGGTTAAGAGTCCCTGGAGCTGGAGTGCGGTAAGAGCTCAAGATGCGCCTTCAAACTTCGGCAGCTGCTTCCACACTGGGGGGGGGGGAGATTGCAAGAACGTGCTTGGAATGGGTATGTGCTCAACACCGCACTGGTCCCGTCTGCGCCGTGTTTCGGTCCTTTAAGCCACGGACACATAAGGCGGACCATCATCAGCGCGGAACCTGAGTGTCTGCAGACAGGACTGCGGTGTGAGTGGGGGGGGTTCATGCTGCAGTCATGGCGATGTCTGGACATCGTCGAATCGTCGAGGCTTCAATTGCGAAGCCCAACGTGGACGTGCTAATTGCAGAAATTGTTGCCTGTGGTGCGAGCGGGAGAACAGACAGGCGAATTTTCTCGGCCACCCGCGGACTTCCTACGAGCGGGCTTGCCTGTTCGAAGAACTGGTCCGCCGCGCCGGGTGCAGGTAGAAGAGAAGAATGGTTGCGTCCGAGCTCTGACCAGCTAAAGAAAAAGGAGCGCTGTTTTCATTTTATTTTATTTTCCTTTTTCCTTCGCGTTGCTGGCGTTCGCTCCCATCTCTGACAACCGCCTTCGTGAGCAGCACACAGCTCGAGAGGTCCATCCAACGATTTCAACGAAAGACAACTCCGCATAGAAAGAGGGCAGCGGACAAGTCAGCGGGTCGGTTAAAGGCTAGGTCAAGAGAGGAGCTGGGCGGGGCCGGAGCCCTTCGGTGGTGGGCTGCGTGTGAGCTGCTTGCTCTGGCTCACTCAGTCCCGCATGGACTGATACCGGTTGGTCTGCGCCCTCTTAATCATCTGCCGGCAGCCGATCTGTTTTGTTCGGTTTTGCTTTCCATACGGTCGACCAGCACGCAAATGCTGCGTTAGATCGGAGGCAGCTTACTGCCGATCCGTCCGCTCTGCGGGCTGTGCTGGCGCAAGCAGCCTCATGGTACGCGGCGAGACGAAGCATGGTGTTTTGCGTAGCAATCATATTCAGAACATACCGAAATCAGGCAGGTGATAGCGTAGAGGACTGCACCGGAGAAGCAAGCCTTGGCCTTCTTATCGTAGTCCCACTCATCGGGGTTGTCCTGTTTCGCCTTCGCGAGCTGGAAGGTGAGACTCTTGTTCTGAACCAGGAAGCCGAACCACGTCATGAGGACAACACCGAAAATGCCGTACAAGATGCAGCAGTGCGACAGGCACCAGCAGCAGGCCTCGGCCTTCCCGGCTTCGGGCTTCGGCATTTCCCTTTTGTCTCTTGTTTTTTTGCTCTACTGCCTGTTCCTCCCGTATCGTGCAGTGCGCTTTTAGGTAGACAATGTGCTAGATAGGGGGTACGCTATGCATGTTTCCAGAAAAGCGGGGTGGCTCACTAGCGGACGTTAAAGTTAAGAACTTCAAATTGAAGGTATCCTCTAGGCTCGGAAGCTGGCGAAGGTAGAAAAGACGGCACTGACGCGAGCGAAGACGCGACGAAAGACCTCGCGGTGGAATCAAAACGGCGTAAAGGAGGACCCCGCCAAAGCGTAGCCAAGGAAGTCGAGCGGGCAGACGACTCCATAGAAGACAACACGGTCATCGCCCAAGCGCCGTGAAGAAGCAGTTATCGACGCGCAGCCGATGGATTTGGAGGAGCAGTCGAAGGAGAAGCGAAGCACCAAGCGCGCGCCTGAGCGCGACGATCAAGACGAGCTGAAGAGGCGAAAGCATGACACATCACGCGCGAAGAGATAGCCGCAACGCCAGCGATGCAGATTATCGCCACCGATTATTTGTATTCTAACCCAAACGGAAGCGGCTACAACGGGCGTTACGCCAATGCAGTGCACGTTGGGTTGCACACCATTGCAGTGCTACTACCTCGGTTGCCTGCTTCTTTCGACTACCGGTAGGCTAGTTTTGCGTGACGGTGCGGTAGCTTTTCTTCGAGTGGAGTATCATTTGCAACAAGGTGCCAGGAAGACTGATCGACACGCTGCAAGAAATGCGTAGTGTTGGAGTGGAAGTTTTGTTTTATGCCGCCACGTGTTCGTTGTCGACAACTTGTGGGTTGAGGTGTCATTTAGATGTAAAGCCAAGCTAGCTGTACTCAGTGTCTGGATAACGCAAACGACTGCCATTCGAGGCTCGCGCTCCCCTAGGAACCACCGGTAGTCTGCGTGTACCGTAAACCGCAAGTACCAGTACCCTGCGCTGCAAAAAAGAAGACGTCAATCCTTCAAATTAGCGCCAAGAGTATCACACCGCTGCGCACGCATAGACTCGAAAACGTTTGCATGCCAGTGCTCTGCGGACAGCGGTACGTGTGCTCACGGGCGGCCTGGCCTGGAAGAACCGCCCTTGACGAGACGGCCCACGACACTTCCAGCTGCGCATCAGCAAAAAGGGTCGGGGAAAAGGAAGGGTCAAACGAACGAAACCCCGTGTGTGATGTGCTCAAAAAGAAAAGCGAAGGTAAAAGCAGACGCCACAAATAGACCCCCTACCCCCAGGCCGGTCGTTCTTTACTCCACGCGGATGACAAGTGCGTAAGTGCATGTTTACTTGTCGGAACCATGTTTGTCATCAGGTGTACGTTTTAATACGGCATTCTGATTTAGCTGTGCGTTTGTGTGAGTCGGTGTTGCATGGCCGGAGGGACCATTAGCTTGTTCTATAGCAATGTAAGGTCGAGCACAACACAGTGCAATGATACGATAATATGCGTTGCGCACCTATGAACAATGCGTTGGTATCTCCACAATGAATCGCATAGAACAGCAACGATGCTTAAAACAGAAAAACAGAGTAAACCATCATAATCAAAGAGAGGTCGTGCAACGAATGAAATGCAAAAAAGAAAAGGAAAGAACATGCAGAACAAGAGCAAGAAAACAAGAAGACTGCTAAAAAAAGAAGCGCGTCTTGGGATCCGCCGGGTATCGATCGGGATAAGGGGTCGCTGCGTTGGGTAGTCTGAATCGAGCCCCGTTCATACGATGCAGTGGCGCGTGACAAAGAGTTGGATGAAGCGCGGTGACTACGAGATCCCAGCGGACCGAATGTCGGTTTCTTGGCAACGAAGTTTTTAGAACTCGGCGAAATATGTCAGTTGAAAGGCGAGTCGGCCCGAATGACAGCTATTAGACAGAAAGTATGCTACTAGCGTGTCTCACAGCAGGCGTCACGTCTACAGGAGACAGGTTCGAGTTACCAGCTCTACTCTCCTGTTCGTTGGTCAGGTCGGCTCTGGTGGGGTGGCCGGACTTTCTTTGCAATTGGGGTGCGGACTCACCGTTGATGTCCTCCATAAGCTGCAGCGTACCGCACGAACTTACTTTGCTGGGAATTGTGCTCCCACGGCCAGATCTATCGGTAGTGGAATGTGATGTGTCCTAACCCATTCAGAACCTCCCCTCTGCTCTCCAGTCATAAAAGTCAAAGTCCGACGTTTACACCAATCGTGCATCGAGTAACTCTGGTTAAGTATCCCTTGTTCACCAGTAAGCAGTAAACTGAGTGTCTCTTCCGTTCCGCTAGCTAGAACTTGCAGCGCCGCGCACGAAGCCGAAGGACGATCACGCAGACGACGATGAAGAAAATGAATGCACGCGTCAGAAACACGCCTTGACGCGGTAGACGAGGTAGTCATTTCGTGCCGGATGCAGATCAACGCAGTTCTTTGCCTAGCTGCAAACTTAGCTTGCCTCAAAACAACCGCTAGTTTGCATCGGCTTGTCCGTTTCATGCTCTTCTTTGACGGAACTCGTCTTGAACTCGATCGGATAGTCACTTTCGGGCAGCTTCACCTTACGAAGTTGCTGGTTCAGCACAGGCCTCAATGCAAACCCTGAGCACCTGAGGAGAGGACAGCGCGAGTGTGCACTCTGCAGCGCAATTCGGGTATCCAGCTGGAGCCTTTTCTGGAACACTTCATGCTGTGCACCTGCCATCGTGTGCGGAACCCATGCAACCAGGACACACCTCG
The DNA here is from genome assembly GCA_030068145.1 of Diplonema papillatum. Taxonomy (NCBI): domain Eukaryota; phylum Euglenozoa; class Diplonemea; order Diplonemida; family Diplonemidae; genus Diplonema; species Diplonema papillatum. The sequence goes on from JAPJBO010000342.1 coordinate 115,755, forward strand.
ACTTTCATTGGATACCGGTTTTGAATAGCTCAGCTTTGGTTCCCGACTGTTCCATTGAGTCGCAGCTCAGGAGTAGCTTATCCGATAAAGTCTTTTTTAATGGAATGTCCTTTGTCCCTATCAATCGCGCTTCAGGAGGATCCAGATCGGAAGCCCTGCTCGTCCTCCTGCTTCTTCGAGTAAGATTTCACTCGAACCTCCTGCACTTTTAAATGAGCCGGACGTCGCACGCCCGCAACTTTCCTGAGGTGCCTTCGTCTTTCAAAGCGTGGAAGTACACTTCGTCGTCTTCTTTAACGGTTTGGCCGGGAGCGAGCTCGGCTGCGTGCAGGAACACTTCTTCTCCAAGGTCGTCACACTTGATGAATCCATAGCCTTTGTGGTTCAGAGAGATGATTTGCCCTGCGTACGGGCCCACGCGTTCTTCCCTGCCCGTCCGCTGCTTCGGCAGGTCTTCTCTTCCGGTCAGGCTCTTTTCTTCTCCCTTCTTGCCACCTTTGCCCTTGGATCCTTTCGATCCTTTTGATCCCTTCACGTCTCTGTCGAACCTGTCGTCGTCTCTGTCGTCCCTGTCGTAATCCCTGTCCCTGTCTCTTTCGCGTTCGTATCTGTCTCTGTCGTCTGGCCGTCCCTTTCCGCCTTTGCTTCCCTTCGAACCTTTGCTTCCCTTCCGGTCAGTGCTGCGCCGCCGATCCAGACTTGACGGTCTGTCGTAGACCCTGTCGTCACGAGAGGGTCGGTCGTAACCCCTGTCATAGTCTCTCGGTCTCTCGAAGTCCCTGCTGGATCGACCGAAGTCTCTGTCGTCGTCTCTTGAGCGGAAGTCACGGTCACGTCTGTCGTAATCGTATGAGGGCCCCCGCCTCTCGTCTCGCCTGTCGTCGTAGTCTCTTGGGCCTCTGCTCTCGAAGTCTCTTCTGCGGTCCAAGTCCCTGGAGTCTTCTCTGCGTCCTTTCCCCCCTTTGTCACCTTTGTACCCTTTGTCTCCTTTCGACCCTTTGTCGCCCTTCGAGCCTTTTCCGCCTTTGTCCTTTCGCACTGCGGGACCGCTGACGTTGGCGCAGCGAGGCTGGCCTCTGTCGTAGTCGACTTCGAACCTCAGGGCGAGCCCCTCCACCAGGTTGCCCCCGCCGAACGACGAGTGGTGCACCAGAAGGAGCTGGTCTGGGAACTGCGGGCACTCCACGAAGCCGTAGCCCTTTTCGTCGTTCCACGTCTGCACCTTCCCGTGGTGGACCTTCACCATCGCCGCGCCTTTCCGCCCCCCCTCGAATGTAGCTCGCTGGCTTTTTTTCTCGCTTCTCGGGTTTCCTTCGTTTTTCCCCCTTCTTTTTATGAAAAAAAAAAAAAAAGAGAAATGAAGTGTGCGGGTTGCTTACTGTTTTCGCGCGGGCGTTCTCCCCTCGCACCTCTCTTCGTCCGGCATCGCGCGATATATGATCACTCCCAAAAAACAGAGCAAATGCAAGCGAACAAAGGTATTCCCTGGTGGCATTCTCGTGTCATCTCCGCGCTGCACGGACGGGGCGTATGCGCGAAGTCGTTGGTGGGGGTTCGCCTTTAACGTCGCAAATGGCGCTCTGGTTGCTTTCAAGATGGATCATGCCTCTAACAACTCGGGGACGCCTAGTTCGTGTATCTCCTCGTTGGTGTCACTCTTCACAAAGACGTTCCGCTAGCCCAGATGGCTAGTAGACCATGATGATCAAACAAAACAGATTCTTCTCGGAGCATTGAGCACGCAGAGTAGTTGTAGGTTCGTGAGATGTCACATAGTTTGGCAAGGTTCGTTCGAGTTGTCATCGAACACCTTGCCTTCGTAACGTCTGCTCTCTTAATGTTGAGGTTGCTGTCTCCGGCGTTCGCTAGCCACAACGATCACATAACAGCTAATCTCCTCATACGTTCTGGTACTTTCTCAGCCGAATATCAGCCATGTATGTGAAGCCTGCTTAGCCCTTTGGAGTTGTCTTGAACCGAGCATGCTTTCTTTCTCTAACACTTTGCCGTCCCGACTTTAACTTGAAGAACGACACCAGCACCGCTGCGGTGATGAAAGTCCAGAACACGAATTTTCTGCTGTGTCGGTTTTTACGACAACCCGCTCGAACGCCGCGTCCCTCCCTACCCCCCGGGCGCTGCCTTCCTCACCTCCTCACTCGGCAGCACCAATTGCGAGAAATTGTGTTTAAACCGGAGCTCAGGTAGCTTGACTCATCCTGTCGGTGTTATTCTCGGTGACGTCCGCGCTTGTTTTCAGGCGCCACCTTCCAAGGTTCTTAGGTAAGCTCTCGACGCGCACCTGCTTGACACTCACACCAGCTGGGTTGTTGGTGTTTCCATTGCCTCCGATGCCTCATTCCTGTGATGCGGACTCTCAACATTCCCGTGAGATGCAGTTTGTGCACACTCACTCAAGAACGCGTCTTTCTGGAATGTACTCAGGGTCTCTTCATCGTCTCTGATGATGTGTTCCTGTGTTGGAATTCTCCCAACGCACGATGGGTCCTCGATGGGCTCAAAGGATAGTCGGAACAGCAAATTCACTGTATGGTGCTCTTGCCCATTTGTTTGCTGTTACGTCGTTGCAAACTACCAAACTCAATGCCGCCGTTCCAACAACGGTGTCCTAGTATCAACAGAGTGAGCGCGGCGGTCATTTCATTTCAGAAGACGTTCATCATCAACTTGCACGAGCGCTGGCTCGTGGTGGCTGCTGCCGAGGGGACTGCGTGCATCGGGGCATCGAGAAAAAAAAAGGACGTCTGAAAAGCTTTGCGGACCGTCGGCGAACCTCGAAAGAGAAGGTGAAGGGCAAAAGGAGACACGTTCAGTGGGAATCTGCACCCGGCTCCAAGCCACGCAACCGGGTGTGGTCGTAAAGAAGCGCGTTTCAGATAACGTTTTGTTAGCATTAGGTAGCACGGAACAGCAGACAGCGGATATTAGCCGATGCAAAAGGTGACTGCGTCTTGGCGATGTTCGAGGAGACAGGCAGGACGATGTGCCGAGTTCAACATCTTGCGTCTGGCCGAGCATTGGAGACAGACAGGATCCCGATGTGCTGAGTTCAACAGTGGCGTCTGGCTGCACAGATTCCATCCGCATCGCCATCCCTACCTACTTTGTCCGCGCTGGATCAGTAGCAGCACAGGTGTCCATAGACGTGCTTTTTGCTTTGGGCCAAAAGCTACACTTCGGGAATATTTAAACCTGGGGCGTGGTGTTTGTCCGGCTTTCGTATGTGGGTGCTTGGCGAACCGTTTTACTCGTCTGATTCTATGCACAGTCAACGCACAGAGCACCTCTGTCGCCCTCGCAGGTCGTCCCAACTGGAAATAGTTGTTGGACCCGCAAATGTCTATTTCTCTCGCCGTTCGGCCACGATCTACATTGCGATGTGCCTACGCACACTCTGCAACGAGGAGGCAGCCCGTTGACGTTTTCGACGACCTGACGAGTCATGTACGTAGGCTGTCGCGGTCTTTGGCATCGAGTATCCCGCCGAACACGTGCAGCTGATGTTACTCTCGAACAACCACAATTGGAACGAGGGGAACGGTTGGCTTTCCCGATCGCTCGGGAACTACGATTGTCTATCGCCAGCATGCTTGCCCTATGCTTCCAATCAGTCGAAGATCGTTGAGGTTGCCTCGGATCACTCTTTGCGGTCGAAACCTTGGGTGATGATCCGGCAGCTTAGCTGGCAAACGTAGTTTCCCTAGGCGCATTCAACGCAGGGCTGTCCGCCAAGCTCTCACTCACAGGTTCAGCACGGGCTGGATACGCTGCGCTGTAACTTGCTAGGCTAGATTACAGGTGACAGATCTTCGAGGATACTGCTCCTCCCCCGAATGGATGCTTAGGATTGCGCTTCTGCAGTCTCCACGTCGCTGCGGAAGGGGCAAGTAGAAGAATCTAAGTGCCGATGATGCTTCGTTTCCACGACGTCTGGGGATCGCTGGCGACCGATTGGCAGCCAATCGAACGGCCCACCTAAAAATTCCTCGAACGGTCGGTTTGCTGTGTCGCATCCAGCCCTGATCGACGCTCTGAAAACGATGCCCACAACTCGCATAGCAAAGTGGCGTCGCTCATGTTTGATCGTTGTATATACGCATTGGCACATGGCCGATTCACTCACGTTTTCCATGTCTCCCGAGCGTGTGTATGTCGTCTGCAAAAAGCAATCTAAGCCGCCTCCTTCAATCAAGAAGCTTTCTACCTTGTTCCTGTCTCAGTGTCCATAGAGTCTTGTTCTGACGAGGTGGCGTCTGACCAGGTCTTCGGTGTACATGGGGGGTCACTTCCCCACCAGGTCAACTCGAATCACGACCAGGAAGAAAAGCCCTTTGAGCGATGTCCGCAACTCGTAAAGGGGCGCCTTGCACGTTGACCAACTCATTTGCATTTCAAGTCTTCCGAGTTTTGAACGTGTGTATGGCGTCGATAAAACGTTTTAAGCTGCATCCTTCAAGTAGGAACTGGCTGCTCGTAATCAACCACCTCGATGCAGGCTTCTCGATGAGGTCATGTCAGGCTGGTCAGGCTATGCCAAAAGAGCGCCCCCTGACTCCTGCTGCTTTGCTCGACTTTCCGTCGCTTCACGTATTCGGCATCGTCTCCAGGAGGTTTTGAATACGACGCAAAGAATCTGTGGCGATAATCTGCCTCCACGTTATATACCTTAGCGACAGCTCGGCATTCAGAACTGAGCTCGTTTCCAGGTATGGATTTTAGCGGTGGTCCAGATCAAAGTCGTACTCCACTCATCGGATACCCCTCCGTTCAGCTGCCCTGTTCTGCCGGCTGGCTTCCCTGTAGCAATCCAAGCAGTTCTCATCGGGTATCCGGACCTGATCATCCTTGCTGCTGTCGCATCTTTGGGTGGCTGGTAGGCGGCTGCAAGTCCGATCACACGCGCCAGCAAGAAGAAAATAGAAAAGGATACCTAGGCGGCGACTCTGTGCTGGCTGAAGAGCAAGCGTGGTCGTTCATCCACTAAGCATCGAAAAGGGCTTGATGGACGAAGCTCCAGCCCCAGTTACGCTTCTGTACGACTCTTGGTCGCAAGGTTTTCTTCGGGGGATTGTAGCGGGCGGGGGGGGGGGGGGGGGTGATGTTTAGGCAGAGCACTGCCTCTCTCAACGCAGGTGCGAAGCTGGCATCAAGGTTTCTTCGAAGAAAAAGAAAGGGGCGCGGCAGTGACGCGGTGCCTTTTCCAGTGTTCCCGCGTTCCCCAATTTCACAATGTTCTTCTTCTTGTTGCGGTAGTGGTATGGTCCTTTGACAGAGTGAGCCGATGCCTCTCATCTCACCTTTAAAACACAGCTGAGCCGCGCATGCTCTTGACAGACGCTATCCTTCTTGTTGCGGTAGTGGGGAGTCATTTGCATGCAAATGAGTACCATATTTTCTTGGTTAACGACGAAAGACTGGCTGAAACCAAATTTAACCCTATGTCACGTCTTGGCAACAAGCGATATACATTGCATTGAAACCCAGTTCGTGTTGGTGGGTATGGCACGAGCCAAAGCCCGAGCTGAGGCTAGTTAACCAAGGCAGTTCTTCTTCGGGAAGCAGGCTTTTTTAAGGCTAATTAACCACGAGTTTGGGTCGCGGGAACACTGGCCTTCTCCCCCTCTAATGGGGGCGGAACTTCGTTCGTTGTTCAGAACGCCAGGATTCACAGATGAGCCCCCCTCTCTCCAGTTTCGACAGAATACCTGAAGTCTGCGCTTGGTAGCGAAAATGCGCCTTCGTCGTCCGGCAATGCGTCCCTAAACGGGTGTGCACGAAACTGACTGCCGCGCGCAAGTCGAACGGCGCTTGAAGTTTGAACGCGCACGTGACGCAACTGAAGAGTCGTACGTTTCCCCACACTGTTTGCTCAAAAGTCATGAGTGCAGTGCGGAATTATCAAAATCGGTGGTGCTCGCCTCCGCGCCACTTAGGACAGCTGGGCGCCTCTTGACGCGGTGGGGCGTAGTGACGCAACATGCAGTGGCAGCCCCCTGCAAGAGCAAGGATATTGGGATAAGCCAACGCTGGCTGCTGCGTGTGCTAACTATCTTATTTTCTTGGGTGGTCCACTCGCGCTTCTACGCCCCCACACACATACTTTTTCACAACTGACAGCAGTCGATTCGCGTGAGGGTGTGTTGACTGCATACTAGGAAAGGAACGGGAGGCATGCCGGGGGCACAGTGGTTGAGTGAGGCTCGCAAGACTGACAGGACAGCGACAGCAGACTGGAAGCAAGAGCCTGCAAGGGCAAAGGGTCTATCCGATCGGACAATGAGCGAAGAACAGGCAAGAAGGTGGGAGGACGGGTCCTGTACGGCATGGCAATCGAGTCTGCGGATGTGCTCCTTCAGATCTCGGACAAGATACGAAACGGAAGGCGGCTGCGTGCCAACGTCGACCAGGCACGGTCGTTGCCTTCGCCTCGTCACTGGCGGCACGCGGGCAATGTCAGAATCGGGGGCCAGTACAATAGTGAGACGAATCCCTCCCGACGGAGCGCACGTCGCTCGCAACCGAGGGGGAGAGTTGCCAAAAGGCCTGCTTTCCCTTACGATTTGCTGTCGCTGCTGGAGAGGGGAAGGAAAACGCTGTGGTCGCCGGCCTGTGTGTTTTTTTAGAGTTAAAGTTCGCTTGAAAATTCCGGGGGTTTAGGGTCTCCGTGTGACCGTTGTTAAATGGGTTCTCTTAGAGCAAGAAAGGGCTATATGGTTACGGGTTGTATATTTGGTGCACACTTTCGTTATGGGTTATGGCTAGCCATGTCCGGGGACTGGTTTTGTGTCGAATTTTGTGTGCTGGTTCGGACAGTTACTTTTTAGTTGACAGGTGTCAGATAACCCCGGTCCGGCAGCCCTGACTTCGAAACTATTCGACAACAGTCGGCTGCGGCGCCTGATTGCGCAAGCAGACACTTCGTAACCGGGTCAATAATACGCCAGTCGCCGGGGGCAGGCAGAAAGAACCCAGTTGCATTAGTATTTAGCCGCATGCAATGTGTGGGGAAACTGAACCGCCCAAATAGGACCTTCTGATCATGACCATTTGCCAAATGTGCCACCTGAAACCACGCCCAGAATTTGGGCTCAGGGCAGTGCGGTGAACAAAAACTCTAGTTCCCTTTCTACGTTCTACTCTCGCGGTGTACGGTTTCCACTCCCCTGAGCCGTTTTTGTTAGGTTAGTTAGGCTCAAGACCACCCAGATGATCATCTGGTGATGAACCGGAAGACAGGCATACATCGGGCCATGTCAGCGCGCTGGCGTCGAAGAGGGCGATATCCTCGGGCGACGGTTTCAACTTCGTCTTGACGAAGGTTTCGACCTCGGAAAATGACTCCCGGAGTTTGTTGAGCTCTTTGCAGACTTCGCGGCCCTGCGCGACGTGGGCGTCGATCCGCTTCTGTTGCCTCGCTGCCTGGGCCGCGGCGGAGAACGGCGAGAGCGAGTCGAGCCACGACGAAGAGGAGCTCGAGAGGTCCTGCGAAGAGTCGAGCTTGAGGGAGAGCAGCTGCCGGCCTTCTTGGTCCAACGACCGCTTGACATCGACGAGCCGGAGCATGTGGTACATCTGCGCGTTCTTCAACAGGTCCCACTCGGACAGGGCTATGCTGCGGAGCCCGGCGGCGGTTTCATCACACGCCTTCCGCGTGGCCGCCGTGTGCTCGTTCAGCGACGACAGGAGGTGCGGCGCCGCCTGGCCGACGAACGAGATCTGCCGCACTTTCACCGCCGCCGCGAGCTGCAGCGCCGAGCGGTGCAAGTCGGCCTCCCGTTTCCTCCCGTCTACCGCCTGCTTCACGAGCTCCATCCGCTTCTGCCCGCGTGCCAGCTCACGCTGGCTGGCAAGCAGCCTCAGCTCAAGGTCTATCAGCCGCTGCTTGTCTCGTTCGAGGTCCTTTTGCCGGACGGCAACCTTCGCCCGGTGGTCTGTCACGTTCTGCCGGTACTCCCGCACGTTTTCCTCCTCGTTGCGGACAGCCTGCAGGACCCCGCTGGCGAACGCGTTGTGCAGACCTTCGAGCTTTTTGACGCCAGCAAGGATCTCGTCGCGCTCCGCCCGGTGCTGCTTGAGGTGGCTCCGGGTTTCCGACTGCTCGGCGTTGAGCGCAAGGAGCCGGCGAGCGAGGGCTTCGTTGGATTCGAGGCAGCGCTCGGTTTTCGCGAGACGGTGGGCGCCGGTGCCGCGGGCGGCGCGGAGCTTCGCGAGGACCCTCGCCTGCCCGTCGAGCGTTGCGTCGCCGGCCTTCTGCAGGGAAACGACCGATTCCAGCCCGGCGACCATCTGCGGCACCAGCCCCGCGAACTCCCGCGCTCTGCTCCCACTCTCGGTCACGCCGCCGAGCACCGCCAGCAGCGACTCGACCGCCGCAACGCCGTGGTCCCTGCGCAGGCAGGGCAGGGCCTCCGCCGACTTAGCCTCGGCGGAGGCCTTCCGCACGTCGGCGAGGAAATTGTTCAGCCCCGCTATGACGGCTGGGGGCAGCTCGGCACCAGAGCGGTCGTTGAAGCCGGCGATCGCGTCGACGAAGCGCCGGACCGACATCTCGGCGGCGCCGCCGCGGGGCGGCGCCGCGCAGAGCGCCGCGACGTCGGCGGCGACGGTCGCCGAGAACGCCTCGTCGGCCAGCGGCGCGGCCTGCGCCCGCTGCCTCTCGAGGGCAACTCGCTCTGCCTCGGCCCGGTCGAGCGCTTCGCGGATCCGGGCGACGCTTTCCACCTTCGCAGCGCACCGCAGCCGCAGGAGTTCGACGCGGTCGACGTCCTCCGGCTGCTGGGGGGATGAAGACGGGTTGTCTTGCCTGTCCTTGTCCTGCTGGTTCCCGGGGTCTGCTGCTTGGGGGGGTCGTAGCAGCTGCGCGGTTTCGGCTGCGAGGGCGCGCGCCTCGGCTTCCTTGCGGGCTTGTTGCTCGGCGGCGCAGCGGCGTTCGGCGGCGTGGCGCTTCGCGGTTTCATCGGAGAGGCGGGTGCGGAGCGCGTCTTGTTCGCCAAGCGCCTGCGACAGCTGCGAGACGATGACTTCGAGCTGCCTCCGGCGCTCTTCAGCCTCGCACTTCAGCGACGCGTGCTCGTCGTTGGTCGCGACGGTCGACGGGGATCCCGTTTCAGATCCCTTCGCACCCCCCGGTGAGGTGATGGTGCGGGCGACCGGCGGCGCCGCGTTGTGTCCAGGGCTCGGATAGGCTGCTGCGGGCGAGTGCGAAGCTTGCACTTGCGATGCGGAGTCGTTGGGGTGCACGGAGAACTCCATCTCCTCGTCAAGCATCCGGTTGCTGGTGACCGCCGACGACGCGTCGTCGCCAGCGGGCGGCTGCGCGCGCTGCAGGCCTTCGCGGAGGAGGCAGACGCCGTGGGCTTCGCTCGCCGCCGCCCGGCACGCGGCCCGGCCGCGTTCTTCCTCTAGCTCCGCCGCCGTCCGCGCCGCCTCCTCCGCCGCCTCCTCGGCGGCGCATGCCGTCGCCAGCGCCGCCCGCTGGGTTTCGCGGCGCTCGGCGGCTGCCTTCGCCAGCAGCTTGCCCCGCCGCTCGCCTTCCCTGCGCAGGCCGACGGCACGCTCCGCGGACTCACTCGCTTCCACCTGCGCCGGCGACGAGTCGTCGTCCATTTTCGCGGGTTTTCGCTCGAGCCCGGGGGGGAAAACCTTAGTTTCGTGTTCAGGCGCTACTTGCCTCTCATGTGTTTGATGCTAGCATCAAGTCTTCTTCGCGGAATGCAGAGTCTTATTTTCTGTTCTTTTCTTTCTTTCGTTGTCGACAACTTCTTTTTTCCATGGTTTTTTGGACTTTCTGGTGCCGTAGAGTAGTTCTTCTTTCTCTCGGGGGGGGGGGTCGCCGCTCTTGCACGGCAAGTGCGTCCAACGTTTTGGGTGTATTTATTGTTCTGGGTTGCCACCGATCCTGCGTGTCGGTGTGGGTGAACTACAGCTGCTGAATCGGGGGGGCACTCGCATGGTGGTGCGTCAGTAGTTGCGTTGGAGGTTTTGTCCTTTGACAGCGTCCAGTACAGCGTCTCATCTCACCTTTAAGCCACGGCTGTGCCACGCTCTCTTAACAGGCGCCAGCGACCGGCACCGTGCATGTGTTCCACAGTCGTTGGGTGGTGTTGACAAGGGGTTTCATCGGACACTACACTTGTTGCGTTGGTGGTTGTCCTGGTGTTTCTCGTTTCGCTTAGGTGTTGCGTTGGTGGTAGGGATCTATTGGTTACCTCAAGAGCACCGTCATGGTTACGCTCGCATATTCACTCGCGCTTGCCCAGATCGAAGCATTGGCGCGCTGGACAAGAAGCTCGCAAGGTACTCGCCTGAAAGCGCCGTCGTGGCTATACTCTCGCCGTTCCACCCGCGCTTGCCCATATACAAGCGTCGGCACGCAGGACACCCCCCCCCCTGGACAGGAAGCTGGCAAGCTACTCGCCTTGCCGCGCGAAGAAGGGGTCCGGGCGACGGAGGGATGCAAGAAACCGCTTGGAACGGAATCAACGTTGTGCCCCTCGTGTTTCGACGCTGCAGTACACGGCACCTCGGCACCTTGGGTGGGCCTTCTTCAAGCTACACATCGATCCCCCGGATTGCAGGAGTGGTTTTGTGTGATCAACCTCACTCCCTGTCGTATGCACGGCGCGAATTCGCACTCCTCGGGGCAACGCCGCTGTCAGAATGATCACCGCACACCTGCCGTATGAGCCAGCCGTTCCAGCTGAGACACCCCGGCCCCGCGACGAAGGCGCCCAGCTATGCTCGGGTGAAGACGAGAGGTCTAGAGGTCGGGGGAGTGAGAGACTGAACCTCTTGCGTCGGAGACGGGCTCTAGAGTCTTAGGAAGTCAACAGAAGAAAAAAAACGAGGCGGGTGGGGGGAGCGTCGGGGAACGATGATACGCCGCTGGGTTCTATTTTCCTTTGTTGGTTTTTCTTTGTAACAGCAGGGCATCTGGCAGGGGGATAAGGTTGGCGAGACCTCTCGGAAGAAATTGGGCAACGCTCATGCGGCTTATGAAGCATGCGTTTCTGGAAGAAGCCAGGCGGCGTTTGTCAGGCGTGGGAACTCATGCCGTCCGCAATCCTGGTAACTTTCGCGGCAAAGCCTTGCAGCACCTACAGTAGAAGAATCGCTCAAAGGATATGTAGAAGCCGTTTCCACCAGGTGCCCTGCGCTGCTCAGAGAAAGGCTAGGTGGCTCTGAGTGCTCCGATATCCTTCTTCATGTTGCTCTCTCTTTTGGCAGTCATGAAACACCAATCCTCGGCGTGTGTGAAGAGTATGGTCTTTGAGATCCGTTGGCCACACCCACCACGCCCAAGGTCCTGGTGCAACTTCTCCGGGGTCTGAATGCCAATTGCTGAAGCCGGCAAACCTCCTTGAAATTTTTGGCAACAACGACAAAAGGCTATCAACCCCGGCTGGCGGGGTGGTAAGGTGCAGGCCCGGTAGGCACGATAGGTGGAAGAAGGCCCGTGTGGACAGGAGATCGTCCATCAGGCATTCACACCGCCAGGCCGGTCCCACATTTGTAGGAAGCCGTGTCAAGAGACGAAGCCGGAGATGAAGAAAACTAAAGATTGGGAAGCTGATACCTACTATCGCCGCCTTTGTCTAATTGTCGGAGTCACGGGGGGATACGAAGCGAGGGGGGTCGGTCCAAGAAAGTGCTGCAGCAACGCTTTCCAGACTCTTCTTTCTTTTTTTCTGGAAGGAGTTTTTTCAACTGCGAACTGGCGGGTTTTTTTCGGCTTGAGGATGGCAAACGAAGCACGCGTGGGTCGGAGAGAAATATTACGAAAGCGGTGAATGACTTTCTGCGCTTCTTTCCCTTGCCGCGCGAAGGAGGGGTCCGGGCGACGGAGGGATGCAAGAACCCGCTTGGAACGGAATCAACATTGTGCCCCTTGTGTTTCGATGCTATAGTACACGGCACCTTGGGTGGGCTTCTTCAGTGGGCAAGCTAGGCTGCACCCCGGACTCACACCCTTTATTGCGGGCGTGGTTATTGCGGTCGTTCGTGCAATCGGCCTCACTCCCTCAATGCAGGAGTGGCACTCCCGCACTTTTTCACTCTCGCATTGAGACATAGTATATGGCTGCCGCCCGAAGTCCGGGGTGTATGAGCCCAATTCTGAATACGAACGAGACACTCGATCCCAGCGACACTTGACGGCCGTCACGAAGGGGTGGGGATGCAAGAGCTGTGGAATGGTCAATCCGCATCGTCGTATCTGACCGTATACTAGCCAGACAAATACCTGAGGGCGGTCCTAGTAGCGGTGGCTATTCGCTTGCCACAACCAGGCCTTCCCATCCTTCTTCTACGCGACAGAAGCAAACCCCTTCGGGAGAGGGCATCCAGGTAGTCTGTACTCCTTTGTTCTATCTAATGGGAAATAAAAGCGGTGCAGCAGGCTCGCCGAGTGTCAAAGAAAGGATGCCTCATTCTGACTGGCCTGGCGGGCGCCGTAGAAAAAGGTGTCGTTGTGAAACCTGCCAGAAGTGGCCAAGCGGGTTCCGACACCACGAAGCAAAAAAGAAGGGGGGGGGAAGCATGCGGAAACCGGTGGTTGGCGGACTGCTTTGGAAGAATAAAAATTGGAACTGCCCTGGCGGGCACAGAGGTTGTCGGGTTGTGAACATTTGGTTGGTGCAATCCTGACAGGCCGAAGTCCGGAGAGGCCACGGAATTGAGATGAAGCAGACTGGTCTGGCGTCGTTGATTGAAGAGGTCCGTGGGCTTGCCACTCTAATGTGACTCGCCCTCTGGGTATACTCCCCCTTCCAGGAGACATATAACGCGTATGCGTAGTAGCAGCGTGGGCCGTAGCAGTACAGCTGGGATACCACTCATAGCATACTATGTGGTGGTCCTCCCGTAGCATGTCCTGGCGTACTGTGTATCACTGTCATGTGGAGTATTTGCGCGCCATAATTGTCCCCAGCTCGCCGCCTCCACCGTGGGACACCACCTGCCTGTGTCAGCCACACAAAGGTGAGACGCATCAGCAAGGATGGCGGAAAGCCCCGGGGAGCCCGATAAGAACTTCTTGGATTGCTGCGGGGAAGCCAAGTTATTCTCCCCGTCAACAAAGGGGTGCATCTTCCTTGCCGTGAAGTGCCGGTGGGCGAGAAACTCCCCTGCATACCCGTGTTGAAACCCGAAAGATGGCGCGCTAAGCCTGGATAGGACGAAACAGGGTAAGCCCCTGGGGGGGGCCCGCTGCGGTGTTGACGCGCAGATTGCTCGTCGAAGCTGGGTGCAGGGGGTGAAAGACCCCATCGATCAACTTCTGGAAAAGGCCGATGCAGGCGAACGACACGCGTGGCTACACGAGGGCATCGTCGAACTACCCGACAGATCAAGAAGCGGGGGCGGGCATGAAGACGCGGTAGTCGTCAACCTGTTTGTGTGGTCGCGGTGAACTGGGGAGGCCGGCTGTACGAAGCCAAAATACTATGACAGCGATTCCAGACGGTTTCATGTAAGGAGCCGGTATGTTCAATGAAAGCGACTTGGGGTGTGCAAGTACGCTCGGCCACGGACGTCTGGATGCACTGCCATAACCCCTCCTCCAATTCCTACGATCAAACAGCTGCTTCCTGCACTAAGCTCCGCATTCGTTGGTCACTCTATATGCTGGCAACATCGAAGGCGTCCCGCGTCGCGGGTACCCAACACTACACGGCTAAATAGCTAACTGCTGCATAACTCTACGTAACTTCTAACGATACAATTAAACGGCTACTCGAAGTTCCGAAAGGGGCTGCATACGATGGGTCACTCGACGCTGGCAACGTCGGAGGTGTCCCGCATCTTGGGTGCCGAACTGTACAGTTAAACAGATGACTATGGCCATGACGTTACCTAGCTTCTAACTGTACAGCTACTTTACCTAAGGGTCAAAGCTCCGAAAAGGGGGCTGGCGCTACTCGACGTTGGCAATGTCGACTAGTTGCACGGTTAAACAGCTAACTACCGCATGACTCTGCCTAGCTTCTGACGGTACGGGCAAGCAGCTACTTTACCTGAGGGTCAAAGCTTCGAAAGGGGCTGGCGCTGACTCGACGTTGGCAACGTCGACTAATTGCACGGTCAACAGCATGACTCTGTTTAGCTTCTAAAGCAGCTACTTTGCCTAAGGGTCAAAGCTCCGAAAGGGGCTGGCGCTGACTCGACGTTGGCAACGTCGACTAATTGCACGGTCAACAGCATGACTCTGTTTAGCTTCTAAAGCAGCTACTTTGCCTAAGGGTCAAAGCTTCGAAAGGGGCTGGCGCTGACTCGACGTTGGCAACGTCGACTAATTGCACGGTCAACAGCATGACTCTGTTTAGCTTCTAAAGCAGCTACTTTGCCTAAGGGTCAAAGCTCCGGCTGCATACGCTGGGCCACTCCATGCTGGCGACGTCGAAGGCGTCCCGCACCTCCGGCGGCGCTGCTGCGTTGCCGCGCACGTCGGCAGCGACGGCCTCGAGCGCCGCGCGCACCGCCTGCAAGCCGCGCACGGCCTCCGCGCCCTGGGCCACGAGGGCATCGACCTTTTTGCGCTGCTTCTGGATCTTCTGCTGCGGCGAGCTGCCGAAGAGCGACGACCCCTGCTGCTGCTGCTGCGGCCGGTCGCGCTCCATCTGCGCGAGGGCGGACGCCTCGTCGTCGACGGCCGCCTGCAGGGAAGCGAGGCCAAGCATCTCGTGCCGCTGGAGGCTCACGGCTAGGCTCCACTCTGCCTCGCAGACCGACAGCTGCGCGGGGAGCAGCGATTCGACCGCTTTTTCCGTCGCAACGGCGCTTTCGCGGAGCATGCCGGCGAGGTGGGCTTCGCTCGCGTCGATGAACCCGAGCTGCTTCACCTTCAGCAGCGCGGCCATTTGCAGCGCGACCTGCTGCGTTTCGCAGTCGGCCCGCTCGGCGTTGACGCGCCGCTTGACTGCCTGCAGGAGCTCGTGGAAGCGCGAGTTCTGCCGCTGGTTCTGCAGCATCTTGATCTCGAGCGCAAAGACCTCCTTTCGCTCGGCTTCGACCTCCTTCAGCTTCGCGGCCAGCCGCATCTTCCGGTCGGACAGCGCCTTGTGGTAGTCGGTCGCAGAGTGCTCTTCCTTTTCGAGGCGGGAAATCGCCCTGTCCTCGTACTCCTTGAACCCCTGCCCCAGCAGTTTTGCGCGGGTACCCGCTTCGTCGCGCTCGGTCCGGTGCTGCTTGAGGTACGACCGCATCCTGCTCTGCTCCTTCCGCAGGGCGGCGAGACGCTCGGCCGCCGCCGCGTTGCCGGCACGCTGCTCGGCCAGCGCCTCCAGCCGCCGGTGCGCGGCAACCCGGGCTGCGCTCAGGTCGTCGCAGGCTTTGCGCTGCTTCGCGACGGTCACCTCGCTCCTGCTGTTGGAGAGGGCGGCGATGGTGGACAGCGCGGAGGAGACCTGCGGCAGCGGTTCCCCCAGCGCGGCGGCGGCGCTGCTGCAGGCACACGCGTCGGCGAGCAGCGTCGTCAGCGGCTGCAGGGTGTCGATGGACTGCGCCCTGGTCAAGCACGGCGACGCCAATTGATGCGCGGAGCCCTGCCCAGCGGTGCGAACCTCAGCCAGCATCTTGGCAAGACTCTGCGCCACGGCCGGAGGGAGGGCCTTGTGGCTTTGGTCGTGGGCGTCTGCGAGCATGTTGATCAGATCCGAGACGGAGACGTCGCGCTTGGCGTCCGGCGCGGCGGACGCCGAACTGCGGCCGGCCTTGACGCGGGTGCAGATGTCGTTCGTGTGGTTCGCGACCATCTCGTGGAACTCCGTGTCCTCGACCGGGAGCACCAGCTGCCGCCGCTTTTCGAGCTGCAGGTACTCATTTTCCCGCTGGTCCAGAGCCGCCTTCGCGTACTTGATCCCGATCGCCTTCTCCTTCAACAGCTTCGCAAGATACTCCGGGTCGTCCAACCTCTCTCCTTTGGGTGAGCCGATGCCCGCGGCGGCGGATAGCTGCTGCTGGAGGTCGATGTTGTGCTCTTCGGCTTCTGTTCGCATCAGCTGCTCTGCTTCCAGCTGGCGCTCGAGGGCGGCCACTTTGCTCTGCAGGCTTGCTTGGTTCGCCAGAGCGTCGCCGAGCTGCGCGGCGACGACCTCAAGTTGCCTCCTCCGCTCTTCCGTCTCCTTCACCAACCCGGCGACGTCGGCGTGCGGCGTGAACCCGTTCAGCGCGTCCTTCGGCCCGCTGCCGCCGTTCTCCTGCAGAATTAGTTGGAGTTTGGACTTGATTAGCAGCACCAATCTGTGACGATAGACTGCACCTGCACGAAGGAGTCGGCAGCTAGCTTCTGACCTCATCGCACTCGGTTTCGGCTTAAGTCTTCGGCCATTGCGCTCAGATCTTGGCCTGGGTATTCGAGTTCGCCACGCCATCCGAAGTAATCATCATGGGAAGGGAACGAAAGAGAGAAGTCTGGTGCGGTAGTAGTAGTTTGAACTTGGTACGCGGCAACAATCTGTGGTGATCGACTTCGCTAGTGGTGGTATGTGTCGTTCGTGTAGATGAACGGGGCAATCTTTACAAGCAAACGAGTGACTTGAGGTAGCCGCTTGGGCGGCGCCGATCCGAGCGCACACAGCAGCAGTGACGCGTCGGCAGTTCCTGCAGGAAGCAAAGAGCTTTCGTTTCTGATCAGCCACCAAAAACACGCTCCCCAGAAGCCTCTCTTCTCTTCCTCTCTGGGCCTTGTTTGGTGGCCAGCACGAGACCCTAAATCACCCCCCGAGGGATCTCAGGGGTGATTGGCGAGATGTCAGATAGTTGGTTTTTTGTGCGCTTCCTTCAACCATGTTTTCTTCGTCTAACGAGATTGAGGATAGTACGCTGCCCTGCCGCCCTGCCACCGATCGGTTTTTTCTTGCCGAACTACAGTTTGTAGACACAAAAATACTCGAGGGACTGCCTTATGCTCATTCCGAAGGAGGAGAAAACAATATAGGTGCAATGCCCTTTTATTGGGAAAAATAAATTCCCTCTGGTGGAAATGGCTTGCGGAGCGTGACGATAAATTTCGTTTATTTTTGGCAGGATTCCATTGTGTTTACGCAGGCCGGAAAAATAAACGAGTTTATTTATGGAATTTATTTCGTGTGGAAGCATTTATTTCGTGCCGCCAGCCATTTTCAGGTGAAAAAAATAAACGAAATTTATTTCGTATCGCGAAAAAAATAAACGTTTATTTTTGCGTGGGGGTTATACAGAGAAATCTGTAGGGGAGACCCCTCGCAAAATTTTTTTTCTCCCTGTGGTGAGTGAAATCGCGTGTTTTGAGCTCGTTTTGAGCCGAATTCATTGGTGTCTCATCCTCGGTGCTCAAAGGCCTGTGAAGAAAACCCCTCCCGTGAACGCTCCAGCCCAGTAAGTGTCAGATGAAGTTCACCGCCAGCGAACTCACCCATGCTGAATTCCAGGTCCAAGTGCGTAGAAAACTTGTACCAATTCAGTGTGCTTGAGTCTCGTTGCAAGAACATCTGTGGGTCTGCCTGAGCACACTGGATTCCAGCTGTCTGAGTTCATCTGCTGATCGCCTGCTGTGCATGTGCAAGCGGCCGAGCACTCGCGTTGCAAACTAACACCACATCAACTCCCCGCGACTTATCAAAATTTCACGCCGTCCAAGCAACGATGTTTTGTTTCCACCCTCGGGAATTTAGTTTTCCCAATAAAATCATTTATTCGGCAATAATTTCCGCCAATTTTGCCTCGGTGTCGGTTTTAGTCCCTCGGGAGGCCCTCGGGGGGGTTTGCAACCCCTCGCCACTCGCTCCGCTCGTGGCTCGGGGTTGCAAACCCCCCCTCGGGCCTCCCTCGGGACTAAAACCGACACCTCGACAAAATAAACGGAATTATCTTGCCGAATAAATGCTTAATATCCCACTTCAAACAAATTTTGTGCCCTTATATCCCAAGCTGGGATATAAGGGCACAAAATTTGTTTGGGGTGGGATATAAGGGAAGTTTACCAACAATATAACTGCAAAGTGGGTCGTTTTTGTTGAACGCTTACGCCCGCCACCAAACCCAGATTTACCTGTGTTTCGTGTGGGCTACAGCACATTCACCTCCTTTGATCTTTCGCAACTGGCAGCCTCCTCAAGTATTTCCTACAAAGCAGGTGCTTATACAAAAAAAAATGAAACCGGGAAACTGGGATAAGCAAGACCTGTTGGGCAACTCCGTTCGCAATCTTCGCGGGCTTGGGCTGCGCGGCGGGCAGCGAGGGGGCGGGCGCGTCTTCCCTGGCAACTGCGGGCGGTGGGCCCTTGGGTTCGTTCGGCACGGTGGCCTTGCTTTGCAGCGCGGCCGATTCGATCTCCGCCTTGGCTTCGCCTTCGGTTTCGTGGATGCGCCGCCGTTGGTCCTGCTCTTCGGTTGCGCAGGCCTCTCGGTGCGTTTCTTCGGCAGCCGCGTGGTCGGCAGTTTGCTGGGCTTGCTCTTCGCCCAGCTTTTTATCGGCGACTTCCTTTTCTTCCGCGAGTCTCCGCTCCGCCTCTTCTTCCGCCCGCTGCCTCTCGGCTTCTTCTTGCTCCTGCTCCCGCTTCAGCTTGGTCTCGCGTTCCTCTTCTTCTCGTTGCATTCTCGCCCGGAAGAGTTCGTCTGCTTCTTCCTTTCGCGCCGCGCTTTCGCGCGCCAATTCTGCGAAGGCGGTTCCTTCCGCGCAAAGGATGGCGTTCAGTTCCAGTTCGGCGTCGAACTCGACGGCGATCAGGGATCGGTCGCCTTCTTCCGTTGCTTCCGTCAGGACGAGCTGCGATGCGAGGTCGCGCAAGACAGCCAGCCGGGTGGCCACGGCAGTCGCGAGTGCGCCGCGGGTGAAGGCTTGGATGACGGATACGACTCGGTCTCTCTTGGCGTGTGAAACCGCCACGGAGAGCAGGGGACGGCAGCACGACTGGATGAGCATCGCGGCGCGCATGCGGCGGTGCCAAAGCTCGTATTCCTTTTGGCGGACCAGCCCCTGCGACACGAGGCTGCTCGCGAAGCCGGAGATGACGCACGACTTGGCGGCCAGCCCGCGGTAGTATCGCTGGTGGCACGCCAGCTTCCAGCGCGCCTCCGCCTGCAGCTGCCTCGCGTTCCGGAGCAGCGCTTTGCGGGAGCGGGCGCGGGAGCTTTCTTTGCAGCGGGCGAATCCCTGCACGAGGGCGCAGTACTGCAGCAGCTGCTTCTGCGCGCGGACGCCCGACGACACCTTCGCACGCACCACGCTTTGCACCACGACCCCGTAAGCTACCAGCTGGCGGTAGTACCGCTGGTGGCAGCCCTGCTTCGTCCTCGTGAACGATTGGATGGTCCGCACCCGCAGCTCGAGGTGCTTCGCATGCCGCCTCGTGACGCTCACCTGTGTATTTAGGATGAGATGGGCGCTTTTTTCCGAAACCGAAATCCACTCCCGGGAACAGGCAGTGTGGAACGGGGAATCAATGGGTCGCTGGCAGTTTAAGGCAAAAAGAATGTGCTGCGAATGTTTATGCTGGGTTCACAAAGGGTCGATCCTTTTTTTTTTTTTTCAGGGGTTTCCCAGGGCATTAGCTTGGTCTCCGGCCCATTTTCCAAATTTGGACCGCCAACGGCTTTTTGCATTTTCACTGTTTTCAGTGGTTTCTGCACTGAGGGGCTCACCTGCCAGTGTTGCACGGGTCTCTGCCTCCTCTCCGGCCTCAACGGTGTGAGCAACAGCCAGGATTTGTCGACTGGAACCCTCGGTACGGCATCTTGTTTCTGAGTACAGTAGAAGAATGGACGTCTAATTAATGGTCGTAACGTGTGCGGCCCGTAGTAGTGGTCATCTTCACTCAGTATACTAATCAATTTTTCGGCTCGCGTAGCGAGCCGGAAAAAAAACGGTATGGTACACCAAATTTCCAGGTCCGAAGAAATGGGTTTCTCCATCATCCCTTCCTCACCACCTGTCGCGACTCCTCGCACACTTGCCTCGCACCCGCCGACCCATTCGATACATTGTATTCACCGAATTCTTCGAAAGACCTGCAGCCCAGGAAATAGGCTCAACAGCGCGACGCGATGTGTCTTCACGACAAGGCTGGGCTCTGAGAGGCCCTCAGAATGCACATTGGCCACTCTGCCAGAGCTTGGTGGTGGTGTAGTCCCATTTTTTATTTCTTTTTTTCTCGGCGGCCTTTCCAAATTTGGACTGACAGTCCAAATGTGGATATAGAAGCTAATCCCCTGGGTTTCCGACTCGGACAACCCTCGTGAGCGGCACAAACTCAAGAGACTGTCATACTAGCATACTTTCGATGAAGAAGAAAAAGAAAAAGGCCGCTCCTGGTCCAGGAACGTGACTGTCAACCGCAGCTTGCAAAGCTTGAGTCGGAGGCAGCACAGTGCCACAACCCCGTCCGCTCTGCCCTGCGGCTGACCGTCGAGCTTGTGTTCAGCGCGGGTGCCAAGCCCCAAGGTGCGCCAAGCCTTGATGCTTTAGTTTGGGAAATCGGTAGCCACTTGACCCGTAGGCCCGTGGCTCTGCAGTACCGCCGAACACGTGAAGCTTGGCTCCCGTGTAGCAGGCTTTCCCTGGTACCTACTTACGGCATACTTTCGAAAGTAAGTCAAACAGGCGGGCAGGACATTGTCAGCACAAAGAAGCATCCAGGAACAGGGTGGCACCACGACGAAGACGCAAAAGATTTGCCCCAGGTTTTGAGTGCTTGAGCAAGGTGCATCTGGATGCCTTCCGCATTTATTCTGAACTCTGTGCTTTCCTTACATGCAAAAACTAAAGGCGCCGATGATAGAAGAAACCTCGCAAACCCCAAAGGAAACACGAACACTGCCCCGACCCCCTCAACAAGCGCTGGATGCGGCCGGGATTCTTGTTTGTGCGCACTAGCGGAACTCACCTGCTTTGGTAAGTTTCATGTAGTACGCTGCCAACTACTAATTTTTAGCGTTATTTGTGGATTAGAAGGTCGGTATTTTAAAGTCTCCGGTTGACCGTAGAGGCTTGGGTATGGCGGGGGGTTGAGAAAAGTAAAAGAGTGCGACTCGTTTCGGGTGCTGTGTCACTCCGTTGTGAAACCTTGTGAAGTCCCCTAACGCGTTTAGAGGGTGCTTGGGTTTGGGTAGGGTGTGGTCGTTCTGCTGCGGCGTGAAAAGCCAGGAAGTTTCGACGCTAATCTTCGACTCTTGATTATGTTCACCGGGTCGCGTGCTCGTCAGGAAGATCCCGGTGCCTGGCTTTTCTTCTGGGTGGTTTCGTGTTGCTCGGTGGCTGTGTGTTACGAGGTACGGAGTAGGGGAGGAAAAAAGGAAAAAACTGGGGGAGAAAAAAATAAGGAAAAAGGGGGGGAGGGGAGTTGGGGTTTTGAGGGTTGTCCTCGGGGTACGGGGGGGTGGTTGGAGGGGTTGGGCGACAGAGGTTATGCTTGCGCTGTTCGCATGGAGGCTCGTTGGCTCGAAGAAGTGGAAGTAGCGTAGGCTATTGTTCGGTGTTACTCTTACAGACGTAAGATGAGAAAAAAAAAATTTAGAAAGTTCCTTGTTTGACTGTTTGTTGTCCTCCACAGTCGGGGTTCTCTAGCTGCACGAGGCAGCCGTGGATGGTGAAGTTAGGTTCCTCGCTTACTTTCCTTATTCTTTTTCGTAGCCTTGAGCGTGTGCGATACCGCTGGGTTTCTCTTGCATTTTGAGATATGGTGGCGTAGACTTTTGAAGCGCGCTTTCCCTGCGGTCCGTCCGTCGTTGTTGCAGTATGGGCATTTGCGTTTTCCGAGGGCTTTCTTGAGGGTGGGATCAGCTGCCACTGGTGTTCGATTTTCGTTTGCGAACTCGTTCCGTCTAAGACACAGTAGTAATGTGTCTTGTGCTGCTCGGATACTGGTTTGCGTTTCTGCCGTCTTTGTCTTTTTGCACTTGTCACATCTGTAATCTTTGGGGGTGCTTTTCTTGCAGAAACTGTCCAGACATCCTTGAGCGGTGTTGGCCTGTATTGCGAGGATTGTTATGCTGTAGGGTTGATCTTCTGTTTTGACGTAACCGCAGTTGTTGCAATGGATTGTTGTCGTCTGTAGGTGTAGCAATTCGTTGAAGGCGTCGCTGCAGTTTGGTTGGCACGTGCGGTGTTCTTCGTTTTCGTTCGCTATCGTAGCGAGTAGTTGAAGCAAGGCTTCTTCTAGGTCGTGTTGTTCTCCGTCGCCGAGGTGCGTGTCCATGTGCTCGAAGAGTCTTTGGACGACGTTCTGGGTTTTCCTGCCGCTTATCCATTCGTTCACGTCTTGGGTGCATGGTCCTGTTTGGTGTTCTGGACAGTCGGTGTACTTGCGTACTTGGTTTGACAAGTGTGTCGCTGCTATGAGGTTTAGCGACGCTTGCAGGAAGCAAGAGTTCCTTGTCGTGTATTTGCGAAGTTGCTGTGGGTGTTTCCGCTTCGTTTTGGCTGCTACTGCTGCGGCGATGGTGATGACAGCAACGAGGCTGGCTACTCGTTCCGTGACGGATAATACGTGTGGGGGTTGTGATGGAGAGTCAACGGAGGATGGTGATTCGCTCGGTAAGTGGGCTGGGAAGAAATTCGTCGGTCTATGTTTGCCGACGTACTCCGGTTCGTTGATGCGTGGTTTCTGTGCTCTGTGTCGGGCGATGCAGAAACCAAGGGACGGTTTGAGTTGGCTGTGGAGTCGTGGCAGGTTGCAGAATTCTTCAGTGAGCCATGCGTTCCAGGGTGTGTATAGTATCCGTGGGTTGTGGCCTCTGTCGATCATGGCATATACGCTTCTCTGAATTTCTACACGAAGATCTTGTAGGTGGTTCGTCTGTCGGATTGCTCGTATCATCGCGCCCTTGAATATCCCGCTGGCTTGCGTCTTGGGAGCCGTTGAAAGGTGGTGGGTATAGCGGGGTTAATTTTTAGTACCAACAATGCATTGTTAACACAAAAATGCGTAGTTTTGACAAACTTTTGTTTTACGGAGAAACCCATAAGGGAAGCACTTAAGTCGGGAAAATATTTATCGGAAACTGTTTCCGATAAATATTTTTTTTGTTTCCGATAAATATTTTTTTTGTTTCCGATAAATATTTTTTTTGTTTCCGATAAATATTTTTTGTTTCCGATAAATATTTTTTTGTTTCCGATAAATATTTTTCTGTTTCCGATAAGTATTGATCACTTTGACAGTAGGTTCACCTACTTCGTCCCGTGGACGACCGCGACGAAGCCAAATACGATCGTTTTTCTATCTAGTTTCGGGTCGAAAGCCTCCCCAGCAAAGGCTGTTCAATTTTCAACACCAGATACGCAAACCTTTTCGAATGCAGCACACGGGTATCCATCAAGTGACATCTAACTATCTGGTTGCATTGAGCAGTATCCGGATCTGAAAGCTGAAGACTTTGTACCACTTCACCGCGACAAAGGTCACGAACCGGGTTCGGCTTACACTGCAGTTGCAGTAAAACTGCGTCTTGCGCACGAGCGCGGAAATCCGCCACCCACCATTCGGCTAGATATTGCAAGAACACAACTGCAAAGCTTACTACAAACGGATAGTGTTACAAAGGCGAACGAATCATGCGAGAACCTACGTAGGGGCCCCTCAACAGCTTTCAGAACGGCAAGTCAAGAAAAGGATAAGTTTGCACATTCTACTTCCGTCTGATCTGCATGTTCCCCAGTTCTACCCTTCGTTGATCTGTTGTGTGTATTCGCAACGACTTCATCCGGGTCCTACGCGGCCCCAATACGACAAAACTGCATGCGGTCCTGACCAGGTAACATCCTCCTACCTGAAAATGTCTAACCACGACTACGGATTTGGTGCCATCGAGGCAGCCATGGAGTGTAAGTATGCCAACGGGGCTTAGTAGTATCGGGGCTGCCGTGCATACTAGTTCCCGTAAAATATTTGTTTCCCTTGACTTGTGCCATGTCGGACGGTAGGATTTTCCGCGTCAGCCTCATTTCAATCCTGGAGACAAAAGCACTCACACAATAAAGACTAGCCCATTTCACGGGCCAAAACTGCCTTTGTTGCAGAAATCAGCAACACAGGCAAGCGATGACAGAACAGCGCACACGAAGACGACCGGCTCTGAAGAGACCCGCGCCGCAAGCTGCGCGAGCAGAGGGTGCCAAGCAAACCAGGAAGGAAGGCGAGGAGATTCAGATGGCACAGCAGGACGCCCGCGAGGGATCACCGAGGTCGAAAGACAGAAAAGGGAAAGCAGGCGTGGCCGGCTTGAAAAGCTGCAAGCGCGGAGAAGGCACAGGTACAGAGCAGTCCACATGCAGACGAGCAGTGAAGCGGCCCACATCACAGAGGTCTATCACACTGGCTCCGGATTACTTAGGGTCCTCGCAAAATCCAATGAAATTGCTTGCCCAATGGGACTCCCCTTGGGCACATTTCGCACTGGGGACTAGTCCCCAGGAACCCGTATCAAAAATATTTATCGGAAACAAAAAATATTTATCGGAAACAAAAAATATTTATCGGAAACAAAAAAATATTTATCGGAAACAAAAAATATTTATCGGAAACAAAAAAATATTTATCGGAAACAAAAAAATATTTATCGGAAACAGAAAAATATTTATCGGAAACAAAAAATATTTATCGGAAACAAAAAAAATATTTATCGGAAACAAAAAAAAATATTTATCGGAAACAAAAAATATTTATCGGAAACAAAAAAATATTTATCGGAAACGTTCCGATAAATATTTTCCCCACTTAAGTGCTTCCGATATGGTTTTGTCTCTTTGTTTTATTATTTTACTTGTTAGTTGTCGACAACTTTCTTTGTGTTGAGGTGTCATTCAGATGGAAATCCAAAGCCGCACGTCAAATTTTGTTAAGCATTGAGTTCTTTTAAGTACATGTTGTCCGTTAAGCAGCGGCTGCCAAAACTTGCCGCGACACCTATGATCAAAGTAAAGGAGGAAAGGAGAAAATGCTTCTAAAAAAAGAAAGTGAGGCATACGCGCGCGCGGGCGAAGGCCTGCACGAGGACGCCGCTGGCGGCGAGCGCGTCGTCGCGCTGTTTTTCGAGCGCCTTGTACGGGACGTCCTTGAGGAAGATTTTCGTGCGGCCGACCTGCCCGTTTTTGGTGCCCGCCGGGCTGACGCGGGCCAGCAGCTCGCGGCAGCCGTCGAGGGTCTCGAAGGCGGACGGCTTGTCGAGGACGATGCAGAACCGCTTCCAAAACTGCTCGTGGTCGACCCGCATGGAGTACCCGTTCTGCCTAATTTTGACCGTCTCCAGCACGCCGGCGCAGCGCAGCTGGTTCATGACCTCGGCCCCGTGGAACCGCCGCGCCTTCTTCGACGAGTGCGGCTTGACGCATCGGATCCAGTGCGGTTCGGTCTGGTCGATCAGCTGCAGCAGCTCGTCGAGGCTCAGCCGAAACCGGGTCGCCGTCGTCCGCAGCGCGGCCTTCCCCTTCGGCGCCGCGTCCTCCGGCTCCGGCAGCAGCCCGGCGATCAACGGCTTGCTGCTGGTCCGCATCAGCACTTTGAACGCGTCCTTCAGCGTGTCCAAGTTCTTCAGCTTGAACCCGTCGACGTTGTACCACACGTCGGACGCGTAGTGCTTCACGCCGTACGACCCGTCGTCGATCTTCTTCTTGACGTACGACTGGTGCGGAACGTGCGACTTATCCCCAAGCCTCGGCCCGAAGTTGTCGTTGATGGTCGACAAGAAGGTGCCGTCGTTTGCCGACTGGGTCCGACACGCGTCGTTGAGGTGGTCGATGATGCTGCCTTTACCTTTGAGGAGGTCGAGCGTGTGCGAGTTGTCGGGAGGCTCGAGGGTGGTGCTGTCGATGCCCTCTTTTTCGTACAGCGCGAGGTCCCGCGCGAAGACGCAGGCGTTGTAATGGTTTTGCAGCTGCTCGTTGGCGAGGTTGATCAGAAACTGCTCGAGCGAATTCGCGGTGAAGTTCTCGAAGCCGAAGATGTCGAGAAGGCCGATCCAGTGTTCTTCCGCCCCCGGGTTCAAGTCCGGCACATCGAGCACTTCGTTGATCTTCGCGATGAGCCAAGAGAACAGCCTTTCGTACAACGCCTTCGACAACCCATCCCGCATTTCGATGGCTTGCTTAAGCGTCAACTGCTTGACGATCACCTCCCCTCGCAGCACCGTGCTCGTCGTCAAGATGTCCTTCTCCAACTCCTCTGCGCTGACCCCCCAAAGCCCCGCGACGAGGCCGATGCAAGCCTTTCCGTCGTCCCCCAGCTCCGCCGCTTCCTCGCCGGCGATTTGCACCCCTTGAAAGTGCAGGATCCCCGCGATCACGTCGTACACCTGCCGCTGCTCCTCCGGGGTGAGGCCGACGACGTCCATGGCTTCCCGCACCTCGTGGTACGCCTGCTTGTCCGAAGCCAGCTCTTCTTCCGACGGCTCGTACCCTTCGTATATCCATCGGATGCGGGGGTTGTCGAGCTGATACCGTTCCCTGTCCTCGGGCGAGGCCCCGGCCGTGATTTGGTAGTACGTGTGGAAGCACCGCTCAAGGTCGCCGTGGGTGATGATGCGGGACTTCTCGAGGAGGTAGTGCTTCGTGAAGGTGCCCATGAGCGTGCCGGACGCGTTGAACTTCAGCTTCATGAACTTGCCGAACCGGGAGGAGTTGTCGTTGCGCGCGGTTTTCGCGTTTCCGAAGGCTTCCAGCACCGGCGAAGTCGCGACGACCCGCTTCGTAATCTTGAGGGCCGCCTCCCTCATTTCCGGCTCCGAAAAGTGGGTCGAGCACCGGGCCAGGTAGTGGGCGACGATCTTCGCCGCCTCGGTCTTCCCTGCGCCGCTCTCGCCGCTCACGAGGATGGACTGCGGCCGGTCGGTCGTCTTCATCAGCCAGTAGGCCTCGTGCGCGACCGACCACAAGTGCGTGATTTGCTGGGACCCCGAGCTGAGCGCGGACTGCTTCTCCTCTATGTATTGGTCCATCCGCTCGTCCGAGTAGTGGGCGATGTTGAAATTGTACGGGTTGACCGCCAGGACGATTGGGCCGATGTTCGAGTACACGAAGTCGGCCCAGTACCGCTTCCGAATGTGGTACAGCAAGACAGCTTCATGCAGGTACGGCATGTCTATCAGGTCCTTCACAGCATCCAGCGACCCGTCCGCAACCGGGGCCAGCTGTGTCAAAGCCAGGTTGTCCCGCGGCTGGGAGTCGTCCAACTCATTGCCGTCGTCGTCGACGGGCACGACGCTGGCGGCTTTCCCGTCGTCGCTCTTGCGGAGGACCTTCCCGAGCAGCCACGAATGGTCGTCATCTTCGAAGAAGCAGAGCGCGCCGACGTCGAACTGACCGGCACGCGCCATCACGTGGCGACTACCTGCCGCGCGGCCGCCGTCCGCCCTCTACTCCCCCCCGTTGGTTGGCTATTTCTGTTGTATAGTAGCACCTGCTTTGTGGGAAAAATACTGGGGAAGGTTTCCAGCAGGGCCCAGGGCTTACGCTCCGTTTTCGGTCTCAGAGAAAATACGTGTGGTCCACATGTGGGCGCTTAAGGTTCGAGGGGAAAAAAACTTTTCCCCTCATGTGCGACGGAAAAAAAAGAGAAAAAAAACAGCGTCGCTACGTAACTGGACTTGGCGACACCTGGCTGTGCAGCCTTGACCACTAGCGGGCCTAGACTCCCCTGCATGTGAGCCAATAAATCAAAATCCGCGTGTGGTACCTGTGGATTCACACGTGGTGGAACAAAATCCAAAAAGAAGTGCGACGGAAAAAAAAGAGAAAAAAAACAGCGTCGCTACGTAACTGGACTTGGCGACACCTGGCTGTGCAGCCTTGACCACTAGCGGGCCTAGACTCCCCTGCATGTGAGCCAATAAATCAAAATCCGCGTGTGGTACCTGTGGATTCACACGTGGTGGAACAAAATCCAAAAAGAATTATCGTGTGGAAATCCACACGTTCCACACGTGGAGCGTAAGCCCTGGTTTCCAGTTCCAGAATCTCAAAGGAAGCAATTTGTACTGACAATCCCGCATGTGTCCTCAGAGCCAATCGTTTTCCCGAAGATACGGATCCAGTTTGCCGACTTCCCTTACCTACATTGTTCTGTCGGCCAGAGGCTTTTAGCCTAGGAGACCTATTGCGGTTAACGGTACGGCCCGTCACACGACACACAGGTAACCCGGGGGTTAATGGCGGGCGCGTGTTACCGTCGTGGGTGTTTCAAAAAACTTCCACTCTAAAAAAGACCCGCTTTGTAGTGGTATTGTTTCTCCCCCATAAGCACAGGGCAGCCCTCGCGTATCTTTTAACGTTGAAGTTCGCTTGAGATTCCGGAGTTTTGGGGGTCTCCGGGTGATCTTTGTTCAATGGGTTCTCGTAGGGTAGATGCGGGTTGTTTCTTTGTGTACACTTTCACTGTGGGTAATGGCTGCCATGTAGGCACCTCGGCGAAACAAACGGAAACTGTATGTCGAACAAGTGCTTTTTGTTCGGTCAACGACCGCCACTAGCTTCAATGAATCCTGTTTGGACTTGCCGGCATGGTGCTTGCCAGATCAGCGTGCGTTCTCGCGGCAACATACTGAGCTCTTAGAATCTTCGGGCACGACAACTTGGGGGGGAAGATGCGCCTGCCTCAGATCTCGACAGGACTATCCGCACGATTCGTAGCTCGGTTGAAGAGGGAGCTGATGTGGAGAAAAATCGCGAAGATCAAACTCAGGCGACCGAAAGCAAGATAGGCTACAACAGGAAAGAGGGCAATTCACAAAAGGGCTGCCGATTAAGAAGTTCACAGGTGGATCCCTACTGCGGAGACAGGGACGGCGAGGAGAACCACGCGACCTTCGTGCATTCAAAAAAAGATACCGGGAAGAGGATTGCTCTGGGCAAAGCTTGGTGCTGAGGTAGGCATCTGTGTGGTGGGCGTCGCACGCGACTTCGCGACCACAGGCCTTGCTGTGCAAATGAGCACTCTGCTTGTGACTCAATGAGGATGCCCTTTGTTTGTTGCATGTAGAGTTATGCCGTGCTTAAGAAGCAACTCCGGTGGCAAAAAAACAAGAGGAGTTGCGTTCGGTGGCCATCACTTGCGGACAGCCTCGTGTGCAATGCAGCCTCGACGATTGATTGTATCGGCGATCCCTCGGTCACTGGAAGCCAGGTCGCCAGCTTTGCGAGGGTGACACCTGGGACCGACGAAAGGTTGTCCGCCGTTCCTCTCGCTGCCGACGAAAGATTCGAAAGGCAACGGAACCTGAGACCAAACATTCACGGACGTCATCAAAAGGCGGCGGTGATTCGGCCTTCAGTTACCTCGGCTCACCGGGTATGAAGGCGGAAGGCGCGCAGGAATGCACGCAAGAGAAAGCGTCACCTCCCACGCGATGCCTTTCCGGACCCCGTGACCGCTTTTTAGAACAGCTTCGGGTCGCCGCCCCACGCGTCGTGAAAAGGCTGCGGCGACTCGGCCTTTGGATACGTGCCTCGGCTAGTGCAGTGGCTAGTGCAGTGTTGTCCGCAGACGTGCAGGTGTCTGCGTCTGCGTCTGCGGCGTCTGCGTATGCGTCTGCATCTGCAGATTCGGCCTGCAGGTCAGCCTGCTCGGGTACCCTTCAAGTGGACGTGCAGACAGCCTCGGGAATATAACAAGGCCAGCCCTACAGCTTCGAAGCCCAGAGTGCCAATGTGACCTCGACGTGATCTCCGCAGACGTCTGTGTCCGCAGCTTTCGAAAGTCATCTGCAGACGCGTCTGCAGGCAACACTGGGCTAGTGTGGTGGCTGTCCCGGTGCTCAGCCCCGGAGAGCCCCGGCAGCCCAGAGGCCAGCCCCCACACTGCCGTGCAAAGGCGGAAGTGCTGATTTGGGGGAGAAGACACGCAGGAGTGCACGCGAGGGAAAATGGCGCGGCCTGGCACCTATTCTACACCTCTGGTGTCACTGCGCAAAGTCAGACGAGAGTCAAAACTCAACAGGGTCTTCTTTCCCCGCTGGCAGTTTCAGTCCGTTCCCTTGACTGCTGCTTCGCCAGATATTATTAGGTAGGGACAGAAGGATCGGCTTCTCCTACGCTGGACTGTAGATGCCTTCGCTCCAGACTGGACGGGCCAGGTACGAAGGCGGGGCCGCTGGAATAGACGACAAGAATGCGCGCGAGAGAAACGGCGGTACTTCATTGTGCCCCCCATTCTGCACCTCTCGTATCGCTGCACAAAGTCATCAGACTAGTGACAAACACAAAAGGATCCTCTTTCCCAGCTGCCAGTTCAAGTCCGTTTCCTTGACTGCTCCTACGGTGCACCGATGCGGTTGGCAACTTCGGCTCCTACGCCGCACCACCGATGCCGCGTTCCAGGCCTCATGAAACGTTTTCCAGAACCGCTTCGGGTCGTCCCGCGGCTTGTGCCGCTGCCGGCGGGGCGAGCGGCGGTTCTGCGTCCCGGGCGACCGCGCCGCGCGCGGCAGCGGGTGGTACACGACGCCGCCGTCGACAAGGCCGTGCACCGCCCGCGGCGACTCCGCCTCCGGAGACGCGCAGGTACGAAGGCAGAACTGCTGTTGTTGCGGTTTAGGGAGAAGACACGCAGGAATGCACTCGAGAGAAAGCGGCGGTATTTTATTGACGCGGCCTTCCACCTATCATACGCGTCTCGTGCCACTGCACAAAATGTCCCGCTGGCAGTTTCAAGTCTGTCCCCTGCCTGATAGTAGACAGGGACGGAAAGGATCGGCTCCACCTACGCTGCACCGCCAATGCCGTCGTTCCAGGCCCCCATGAACGTTTTCCAGAACCGCTTCGGGTCTTCCCGCGGCTTGTGCCGCTGCCGGCGGGGCGAGCGGCGGTTCTGCGTCCCGGGCGACCGCGCCGCGCGCGGCAGCGGGTGGTACACGACGCCGCCGTCGACAAGGCCGCCCCACACGTCGTGCACCGCCTGCGGCGCCTCCGCCTCCGGATACGCGCCCCGGGGACGGGCCAGGTACGAAGGCGGGTACGCCGCCCGCGCCGGCGACAGCCCCCCCTCCGCCCAACCCCCCGCGGCACCGCCCTGCGCCTCGTCCGCCGCCCGCCCAGCCTCGATCGACCTCCTGAAGTGCTCGTCCGCTGACTCGCCCCGCGCCGCCGCCGCCGCCGGCACCACCGCACCGCCGCCGCCAACCCCCCTCCGGCGGTACCCAGGCGGCAGCAGCACGGCCGTCGCTTTCGGCGGCGCGCCCCGCGGGCTCGCAGGCCTCCCCGCGCGCGGCGGCAGCCCCGGCGACGTCGCGCGGTCCACCACCAGCGCCCGCTCGAAAAACAGCGGGCTTTGCACTTTTTCGAAGTCCTCCCCTTCCGGCTGATACGGATGCTGGTGCTGCTGCTGCTGCTGCTGCTGCTCCCCCCCGAGCGGCAAAGGCTCGGCGCCGAACGCGGAGAAAACGGGGACCCCGGGGAACGGCGACGCGGAGCGGGGCGCGCGCTCGAGCGCCGCCGGGCTGGGGAGGTCGAGCTTCTTGAGCGCGAACGGCGTGTCCGGCAGGCAGTCGTCGAACTCGATCCCGTCTTCGCCGACGCGTGGCGCCGGCGGCGACGGCGGCGCGGGCGACGCGGGGGACGCCGGGCCGTCCTGCAGGAAGAGGTGCACCCGCATTTCGGGCGGCTCCGGCGGGTTGACCAGCGGCTTCGGCGGCTTGCCCCCGCGCCGCGGCGGCGGCGTGCGCGAGCGCGACCGGGTCGAGGCGCGGCGGGGCGTCCCCGACGAGGAGCCCGAGGAGGTGGCGGTGTAGTCGCTGAGGGTCGATTCGCTCGCGATTTCGGTCCCGAGCGTCCGCGAACCGCGGTGGTGGTGGTGGTGGGGACGGCGGCGGTGGGGACGGCGGCGGTGGTGGTGGTTGTGGTGGTTGTGGTGGTTGTGGTGGTTGTGGTGGTTGTGTTGGGCCCTCGGCCGCTCCGCGGAATCGGTGATCCTCTCGAGGTACGACATGGTCGGGCGGAACTCCAGCGACGACGGCCTCTCGGGCCTGCTCTGGAACGGCTGCACGTGCGCTTGGATGGGGAATCGCGGGAGGCGCTTGACCTGCTTTGGCTCGTCCGCCGGGGGCGGCGGCGCCGGCGCCGGCGGAGCCGCGGGCGGCCGCTTCAGCTTCGAGGGCTGCCGCTGGTGAGGCTGGTGGAGCGTCAGCGGGACGGGCGGCGGGGGTGGCTCGGCGGAGGAGTCGGAGGCGGCGCCGCTCGGGCGGCGCGGGCCGTCGGTGCCCCACTTGTCCATGAAGGGCAGCGGGGCTTCGCGCTCCCAGACTTTCGACTTCTGCGTCGGGGTCAGATACCCAGTCGGCTTTTTGAACGGGCCGTACATCGCGTCCTGCTTGAGCACTTCGATTCCTATCGGGAGCCGAGTGCAGGGGAGTCCGTCGCCGGTCATGTTCTGCCGCAGACGGTTGATGTACTGCATGATTTTGAACGCGTCGATGGTGCCTTGTTCGGTGCCGAGGACGTTCTTCGTGCTGGGCACGAACTGGAAGATGCTCGTCGGCTCGTTCGCCTGCCGCTTCATCTGTAAGATGAGCACATCGCGGATGCCGTCTTTCCGCTGCAAGTACGTCTTGTCGATCTCCGCCAAGCGGAACGCCCTCTGCACGACGTTGTTCTCCCGCAGCACCATCAGCGTCATGTCGGTGACGACGATCGCGCGGTCCTCCCACTTCCCCTTCCGGTTCAGCCGCTTGACCTCGCTGTACACGAACGCCCGGGGGCCCGCGCCGCGGGGGATCATGTTCGCGGGGCAGGGGTGGATGGGGCCCTTCAAGCCCAGGTCGACCGTCCCGGAATCCATTTTTCGACCTTTCCCGCCTCCCCTCGCTCCGCCGGGATGTGTCTGCCCCTCCTAGTCGGCCCGAGGACCTGCAGCCGCAGTCGCAGCGAACATGAGGCGCTGCTGAGGAAGGCGGTTCTGGGACGAAGGGCGAGGTGGCGAGGGGGTGGTGGTGGTCAGTTCTGGTGAAAGGTGCGGATGGTTTTAAGGTTTTATCAGGGGGTCTTCTTGGCTCCGCGATGTCATGTGCGTGCATGCTTGGAATAAACGTGGAAACATACATTTGAGAACGCACCACACTACTGCGCCATACACTCGCGTTCTTACTTCCGCACTTCTTTGCCAAAATTATGCGCCCATAGTCAAGCGATGAAGATTCCAACGATCAACACCCTTCGCAAGCTGTTCGCTACTTGGCACACATGTAAAGGCGCGTTGCGCTGCGCTGCGATTGCGATGGCTGCGAAGACGGGAAAAGGCAAGACAGAAGCTAAAGATGCTGGTCAGCAGGTGCGAACGTTACGACTTTTTTCCAAACGTGTAGGGCAGGCTAGCGGGGGTGGAGCGGGCCATCGCGAAAGCTGAGATGTTGATCTCAGAAGCTGCCACTGAGGGGCACGGTCTTTCTGCAAGAAGGCCTCACTCAAACTGGCTTGTCTAAGTTCACGGAATGTTAGTACGTGTGAAAGGTGTGCGACCGGGGGCAGGGCCAAGCATAAGAGTAAGTGCAACAGGACACGTGCTTGCGGCATTGAAACCTTGGGAACTTGAGGTTCAAGTGCAACATGGACAGAAGCTTGCGGAAGTTGACCTCGAAGCTTGGATGCAAGCGGAGCTTGCAACGTTTTACGTGGGAGCTTGAAATGCAAGTGAACCATGGACACGTGCTTGCTGTGGAAAACCTTCGGAGCTTGAGGTGCAAGAGCAATGCAATGGTGCTGGAGTTTGAAGTGCAAGTGCGAGTGCAACCTGAACTGAAGAACCTTGCACGATTGAGAGGCTAGGCATGTACTTGCTGGCCAGAGTGCGCTATCTTGTCAAATCAGGTTGAGCCATCCAGCCCCGACTAAGCAGAGAAACATGGCGCCGAGCGTCACCGCTATGATAAGCACCCATTTTAAAATGAGCCAAAGCCCGCCGCTGTGGTGGTGGTTCGAGGTGAACGGGTCAACTACTGAGAAAGGGAAAAAAAGGACAGTTGTGTTCGTGCGTGTCGGTTGATCGGTTTCCAACCTGCACTCTCGCGGCGTGTGGTAGTCATTTCAACTAGTCGTTTGGGAGGTGGGTTTGGGAAAAAATCTTGGGTTAACGACTTGGGCAGAACACCGCCGCTCATGCTTGTTTGTCATCAAGTCTTCTTCCGGGGGGTTGTTGGGGAGAACGGGGCAAACACTCTTCATGCGTGTTTCGCGCGGTACCTCTCTTCTCCTGCGGAGGTACTGGGGACCCCAGGATAGCCGCTACTTGTGGGCTGCCAAAAAGTCAGGGAATCTCAACGCCAAGTTCTCCCACCTTCTCAACGCCAAGTTCTCCCGCCTTGGGGTCATTGCCCGTCGGTTGGTTTCTCCATGACACTCGGTCGGTTTGGTGTAGGGAGGTAGGTATTCAGGTAACAGACGAGACATGAGAGAGACATACTGGACTGAAGACGTGAGTCGCGTATGCGAGAATCGATGGCCCATGTGGTATTCTACCCAGTCATCGCGGCCCGTCCACGCTGTCAAGTAAGCAGTACTGCTGTTCACGCAGTAGCTCATCGCTGACGACGAACGTACAATCGCAGCCACGTCTTTTGAGGTTGGAGTACACGGGACCAGTGGCCGTGTGAGGTTAATCGGAAGGAAAAAGGAGTCCGAGGGACAGCGAAAGCAGCGCCGGTGGGTTGACGGCCAAGGCAGGGCGTAGTGCGTCGCGTTGTGAGGCCTGTACACGAGGACCCGGATCACGATGTCCTCGTTGCAGACGATGGCCCACCGCGCGTCCGGCGCTGCGTCCCACTCCGCTGTCGAGCCTGAGTCGTTTTTGAAGGCGACACGACACCCATCTCTAACGGGAAAAGAAGGGTCGGACGCAGCCTCGGCTAGCGCGCTGTGGTAACGCTCACGGTATTCATCCCGCATGCCCACGGCCAGCAACGTAGTACTGCGGGGTCTCGACTTCGCTTTTGTTGCGTAATGCACCAGAAGCCCTGCGTCAAGCCAAACGCGGCACGACTGCCGCGTTTGCTCATTCCCGGTTGCTTTTCCAGCTTCCGCCGGTTGCTCAACGGGCAGCTCTCCGCAGATGAAGTCAGCGAGATCGGCTGCGTAGCGGGCGCCTCTTGCGGTCCACAGCGCGTCGGACAACTCGTCGGTTGGTCTTGCGGGCACTTTGGCCCTGTTCTCCGACTCGAACCCGTGGCCCAAGCGTGGCAGCCCGTACGGCTTTCCGCCTGAATCAAGGTCGGCGGTGTTGTTTATGCGGTGCTTCCACACGGATTGCACGCCGCCCGAGGGCAGGTCGACGGTTTCCGGCAGCGCCGCATGGCGGAAGAAGAGGGTGTAGACGGCCGCCGCGACCAGGAAGAGGACCGAGAACAGGGCGGCGCGCCGGGGCCACTTCTCGTCGGGGCTCCGGCGGTTCAGAATTTCGTCGAACGCGGGGCGGATGGGTTCCGTCGACTCGCCGCACCGCCGCCGCGGGCGCATCGGGCCTGCTGCGGACGGGCCGTTTTCTTCCCCACCCTTCCGCAACGGTGACACCTGGGGCTCGTTTAGAAAGACACGGAAATGTGTCAGATCGGTCGTAGGAAGCAAAATAGCAGACTGGTCAAGGCTTGAAACTTGTACCAACTACCCGTCTCGATGGTGGCACCTGGGGCTCGTTTAGAAAGACACGGAAATGTGTCAGATCGGTCGTAGGAAGCAAAATAGCAGACTGGTCAAGGCTTGAAACTTGTACCAACTACCCGTCTCAATGGTGGCACCTGGGAAAGCTCGTTTGGAAGGACGCGCAGGGTGCCAGCACAACCGTTGAAGGCAGTGGTAAACCAGTCAACGGCTTGAAGCCTGAGGCCTGTGCGAACCGTACATAGAGACACCTGGGAAAGCTCGTTGGGAACGACGCGTAGGAAGTCAGCACGACCGTTGGAAGCAGTCTTGAAGCTTGACTGAATTGCACGAACTGCCTAAAAGGTGGCACCCGTTGGAAGCAGTGGTAGGCCACCCAACGGCTTGAAGCCTGAGACTTGTACCCGTCTAAATGAAGGACGTGCAGGGTCGGCACTGCCGTCGGAAGCAGTGGTAGACCAGCCAAGGCACGAAGCTTGAGACTTGTGTCAACCGTGTAAATGGTGGCACCTGGGAAAGCTTTTTAGGAAGGACGCGCAGAGAACCAGAACTGACATAGTAGCGGTAGACCAACCCAAGCTTGAAGCTAAAGCGTTTTACCTGTGTTCACCAATGGTATGGGTGCAAATGGTGGGCAACTGACCGCCTGGGAACGTTCTTTTGGAAGGACGCGCAGGAAGCCGGAGTTGGAAGCCTGCTGTCTCTCTCACTTGTGTTTTGCGGGGAAAGTGTCGTTTGGAAGAAAGCTGAAGTCCGTGAAGGGTCGTTGGAGTACGCCTTCCACCGATCAACCCGTATTCGTTTCGAAATCATCAGCCGCCCTTACTACTACTGGAGCTGTTGAGTCTGGCACCATAGTTTTCCAAAAACGCCAGCGGTCTTCTTTGACGCGACGACGCAGGCTTGACCTCGCAAAACGGAGAAAAGAAAAAGGAACGGGAAGCGGGGTTTCGCGCGGCCATTCTTTCTTTGGCACGCGTCTCGCTTTGCATCCCGGTGCCAGCTGCAGGGAGCGGTTGCTTTTGTAATGAATGTGGTTATGTAGGTAAGCGGAGTCCGGAACGAGAGTTTAAAGCCGACCTTGGCAGTGGGCAGGGTAGGGAGCACCGAGGGGTGCGTGTGTGTGTGAGCTGCGTTGCCGGCCAATGAAATTGTCGGACGACAATTCCCTCCCCGGGCACCTAACTCCAGATTTACCTGGGGTTGGGTGCCGTCCGAAGGGTCCTGTTGACTGCTCAAAGAGCAGTTTTTTCCCCGCGTATTTTGTAGAGTGAAAGTTAAAGTTCTTATCTCAATCACGCCGTCTTGACGTGGATGTCGAGGAACTGTTCGATGCCATCTGAGAACGCCTCGAACGCGTGTGCCATGTCCTCCGGGTTCATGACCGACAGCCGATCACCATCCGAGTCAACCCACTGCAAGACATAAGGTGGGATGTCGTCGGTCCCGTCCCCCAACCACTTGTCAACGGCTTCCGTAAGACTCGAATACTCTTCGCCAGCTACCAGGTTGTACACGAGCTTCTTCGCGACGCGTTTTTCGTCATGATTCGCGGGTTCGTGGACCAACCGCACGTGCATGAGGTCCGGATCAAGCGTGCCTGCGTAGTTAGAACAAGTTCGGGAGTCACACAGCCTTGGTCTACGTGGAATAACGTGCGAGAAGAAACTAGGTGTTGTATTGAGGCAGGATCCTATATTTCGTTTGGGAAATGAAACGCTTGAATGCCAGCCCCCACTGTTGTCACACATGAGCGTGTGAGGGGGTAGGAAGGCAGAAGACCTTTAGGTTGACGGAGCTCAGGTTTGCTTCTGGTATCCTGGTTCTCAAGGGGATTCCAACGACGATCTCGGCAACTAGCAAAGGGTGCTAGCCACACGGCCCCTAAGTGTGCCTTCGGAAACTTCTTGACGCCGTCATCCCATGGAATGGGCGTCAATCTCAACACCTCAACAGGAGCGTCTGTCGGGTAGACTGCACGGCGTTGCGAATTTATTTCCCTTCTCTGGGCCCGCTAGCAGCGACGGACCTCGCTTCGCGCCAGCACGAGGGGAGAACTTGGAGATACAGAGAGAGAAGAAATGCGTAGTTTTGTTTGTTGTTTGTTGAAAAGCAGAGGGTTGGATGGAGAGGACGCAGGCGTGCGTCGGGGCCCGTGAGGAAGCACCGGCCACCTTGCAAGATGAGGATACCTGCCCTGGAAAGAAGCACCCTTTTACTCGCGGGGGTAAGCACCCTTGTGGGGGAGCTCTTCCGTGTGCCTCCATGCGGAAGGACACTGGGCCTTTTAAGAAGGCCGCGAGAGTCGGCTGAGCCGGGAGCTACCGGAGAAGGTGTGTATGTGCTTATCATGCAGGGTCAGAACCTTGTGTCTTTTTAAAACGCTCCCGCGGGGCCGATGGCCCCCAAAAAAAAAATTGGGAAAAAAAAATTTGCTCAACTTCCTCAAAAATTACTGCAGAGTTTGTTCCAAAATTTTAAAATTCAAAAAACCCATTTTTTTTTCCAGAAATAAAAATTTGGCCATTTCCAAAAAGACACAAGGTTTTGACCCTGCATGTTATGTATTACAACCTGGTTCGATTGCGGGACAATAAAACCTCAGGGATAAAAGACTGCGTGTTTTTCCCGTTCAAGGAAAAAAACAAGACGAAAATGAAAGCGCAACGCACACCTTCCCCGGTGTCTTCTTTGCTAGGCTCGTCCTCCTCGTCTTCTTCGTCTTCTTCTACCTCCTCATCTTCCTCTTCTTCTTCAGAAGACTGGCTTTCGATGCCGAGGGCCTCCCTCTCTTTTATGGTCTCCTGCATGAGCCGCCGGATGGATTTGTGGCACGTCGTTTCCGCAAACGGATCGGGCCCGGGTTCGTTGACGGTCTGCTGCAGGAGGGCGGCGAGGGACGGCGCGTCGTCGTCTTCGGACGACGTGTCGGCGGCGCGGGCGGCGGCGGCGGCGTGGGAGTGCGCGTCGAAGGAGGCGGAGCGGCCTTTTTCGCGGAGGTTGCGGGCGCTGACGGTGGCCAGGAACCGAGCCTTCACGCGCGAGGACGGCGCCTTGAGGGGCCGCACGCCGCCTTCCGGCTGGCGGGCACCGTCCAAGGCGCGGATGGCGTCTTCGACGTCGTCCTCGGCGGCCTCCTGTTGCTGCTGCTGCTGCTGCTGCTGCTGCTGCTGCTGGGCCCGCTCCTTCGCGGCGTGCGCCGCCTTCTTCTTCCGGTAGATCAGCAGCCGCTTGCGCCGCAGGGCGTCGGCCTTCTCGCGGATCTTCGCCTCGATTCCCTTCACCCACGCGTCGCCGCCGCCGGCCGCGTCCTTCCCGATCCGGTCCAGCCACGGCAGCTCCGGTGCCGAGATCTTCCGGCGCGCCGCGGGAGCCGGCTGCGGCGCGCTCGGCGGCGACTCCGCCGCGGGTTCAGCGGGTTCCGAGCGGAACGCCGGCGAAGCCTCTGCAAACGGCTGCGCGGAGCCCTTAATCGGTGAGTCGAGGACGGGCGTGCGGACCGCGTCGAGATCCTTGTTCCAGGTCGCGCCAGCGTCGGGGATGTAGCCGTCGGAGTAGTCGGTGCTCGAACCACGGGAGTGCAGGAGGACAGACGGGGCGGCTTCCGACGACGCTTCGGGTGGCGGCGCATGCTGCGAGCCCAGCGGGGACGCCGGCGCAGGCGGGCAAGGGTCGACCTGCGAGACGGGCGACCTGGCGGGCGAGAGGGCGGTGCTCGGCGTGCTGAACAGCAGCGTCGAGGCCTGCCGCCACTTCGCGTTTTCCTCCGCCGACGGGAAGAACTGCGAGAGGACCTCCCCGGCGCTCGCCCGCTCGGTGGGATCGGGCGTGAGCAGCGTCTCTATCAAATTGACGAGCCGCTGCGGTCGGTTCGTGGGCGGGTCGTAATGACCTTCGGTGATGGCGTGCACGATGGACAGCAGGTTGGTCCCCGTGAACGGGTGCTTGAGCGTGCAGAGCTCGTACAGCGTGATGCCGAGGGACCAGACGTCCGCGCCGAAATTGTACGGCTCCCCGAGGCACAGCTCCGGGGGGATGTAGAACGGGGTCCCGGTGAACGTCTGCGCCCCGGGTTGGTCCAGGTCGAGGATGCGGGCGACTCCAAAATCCGACAGCCGGAGAAGGCCATCAGCACCCACCAGGATGTTCGCTGGTTTGATGTCTCTGTGCATGACCCGTCGCGACCTTAGGTACACCAGTGCACTGAGCAGCTGGCGGGCCGCATCGAGGATGACGTCGGATGGAATGCCCAAGACGGGGTCCTTTTGGCTCGCCTCGGTGTCGGAGATCAAGTTGCTGAGGTCGCCGCCCGGGGCGTATTCCATGACCAAGCAGAGGAAGCCGTCGCCGTCGATGAAGTAGTCGAAGTACTTGACGATGTTGTCGTGGGTCAGGTTGCTCAGGATGCTAACTTCGCTCATCGCCTTCTCGACCTCCTTGTCGCTCTTGTTCCGGATGAACACCGTTTTCACGACAACAGGCTCGCCTCCATCCTTCTGGCTGCACAAATATGCAGCCCCCTGACTGCCTCTGCCTAAGAGCTCCTCGACTACATATTGGTTCCAGTGGCCACCTTGCATTCTGCATTGTCCTGTTCACGTTAGTTTGGCTTGCCGACAACGGACCGGCACAGTTGCTTGCCGACAACGGACCGGCACAGTTGCTTGCCGACTCGTGAATACTCCGGCATTCGGGTTGACGGTTGGAACAGGCCTGACGGGCCGAGCAAGGCTGCAAGAGGCGTTCCTGGCTCGAACAAAGTGTAGACAATTGATTTCGACAACTGCGACTCCCAGACTGAGAATGTAAGAAAATTGTTTGGATGGTCCCCGATCGAGTCGGACCGCTGAGATCGCCGCCTCTGTAGGTGCTCGAAGCCGCAGGACTCCCCTTCGCAAAGCTGGCTCGTGCCAGTTCCCACTTCGCCAAAAGTTCCAGTGGAGTTCCTTTGGTTGGTAGCCCTCGCGAGGCTGACCAGCTTACGCCGTGTTCCTTCCACGCGGCGAACCGAGACTGGAAGGGCGCGCAGGCAGAGGGAGAATAGAGTTCGTCGACAGTTGCGTGCAGTTAGATCTTCTTTAGTGTGCGGGACCGGGCCCGCGGAATTGTGGCATACAAAGGGGGAGGGGAAACAAAGAGAGAACAGTGCCGAGCCTTTGCAGCCCGACCAGTGTTGTCGGGGACCCACAAGTTGTAGTTAAGTGCACCCTCCCTCCACGCCACCTCATTAGAACCGGGAACAGGGGCAGCAACGAAGGTCCTTCAAAAATAAGTAGGCGGCCGGCTGGCCAGGGCCAGACAACACTGGAATCGCTGCACGGCAAGCTCGGGGACAGGATTTCCCTTCGTCGGCAATGAAAACAGGGCAAAAGCATGAGCGGCCAAAATGGCTTCACGGCGTGGCGACACGGGCAACAAGCGGTACCCCACATCGGGTTGAATTAACTTGTTTTTTTCTCAGCTTTGATTTGCTGGCGCGTCGCACGGTTTCCGACCGTCGAGTCTTAGAGCATTAGAGCCTGGAGGCTAGTGCCCGGGCCGAGGTCGTTGCAGCATTGCCTTTCGGCAAGTTATTAGATTGCTTGTTTCGTTCGGTTTTCCGCAAGGGCGCGTATCCTGTAGCACAGGGTGTCTCGCTTCTTCGGACTGAGAGGGCGATGAGTGGCCACGTTCAGATATATCTCGGAGCAATAGTTCGCTTTGTTCACGCCAGAACGATGAAGCCCCCCTAATTGCCTCTGGGGTACAAACGATGTTCTTTGCCCGAACTGTTTCTCGAGCAGATACGAACAGTTGCATGAAAGTCCGGAAGCTCGGAGTTTCCGAAAGGCAGATGGATTTCGTTTGTTGCTTGCTACTTGTTTCTGAGAGAGCGTCGCACCGCCTATGGGAGAGCGCGGCTACGGGGGCACCGAAGGTCGGAAGAGAAAGAAAGAGAGGCATGCCGCGCGTGCACACGCAAAATCGGGCCGCGTTTTCCGCGAGCCGAGGCGTGATGGGAGCCGACACCAACAGTTTGAACACGGGCACAACAAAGCTTGTTTGGTTGGGATTAAATAACGAACGGGGTTTTCTTTTTGGTGCTCCTCTTCGTTTTGCAACTTGTACTCGGGGATTTTTTCTGGCCGCCAGCGCCAACCAGGGGGGTTACTCTTAACCCCACAACTCGGGTGAACAAATCTTCGCTACATTGTTCCCAGGTGCACACAAACCGCACATCGTAAAGCACCCCAAGGGAATGCGCACGTTGTGCGCCTGCTAGGTCGGCAGCCTTCTTCAGCCTGTGTCCTCGGCGATGTCTCGTAGTCGTGCATGATTCGTCGGGGCGCTGAGCAGAAGAAGATAAATGGCAGACACGTGATCGGTAAACCTTTTTGTGACGTGCCTGCAGGTGGCCACACGGAAAAATCCTTTCGGAAAAAAAAAATAGAATTTCGCCGGCGCGATCTTCAGATTTTTATTAGTATTTTTTTTGGGGGGGGGGGGATCCCTTTTGCATTGGCTTGCGGCATCGGTTCTGTTGCAAAAATACTCGGAGGCGCTGCCAGGGTGCTTATTTCGACGGAGGCGAGAAGGGGGAGAAACAATGCGACTAGACGATTGGTGGTACCCTTTCTTTCTTCAGTATCAGAACAAATGGACTTCTGCCGGAGAGTGGTGTCACTTTCTATGATTCTTGGCGCGAGAACTTCTGTTGGGTAACACCAAAAATGAGTCTTCATTGTTGAACGTTTGCGCCAGCACCGTTGAGACCGTTCTGTCGAATTGCCTCAGCGTTTTCGTAGAATGCTTACTTGGGGTTTGTGTGCGGTGCGGCATGATTCCTCCTTAGCGATTTGCAATTGGCGGCCTCGAGTACTTCCCTACAAAGTCGGTGCTTTTCAAAAGAAGAGAAAAAAGAAGCTAGGAAAGTGATGACCCCGCCTTCGGG
The DNA here is from genome assembly GCA_030068145.1 of Diplonema papillatum. Lineage (NCBI taxonomy): Eukaryota > Euglenozoa > Diplonemea > Diplonemida > Diplonemidae > Diplonema > Diplonema papillatum. The sequence goes on from JAPJBO010000342.1 coordinate 158,249, forward strand.
GGGGGAAATCTTAGTTTGATGCTTGGGCAGAAACGTTGCGGGGGGAAAGAATGCGGTAACGCGGTAACGGAACAAGGTGCGGTTTGCGCGATTCCAACTAATTTCATTTAACTAATTACGTACTGCTACCGACGTCACTGAGCTGCAAGGGTCCGAGGGTAGCCAGTACTGTGTTCGCAAAATGATGGTTTGAGGTTTGAATGCAGAGAACCTGCGGCAATAGCCTGCATAGGCACGCCAACCGGTGGAATTGACGTCGCATTCGGAGGCAGCGGGCGCCGGCGGCAATCTAGCTTCGCTGTTTGCCTGGCGTGCTGGCAGTCCCAACTGCCCAATCTCGTTCGATGTTGGCCAGGTCCCCCATCGTGCACAACGCGGCTACAACACACGGTGTAGTGCAGTCAGCCAGCACAGGGGTTCTCGCCACTCGCGGCCGGCGGCAGCAGCCCCGAAAAGGGCATCCTCGTAGATGCATCACGGAAACAGGGCGTCGGGGATCGGCAAGTCGGCCTTTGCGATACTGGCGGTTGAACTGCACCGCTGCATCTCGAGGGACCGGGGGCCCTGGATGCTCGACGCGGTGTTGTATTTGCGGTGCTTGACGTGGGGCTGGCTCTTCCTGCTCTGCCGCCTGTAGACGACGAGGCCCGTGGCCGCGACAGCCACGGCGACGAGCGCCGCGCAGACGGCGATGGCCATCCACCGGGTGTCGTAGGACGCGCCGCCGGTGCCTGCGGTGTCTCGCGCGTCGCCTCGCGCGACGCACACGGCCGCAGCGGCCGTCGCCTGCCCCCACTGCGGGGGCTCGCAGGTGCAGACGAAGTCGTTGGCGTCGGCTTCCGAGCATCCGCGGGTCGGGTCGAAGCAGGTTTGGTGCGCGCGTGCGCACACCGACGAGGAGCCGCACTCGTCGCACTCGCAGACGGCCGCTTTCCCCACCACCGCCCCCACGGACGGGGCAGGGCAAGAGCAGGTCCAGTCGCCGAGGGCCTGCGGCGAGGTGTCGGGGTCGCTGCAGGTCTGATTCTCCGAAGCGCACGCTCCGTTCGCGCAGGACGGGCAGCTGCCGGCGCACTCGTCGAGCGTGCACCCAGCGGGTTCTGCTCGGGAGACGCCCTTGATCTGCGGCGTCGTCATGAGCTGCGGACAGCCGACGAACACTTCCCGCGAGAACAAACTTGGCAAGGGGATGTCTTCGTTGGCGTAAACGACGGCCGCACCGAAGACGCCGCGGCTGGTGTCTGTCTCTCCACACCGGACCACCGCATCAACTGTCCAGCCCTGCTTTGCGTTGTCGACGCTGATGTTGAGTGTGTTGACCTCTGCGTCGGAGAGATCGCAGAACAGCTCCTTCCCAACCCCGTACGACGCGTGGTCACACGAGGCGACCCACGACATGGCTTTCAGCTTGCTCTTGTCAAGAAACACGCCGGCTGCCATTCCCGCGCTGCAGGCTTGCGTCACAAGCTCGAGGATCGTCGACTGCGCACCCAGCAGGGCGACCGCCCCGCCTCTCTCGCCAGCCGTGCAGGCGTGGAACCCCGCGCGCACGATTTCGCACGTGCTCGCTGCGGCCAGCAGCCCGCCGCCGGCGCCGCCGGCCGCGCAGTTTTCGCAGGACAGGGACACGGCCGAAAACGTCGAGTTCGCCGCGAACACCCCGCCGCCGTTGCCGGACGCGGTGCAATTGGCCAGGTGGGCTTCTCCCAGCCGGACGGTGCTGTTGGACACGAACACGCCGCCGCCGCTCCCCTGGGTAGCGCAGGCTTGCACGGTCAACTCGTCCAACGACAGCGTCGAGTCCGTGATGCTCAGCCCCCCGCCGTTGTCTTCCGGCTGTGTGAACGTGTTGCAGTGGATCGAGACGCGGGGGCCTGTGACTGACCTGACGGCGACCACGTTGAGCGCCGGTTCGCGGGGGTTCGTGTTCGTGACAACCACATCGTCGAGTGTCACGGCTTCCCAACGGCTGATGTCCAGTGATCCTTGTACAGAGACATTGCGCAGAACCAGGTCCGTGGGGGTTGGCCTGCTGCGCAATGCCACCGAGCCTAAAAACCCGCAGCCGGTCACCTCCACCGGCGCGCTTGCGTGCACAAGGCACGGGCCCTCGCCCGGGCAAGGAATTGCTTCCGCGCATGCCGAACAAGTCAGCGTGACGGCTTGAGTGAGCTCGCAACTACTCGGGAACACACCGTCACCTCCCCCAGTCCCCTCCCACGATGCGCAGCCCGTCTGCATCGCGGGACATAGGTCGCCGATCTTCGTGACCACCTGGCACCCGCCACTCTCGCGGATCGTCGACAACACGAGCGCCACTGCTAGGCTGGTGATCATTTTGATTTTTGTTTTCCTCTCGCTTTTTTTTGTGTAGCTGCTTGTGGCGGTAGTAACTGTGGGTGTCGGACAGCAGTTCAAGGACAGCAGACCCAGAGGGGGGCGGGTCTTGTTTCGCCTTTACTGTGTGCGCTCACGAGGGGGAGAGCAAGAACATGCTCGGAATGGACGTGTATTCAACACCGCACTGGTCCCATCTGCGCCGTGTTCGGACAAAACAGACCACCATCTGATTGTCTGCAGACAGGACAGCGGCGTGAGTGCGGTTCATTGGCAAGTCGGGGGTTGCGCTCACGGGGAGGGGGGACTCCCAATCCCATCGTCGCGAAGGGCTGAGGAAGTAGGGGCTTCTAACACAAGAGAGTTGAAGAGATGGTAATCGTGGTAAACTTTCTTTTTGTTCCTTTTACGGCTATTCTCTCCTTTTATGCGTCTTTTGCTCTCTATTGCTGGGAATACCGGTATTCCTGGAATTTTGGTGCTGAAGGAAGGGATGAATCCGTTCACTTCACCCCCCACGTGGCGCTCGTTTAGCAGGGGCTATCACGGGGAGGGGGGACTTCCAATCCCATCGTCGCGAAGGGCTGAGGAAGTAGGGGCTTCTCACACAATAGAGTTGAAGAGAAAAATAAGGATCTTCCCTTTACGTCTCTGCCTTACCTCGTCCACGTCGGCTCCGCCCCACTGCGTGATGCAGCACGTTGCCTCGGTTTGAGAGTCGCTGCTGTTGTTGCCACCCAAAATGTCAAACAGTGACTCAACTTCCAGAGCCCAGCATTCGTCTTGGCTTCCTCTGCCAGCTTCGGAGGCAGGCAAGGTGGTGCGAATGGACCTAGTGCAGGCAAGGAGTTCCAGTTCTTCCTTGTTGTTGGTGTTTGTGGTGTGTACAGGGCTGGTTTTTTGACTTGAATGTTTTGACTTTTGTTGCCTTCAAAAAAAAATCAAGGCCTCACAACACTGGTCGCGCCCCAAGGGCGACAACTGTTGCAAGCCCTCCTCGGCCCTCCGGTACCGCTGCCCCAAATCATTCGGCAGGGAATGCGAGAAGCGACAGAGCGCGACAAGAGGGAAACGAACAGACAACGCGAGTTTCCTTCACCCGCCTCTCTCGATACTGGGCAGAGCACACGGAGCGGCGCCGCGGTTTAGGTCTCGGAAGAGATGGCGGGTCCGCTTCCTTTTCAGACTCAAGTAGTCCTTAAGAAGAAAGGGAAAGCGCATGGCGCGCATGGGTTTCTAAACACGCCGGGGGGAGGTACAAACAGAGTCCGTCGAAGGTTCTTTGCGAAAAGCCGACCTGTACGGGCGCTGTGGTGCTGTGCATTGGAAGTGTGCACAAGACTGTTGGTATTCAGGCGAGATGCCGGAGGACCACAAGGTCAGTGGCAGTCCACGAAGGACTACCACACTAGCGACTCTTGGGTCCGTGGGCAGGTATGGGCCCGGAACGAGGCAAACTACAGTCGAGTCAACTATGGTGAACTTGTAGCCGGCCGACGTGTCAACGGACGCCGGGCTCAGCGGAAAACGGCTGCGAGAGGCCTCCTCCTGGGATTTTCCACACACACGGAACACACGGGATAGTTGACAGCTCTTGACACAAGACAGATGGAAAAAAGGTGGCATACTTCTCTCTCGCTCTTTGCTTTTTTCTCACGAAAGGGGGGTCGGTCCACAATCGTGGTTAGCACAAACTCAAGAGGTCAACTATTCCCTGCATTTTCAGTATACTTTCAAGAAGAAATGTGAAAACGGGTTTTTGCCTAAAGGCTTTAGAGGAAAAAATGAAAACAGGCCGTCCGCGCACCGAGGGCGATTACCACGCGGCAAGGGACCCTCAGCAAAGCCAGCCGCAGCCGCGGGCAAGGCTCGGGCTTGCTTGGGTGTTTCCAGGCGATGTGCAAAAGCTGTCGGGCGGGGGGTGGCTCTACTCTAGAGTTGAACGACGGAATCTAACTGTAGTGAACATGTGTGTGCCAACGGGAAAAAAAGGCAAGCATGCCAAGGTTGTTGTCTGTCGCCGCTACGTTGTAGAGGCCGGCGGGGTCTCGGTTTTAGCTGCAGGACTTCTATTTTGTGTTTTTGCTTGACATTTGCGCCGCAGCACAACGAAACGCGGCAAACCAACAAGGACGAGAAGGGTGCTTCGGAGCATTTCTGTGCTTCGTCTCGATGCTTTCGCTACTAGCCTTCGAGAAGTGTTGAGAAGAACTCTGAACCTGCCAAATACTTGGCAAAAACATTAGTGCGCAACTTGTTTAAGATACGTGGCGGGCTGCCCGCGTTCTGGTTTCGCTTCGTCTGACCGCCGATGAGCGTTCAAGGGGAACTCAAGGCACGTGACTAAGCCATGTAAATCGCGTAAGCCGAAAAAGGCAAAAAGGGGAGAAAGACGAGAACGGGGGTTCTCCAGGTTTTCTTCGGGACACTTTCTCGCGTTCGCACGTGCTGCTCTCGCTGCGTTCGTCGGGAGTAATTTGCACGCAAGTGAGTACCGCAACTGTGCCAGATAACCTTCTCTCCTTCACTCGCGCGTTAGCCAGTCCCCTCCCCCTCCCTGCTGCCGGGCATATCAGCCCGTCGCGTACTGCTGCTTGGGCGGCGAGACGTGGGAGAGGACGCGCGACGCCGCGCGCGCGTTGAAGAGCTCGAAAGAGTTGATCGACGACGGCACCGGCGGCGTCGACGACCGCCGCGGCTCGGCGAGGTGTGTGGCGGGGACGCCGCCGGCGCCGGCGGCCGCGGTGCCGGGGCCGGTGCCGGCCGCCGCGAGCGGCAGCAGCTTGTCCGCCGCCGCGTGCGGCCGCGGCCGGGCGTCTTTGTGGTCCAAGCTCCTCGTCCTGTTCCCCGGCCGTCTCCCCGCAGCGGGCGCACCTGACGACAACAGGGAGTTGTACTGCGGGATCCCGCGGGCAACGTTGACCAGCGTCGTGGCGGCGCTCAGCGTGCTGCTGTCCCCGTGCTGCGAGTGTATCCGCGACTGAGACGCGGAGGAAAGCGTTGCAGACCGCGCACCTCGCGAGTGCGAGGGAGACGCGGGCTTTTTACGGGGCGTCAACGAAGCTCTGCGGCTGTTCGCACTTGCCCGCGAAGGGGCTTGAGGAGACGGTGCTGTACGGGAGTGGTGGAGGGGCTGCCCGGCTGAATGGCTTCTTTGCGGTTGTTGCGGGGTGTGCGCGGACGTGAAGGAGTTGCCTTGGGCGGAGCTGGTCCGAGATCCCCTGCGGCCGCCAGGCCGCGGGTGCCCGGCGGCCGGTTCGTCGGCCGCCGCGCTCAGCTGGTGCCGCAGGTCCTCGTTCCGCTGGTGCGACACTTTGAACTCGCGCGTCAGCCGGTCGGCACGCTCGCGCAGGGCGCCGTACTTCTCGCGCCACGCCTTCGTCTCCTCCCGCTGCTCCGCGATCGCTTTCCGCTGGTCGGCGATGATGCGGTTCCCGTTGCTGGTCTCTTGCGCCTTCCTCCTCAGCTCCACCTCGAACTGCACGTTCCGGGCCCTCGCCTCGGCGAGCAGCCGGTGCAGTTCCTCGACCTGCAACTCGAGCCTTTTTTCGTTCGAAATCTCGCCGACGCTGTCGAAATCGAGGACCGGGTCCGCGAACGTCGGCGGGCAGTACTCACCGTCCCTGCGAGACCCCCGGTGGTGCTGGGCGTGGCGCGCGGGTTGCTGGTGGTGGTTGGCTTGTCGGCGGGTGAACGACGCGTCGTCGGGGGCTCGCTTCGCGTGCCGTTGCGTAGCCGGATCCTGGCTGGGCGCGTGGGCGTAGTTGGGTGACGGCACAGTGGTTGGCGTGTGGCGGGCTGGGGTTTCCTCCATGGCGAGTTGCATGAGCGCGGTCGGCAGCCCCTGCCCCGACGGAGTTGCTGCGTGCTGGTCCCCCCGGTACCTGGCGCCGCCCCTCGGATCCGACGCGGGCGACGCCAGCAAGCTGTGGGGCCCCTGCCCGCCGCCCCGCTGCCCTGCCGCACCCCCCGCGCCGCCCGGGGTCTGCGACCACCCCTGCGGCACCACGCCGGCCAGCGACCCGACGTCGCCGAGCCCCAGACGCTTGGCCCCTTGCAGCAGGTCCCGCAGCCTCCTCTCCTCGAACCCACCCCGCTGCGCCGCGACGCCGCCGCCGCCGCCGGGCAGGTGCTCCGGCTGGGACGCGGCGGCGGGAGGAGGAGTGGGCTGCTGCCTTTTTTTCATGCACGACCGGCCGCCCTCGGCGGGCGCTCCCCCGGAGCCCGCCGCGGCGTTCGTTATATTGTGCAGAGCGCCGCCGCTGGCGTGCGGCCGCGCCGCCGGTTGCCCGTGGGCCTGCGGCTGGGCGGCGCCGTCGTCGGCGTACGCGCCGCTGTCGTCGCTGGCGGGGTTCCCGGGCGACTTCGACACGGACGCGACGGGGTCCACCCGCACTTGCTTCTTGCCGCCGGCGCTCCCGGCCAGCAAGCTGCCGCCTTCGCGCACTGGTGCCGAGTCCAACGACTGAGTTTTTTAGAGTGAAACTCCGGGGGTTTAAAAGCCACCGGGTGCCTTTCGGCAATATGGGAAGGTATCCTTCATGCTTTGTGTGTACTTAAGGGTGGTATTACACGTGTTTCGGTGTGTACCTTCATTGTTGATTCCAGCCACCACTATACACATACCTTCCATACGGTGCCCCCTATTGCCAGTCAATCCCATGTGCAAGCACCTGCCTGGATTTCGGTATTGTGGCTCATCCACCCGGTTGTACTTAAGGGTGGTATTACAGGTACGTGTTTCGGTGTGTACCTTCATTGTTGATTCCAGCCACCACTGGTGCCGCCTATTGCCAGTCAATCCCATGTGCAAGCACCTGCCTGGATATCGGTATTGTGGCTCATCCACCCGGTTGTACTTAAGGGTGGTATTACAGGTACGTGTTTCGGTGTGGACCTTCATTGTTGATTCCAGCCACCACTATACACATACCTTCCATACGGTGCCCCCTATTGCCAGTCAATCCCCTGTGCAAGCACCTGCCTGGATTTCGGTATTGTGGCTCATCCACCCGGTTTCGGTCCTTTACTATACGGACGCAAGAAGCGGACCTTCTTCGGTGCGGAATCTGAGTGTCTGCAGTCATGTCTGCAGCCAGCAACGTGAGGCTGGTTCGTCAGGTGGCTGTTCGCCGTCCATGCTAAAATACGAGAGCACGGGCAACCCCTTTCAGAGAGGGCCCGCAAATGTGTCTAGAAAGTGTGTATGAAAGTGAACCTGTAAGTCCAATTGTGCATAATATTATGTAATAGAAGCAGATGGATTTGAGTGCATGGAATATTGAAGTGTGGATAGCTCAGTGGATAACACAGTAGGTGACAAAGTGGATAGCTCAGTAGATAACACAGTGGGTGGCACAGTGGATGGCGTGGCGCAGTGGGTAGAGCGCTCCACACCACCGCAAACCCGAGTGCTGGGGCGCAGCACTCGCTGGAGAAGGCGTCATACCTGCAGAGACGGGATCGAATTGACGACGGCGCGCTGGTACGCAGGGTACTTCTCAGCGAACGGGTTGCCCGCGAGAAGGAGCGAAGCAAGGCGGGGCAGCTGGGTGAGTGCTCGGAGCTCGCGCGCGTCTTTGATGCAATTATTGTCGAGGGCGAGAGAGCGGAGCGCCGACTTGTGCACCGCCCGCAGCGGCTGCAGGGAGCTGACGAAGTTGAACGAGGCCGTCAGCACTCGGAGCGGTGCTTGGCTGTTGAGCCCAGCGAGAGACGTGAGGTTGTTGTGCGAGGCGTCGAGGGTCTGCAACGTGGGTATGACCGACAGCGCCTCGAGGCTCGTCAGCCTGTTGTGGCTGACGTCGAGCTGCACAATTTGCAGGGGCAGCCCGCGCAGCGAGACGAGGTTGTTGCGTGACAGGTTCACATGAGAAACCGAGCTGTCCGTCGTGTTTCGGGTTTTACTCGATGCTACAACAGACAGTGTAAAACGAGTCAGTCACTAGGCAAACAAAAGCTCAGGCCAGCATTGATTCTCGCTGGGGGGCGAATATCTCAGTTTTATGCCACTCGCCTCACGCATGTTTGACACTGGCAGTAAGTCTTGTTCTCACGACATGCCAGTATCAGAAGTATTGTGTGGGGCCCGCGTTGTACTGATAAAAGAGATGTCGACACCGATCCTGGACAAGCATACCTCAGCGGCTGGAGCCCTGTAACCTTCGTCAGCTTGTTTCCACTTGCATCGAGCGTTTTTACGACCGCGAGCGCAGCAAGTTCCTGTTTGTGTGACGTGGAATCCGTTGCTCCTGGGGTAGTGGGCGTTGTTGCGAGTCTTTCCCTCGAAAGACTGAGCGCTCTGAACAATTTAAACGGCACAGCAGCCTCTTTCGTCCTTGGCCGACTTCGCTTAAAACACCAGGGTGGTGTTTGGTGCGGATGTGACCGCTCTCCTTGTTCGGTTCTGGTTTCGACCACAAAAAGGGCGGACACCACGCGCGGTTGGCCTTCTCGACCGGGACTGTTGCTACACGATGAAGTCCAGCCTCAGAAGCTGGACTTAAAGCTGGAGTTAAAAAGCGGGTGTCACCCGCTTTTCGGGTGTGAAGCTACACGCGTTTTGGTTGCGGCACACCCGCTTTTTCGGGTGTGACTCGGGCACACCCTCTTTAACTCCAGCTTCTGAGGCTGGACCTCACCGTGATGACCGCACGCCCGGACCCGCTGAGGAGTTCCCCTGCTGTATGCTCCCTATTGGAGTACTCGGCTCGTGGATCGGGTACCGACATCCGGATGGAGGTCCTACCTCCTGTTGTGGTGTCGGAGCATCTTCGCAACTGGAGACGGTCAAAGCCCTTGGGTCAGCGTAGGAAAAGGCCAGAAATGCGCAAAGCCGTCTCGTGCAAACTTCTCTTTTTGCCCCACCTACGCCGCACACAAAGAATATGAACAGGCGGTAATTGAAAAATGCGGCGGACCTCCTTGCTTGTGACCAAGCTTCCGATGTCAAGGTCCAGCAGACCTTGGCCCGCGAGAACGATGTTCATGTTCCCGCCAGTGCCCGGATTTTGCGCGAGGCGACCCCCCACCCCCGCGTCGCAATCCCTTTCCTTTGTGGTGTTCTGTTGCGTCGTCATACCCGCTGTGCAACACGGCAAATGCCGACGTCGAGCTGGTCTGTGTGCCCTTCTCTCCCGTTGTGGGGGCACAGCAAAAGTTGCACAGCCACCTGGCAGCCCTGTACGAACTTTCACTAGATTTTGAGTGCTTCGGCTCGGTGTTGATAGACATCCGATGACCAACTGCAAAACCCTTCCAAAAGGCAAAAGAACACGGGTTGCCAGACAGAGGCTGGGAGCTAAACGTCTCCGAGCCTGTTCATCTTCCGGCCTTTAGTTTTCTGTCTGCACCGGAAGGAGCAAGATGGCCGTATATGTCTCAGCTACCGCAGTTTCGACCTTGTCCTGTTGCTCTTTGACCTGAACGGGCTCGGTTGAAGCCACTATTGCTTAGAAGGTTCCGGCGGATTTCGTCACCAATAAGTACGCACAGTGTGCCCCTCGCGATCACGGCGTAACGAAAGAACGGAAACAACACGATTGTGTGGGTTGGGCTACGGTAAAACGGTTAGGGTTACGGGGTCGGAAAGGAGACGAAACGATGATTCGGTTCTGTGTAGACTGCGAGGGGGGAAGAGCTCGGACGAGTGACTTGAGAGGAATAAAACCCCGAGCTCCGAGACCTTGGTAAAGGCAACAGGAACTCGGGTGCCTAAGGGAAAGTAGTTGCTGACAATTCGCCCATTTCTGGTTGGCCGCCGATTGCCTCCCGAGGGACGGCCCACAGTTCCCGTTTTTTTGCAGCAGACTTGGGAGTGGAAACACACCGCCTGTGCGTGAGATCGAGTGTCGAGCGCGTGGCCCAGGAAGGCCAGTGGCCCTGTCAGACTTCCAGCCTGGATTCTGGGTCCTACTTTTGACTGGCCGTATATGGATAGATGATAAGAGCGTGATACACGCGCGACAGCGCACATGCAAATGGGGCGTGGAAGACAGGCTGAGCTGATATCAGGTGGAAAGCAGTCGCACAAGTCTGCGGTACGGAAAGTGTCGGTAGTATCAGCAACCTGCGCCACATACCGGATACCCGTAGAAGACCGGTACAGACTTAGACTCTGCCCTGCTCGCTCGCCGTTGAATAATACTTTGCTCGTTTGATCGTCATTCCGGTAATTCACCACGCAGAAACGCTTGACGCAAATCAATTGGTCGAACTAGGAGTCCATTTCTGGATTCCTTGTTGGCACCCCAACGTGCACACACAGCGGATGTGTGCCGGTGGCAATGCATATTGTATGGAAACAAGTGAAGAAATGCGTAGGTTCGTTCGAAGGTGTAATGCCCTTATATCCCACTCAAAACAAATTTGTGCCCTTATATCCCACTTCAAACAAATTTTGTGCCCTTATATCCCAAACTGGGATATAAGGGCACAAATTTGTTTTGACAAATTTGAATCGAGGAAAATGCTGGAAAACTTGCCGAGGAGGGGCTTGAACCCCCGACCACTCACCTTGAAACCCAAGGGTGGTTGGCTCGACCATCCGGATACCTACGGCGAAAAAAAAAGCTTTTCGTCCAGCCGGGTCCCGACGCTGGACTCCTGTTGCTGTTGCTATTGCCACGTGCATGCGTGCACACTGCAGCACAGCCCCTGTCACAGCAGCGAACGAAGGAGGAGAGCGGGCGCGTGCGCTTTGACTCAAAGTTTGAGTGCTCAGACAGACAGGAACAACAGCGAAAGGTGGCGTTTGAGTGCACTGCCATGCTCCTGACATTGGCAGTGACATGGAGACATCACGTGTCGCGAGTTGACGCCCATGCCTGGGCCCTGGCACGGCGAGCCAAACCCGAAATCGAACCCGAGCCCAGAAGTTCGGGTGAGGAGTGATGGTGGCAGAACCGAACCCGAAACCGAACCTCAACCCGAAACTGAACCAGTGCCCGATAGCCTCGGATAGGAAACCAAACTCGGAACTGAACCCAGATTACAAGACAGATGGCCAGAACCGCGGAGGACGGTGGGCTAACAACCCAAGGTGGCGACACAGTCGGACACTGTTGCCGACAGACGGAATCTGCAGCTCGCGCAAGAATGGCTGATTCCTTCCTGAAGTCATCAACTGTCGTTGTGCCCACGCCTGCACCGCAACTGGTTGCACACACACCGGTTGCACGACGGTGGACACAGCTTCCTTCACTGCAGTAATCTTCGCTTACGGATCATGAGTCTGATGAGATCAGTTGTCTCGCCTGACTCTCGGCTGTAGCATCTGGCCAGCTACTACAGTTCTGTCACCGCGATTAGCCCCGAACGTCAGCGTGGCACGCCGTGACACGCCGCACGGTCAGACGGTGCAGCCAGGCACCTGGCTCTGATGCGGTTCTCTTGAGTACTTGCTTGAGCCTCCCAAGTTGAGGCACCCGATCGGGGATCGAGTGTGGCCGCGGTGGCCAGCTTGAAGTTGTGAAACGGTGCAACCAGTCGCTCTGAGGCACCCAGAACGTCTTGAGACGTCTCGGGTGGGGCATTGAAGCCAGCTTTATGCCTACGGACAAGGAAACACCAAAAACGGATGGAAGGGGGTGGACTGGGTCAAAAAATTTGGTCAAATTTTAGGGGTCCAAATTTTTGGGGTCGAAAATTTTGGTCGAGATTTTTGGTCCAAATCTTTGGTCGAAATTTTGGGTCCAATTTTTGGTCGAAATTTTTGGGGTCCAACTTTTGGGGTCGAAATTTTGGGTCCGAAATTTTTGGTCGAAATTTTGGGTCCAAATTTTGGGTCCAAATTTTTGGTCGAAATTTTTGGGTCCAATTTTTGGGGTCTAAATTTTGGGTCCAAAATTTTGGGTCGAAATTTTTGGTCGAAACTTTGGGTCCAAATTTTTGGTCGAGATTTTTGGTCCAAATTTTTGGTCCAATTTTTTGGCATCGAAATTTTTGGGTCCAGATTTTTGGTCATAATCTAGTTGGCAAAATTTTGTGGGCAAAAATGTTGGGGCAAATTTTGGTCGAAAATTTTGCCCTGGAATTTTTGAACGTTGTGGCCGAGTCAAAGCACACATGCCACCGACACCATAGGTGGCCGGTTCGGTTCCCTCAAAAGACTTTTTACACGACCAAACAAATTTTGTGCCCTTATATCCCACTTCAAACAAATTTTGTGCCCTTATATCCCAGATTGGGATATAAGGGCACAAAATTTGTTTGAAGTGGGATATAAGGGCACAAAATTTGTTTGAAGTGGGATATAAGGGCACAAATTTGTTTGGGGTGGGATATAAGGGAAATTTACCTCGTTCGAAACGTACCGACACCCACGAACACCCCATTTTCTGGTCTGAGGGCACACCAGAGAATTGGTCAAGGGGTTCCTCTTGACGAAGGCCCTCAACATGACGCGACACATGAATAGGGAGCAGGCTGGTCACCAGGTACTCTTGGTATGCCCAAATCATACATCGGTTGCAGGTGTACTCGCAACCCTCGTTAGATCTAAGTGCGGAATATGCACGAAAGAACCCTGTTACCCTCAGGTGAAGCGTGGGCCATTAAACATCAGATGCCGACTATACGACAGTACGGTGTCATGACACGTCTGTGTACGCTTCCAGGTCGAGAGAGGTGATGACCTGCAAAGTCCGCAACAGCTCGGAGGCAGTGTCCTTCAGGCGTTCTTTCCGCGTTCTGTAGTAGGAAGTGGCCGAGAGGTTGCAAAGGGCGTTGTTGTGCTCTTCTGCAAGCCGCTGGCGTGCCCGCTCTACGGCTTCGCGCGTGAGGCTTCTTTCGGTGGCTTCTGCTAAGCTGCTTTGGAACTGCGTGAGGAAGTCGTTCATCGAGGACCACATGCTGAGCTCCCGCTCCCGTCTCGCAGCCGCTTCCTGCTGACCGAGGCTAACTTGCTGCGTCCACATGTCGTGCGCCACCTCGCGTTCAGCGACAACTGCCGCCTCCCGCTGCTGCCGTCGCTCTTCCGCCAGCCGAGCCGCGCGCTCAGAGGCCAGTCGGTCTTCCGCCGCTCTGTTTTCAGAATTGGTGTGAAAGGGGGAAGGCGACTAGGGTCGGTTCATCCCAGGCTGGGTTCACACGAACGGCGCTTTGAGGAAAATTTTGATCCCGTCTGAATTGGTCAAGCAAGCGCTTTGAAAAAAAAAAAAAAAAAAAAAAAAAAAGACAGGCGCTTCGGTTTGTCTGTGCGTGCCGGTTGATCGTTTTCCCGCTTGCATTTACCCTGTGTCACTTTCAGGCAAGGGTTCTGATCAACCACCAAAACACGCTGCGCGATGCATTGAACTAAAGGAAAAGGCACAGCTCAGGTTGCAAGGTGGCCCAGTCTGGTGGGCATCAGCGTACTGCTGGTATTCAGGGATAAATCAAGACCTGTGCTCTGTGAACGGTGGTAATGCCTTGCAAGTAATCTCTTCATCGGGATGAAGGCGCTTACGCGTACACCATAAGGAGTCCGGTTCCATCGGCCGCTCCTGTCGAAAGCGCCGCAGGCGGAGTGCATACCTTCGTTTCGCTTCCTCGAGCGCTTCTCTTTCGGTCCCGATGCGCAGCCTCTCGTTGTCGGCTTCACGGCGCGCCCGTTGCTCGGCCGCACGGGCGCACGCAGCCCGCTCGGCAAGAAGCCGTGTCTCTTCCAGCAGCTTCTGCTCGTCATCGGCCTTCCTGCGAATATCCTCTGCCCTCTTGACTTCTTCTTCGCGCTGTCGGGTTCGGGTTAGACGTCACGGTTAAACCCAAAAGGGCCAGTTTCCCCTGCTAGAACCTACCAACCAGGAGGGCGTGCCCGGATTCAATGAAGGGCTCGCAGGTGTTCGTGCGGCAAGCATAAAACAAAACAAACAGTGCCACCACTTCGTGTCAGGTGTCCACTTGATTCCGTATGTTGAGGGTTGTAGCCTTGTACTTCTCGCAACAAGTAAAAAAAGCTGCATACTCTATAAGCAGTGCGGGCTGCCTCGAGAAGAAACTTCTCTTCTTCTACGCGGAGCCGCTCCTGGGCTACGTTTCTTTTGTCTTCCGCGACTCGCAACGAGAGTTCTTCGTGTTCCCTGTTTTCGAGAGTGGATCAATGGCGAAGAAAGCGAGCAAAAGTCACAGAGTCTGCGTGAACTTCGAGACGGCCGGAGAAGAAAAATGCAAACACGTTTGCGCCTGCACTCACCTTTGGTGCCTGTCCGGCATTCCGTGTCCGAAATAGTGCAGTAGGTGGCAGGTACATGTTTTCGGGTACTGGCTTCAGTGGTCGTTGTCCTTACCCCACCCTGGTGACGTGCGATCACCGGCGCCGTAGTCGGCTGTCGAATCGCCAGCCTGATTCCAACCAAAGGTCCAACGAAATAAGCGCCTAATTATGGAGGTCCAGTCTTCTAAAACTGGGGGGTCGACCCGCAAAATGAGTCGACCCCCCTATACAAAGAAATAAGAAGACGAAAAAGAAGGGATGTGTACCTCTGTTGCATTTCCCGTTCTCGCCGGCGCTCGTCCTCGGCACGGTGCTGTTGTTGGAGGAGGCCGAGGATCTGTTCTCTCTTGACGGTTTCCAAGGCGAAGACAGCTACGATCTGCTCGAAGTCCATGCGCTCGGCGGCGTGTTCCTTGCGTCTCGCGTCTTCTTCGAACGACGATAACTCGTGGCGTTGCAGCTGTTCGCCTTGTTTGCGCTGGGTCATCTCATGCGTGATTCGACCGATAAGCTTTTCTAGCTGCTGAACCGCAGCGGCGTGAAGAGACGACAGTGCTGCAAATTGAAGAGTCTGGTCATTCGCGACGACCTCCCTAGCTGAGAGTTCTTCGGTCACAATTCGGCGAACGGCTGAGTACTCGTCGAGTCGTCGATACGACTCGCGTTCCTTGCATCGTAGATCACTGGCGATCACTTCGTCGCGTGCTTGCTGTGCCTCCCGCCGTTCTCTCAGTTCTGTATCACGGCATTGGGTCATTACAGACTCTTCTCGCTCTTTCTGTTCCTTTGCTTGTCGGAGCGACTCTCGTTCGGCCTCCTTCCTCGATCGCTCGTCGTCCGTTTCCCTACGTATCCGCTCCATCTTCCTAGCCTCCTTCTCGGCGTTCTCTCTCTGCGCCTGCAGGACCTCTGCCTGCCGCAGCGCGAGGGTCAGCTCTTTATTTGCGGCAGCTTCGGCCGCAGCGTTTTTCTTCCTGTTCACTTCGACCACCTGCAGCTCGTGCTCCAGCTCCCGTTCTATTGCATCGCGACCATTCGATTCGGCGTGCTCGAGCTCGCACCTCCAGCTGTCCTCGGCTGTTTCCACTTCTTTCCGTTCAGCGGTCATGATACCAGCCCAACGTCGAAGCAGTGCGTCTTCTTCGGCCAATCTTTGTCCGGATCGACCGACGGGGTATCCTCCTGCGATTCCATCGGCGATGGACAAGATCGGACTTCGGCTCCGTGTGCGGCCGAAGCGTTCGGGCCCGTCGTGCTGCGGCAGCGACTGCACCGAGAACGGGGAGGTCGGAAACGATCGCACCATCGGCGAAGGCGGAGGCGAGGCGGCTCCGTACGGGTTACTGCTGACACCCAGTGTGGGCGAGAACGTCAACCGGCCGGGCGCCAACGGATTGCCGAACGCCGGAGCGCCGCGCGCGGGCAGTGGCGACAGGGGTCGAGGTAGTGCTTCTGGTTGCGCTTGTGGCTGTGGTTGCTGTCGTGCTTGTGGCTGCGCTTGTAGTTGTGATTGTGGCGCTTGCGGTTGTGCTTGTAGTTGTGATTGTAGTGGCGCTTGTGGCGGCGCTTGTAGTTGTGATTGTAGTGGCGCTTGCGGTTGTGCTTGTAGTTGTGGCTGTCGTACCGCTTGTGACTGTGCTTGCATTTGTAATTGTGGCTGCGGCTGCGACAGTGCTTGTGGTGCTCGCTGTGGTGGTGCATCACCGGCTGCTCTTGTCAGCGGAGCAAGCCCGCGGTTGCCCTTGTTTGCTCCAGTTGTGTCTGCCGATCGCAGTGCCGGCATCGAAGGGCTGGCCTGAGCCTGTTCGTCGGTCAATTCCCGCTTTTGGTAGCCGCGTCCGCCATACGGATCGGGGTCCACAACACCTGTATTCGTCGCCCGCAAGCCCACCGGCCCCGCGTCCAGGCTGGCTGCCGTCGAGGGCACACCACCCCGAACCTCCGAGCTTGCCGGATGCGGTGCCTGTTGGAATGACGGATCGACCTTCGGTGCAGAATTACTGGAGCCGGCCGACGCGATGGTTGCGCCACCTCGGCCAGGATGCGGGTGGACGGGATACCCAGATTGTCCGCGTCCGAGGTCAGTTGCGGCCGCTGTCCATGACGGAGAAACGCCTCCGATACTATTGGCCGGGATAGAGGGACTGACGACGCGTCCTGTATTCGGATCTCCCGTCGAGACATGCTCACTGGTGCTGGCGGTCATACCTGTGCCAGTATTCGGGTGGACGGGATACGCTGATCCGAGGCCGCTTGCGGCCGCTGTCCAAGACGGAGAAACGCCTCCGACACTATTGGCCGGGATGGAGGGACTCGCGACGCGTCCTGTATTCAGATCTCCCGTCGAAACATACTCACGGGCGCTGGCGTTCATACCTGTGCCAGTATTCGGGTGCGCGGGATACGCTGATCCGAGGCCGTTTGCGGCCGCCGCCGTAGTGTTGTTTAGCGACAAGCCACCTGTGCTATCGTCCGGGTTGAAGGGATGCGTTACCCGTCCTGTTGTGGGGTCCACCTTTGGTGCAGAACCGCTGGCAGTGGCGGCCGCTAAGGCCGCGCCACCTCTGCCAGTACTCGGGTGGACGGAATCCATTGATTGTCCCGGTCTGAAGTCATGCGTAACCGCTGAACCGGTGTTGTTCCGTGGCAAGATACCCGCGCTGAAGGGATGCGTTGCTTGTCCTGTGTTGTCCACCTTCAGCGCATTATTCGGTGTAGGGCCGTTCATCGACGCCAAGGTCCCTCCACCTCTCGGGTAATTAGACTCCTGCCCACCGGCTCCGTTTGCAGCTGCACCAGTGTTGATCGGCGACATGCCACCTGTGCTGTTTGCCGGGAAAGAATGCATTGCCTGTCCTGGACCTGAGGAACTGAGGGCGGGGTCACCGGGTGACGCTAAGGTTGCGCCCCGCCCGACGCTATTCGGGCTCGTGACATGAGTCACGCGTCCTGTTAGTGGGTCCACCACTGGAGCAGCTCCGGTGCTGCCCGACAGGTTGGCGGGATTTGGATGCGCAGTTGCCGGGGCCACCTGAGAAGCAAGGTGACTTGGGTTGGCAGGCACCAGCCGGCCTGACCCGGAAACTGCGTTCGCAGAGTTGGACGCAGTGGTGTATGTCGACCCCAATGCCACGCCGCGTGTGCCATTCTCAAAATGGTGAGGACGGCCAGGCTCACCAGCAACCTGCGGTGGGCTGAAATGCGAACTCGCACGCGGAGAAGGCGTGAGGTCGCTGAACGTGATTTCGTCACAGCTGATGCCGGTGGCAGTGGTATTCGCCTGTGGCGCAGAGTTGAGAGCAGGGTGCGCCTCAGGCGCTGTCCGCACAGAGTTACGTGCCTGGAGCGGGTGCAAAGCCGGGTTTGCTAGTGGTGCAGCAAATGAAGTTTGCTTGCCGGACAGCTGACACCTTGGCGACACTGAAGCGGAACGGTGTGCACTAAACTTCGCGGTGCCGTCAAAACCATGCGGGCTCCCCGCCGTATCGGCCTGCAAAGGGTGAAACTCCTGCGAGCGGTTTTGCAAAAGCTCCGTCCTTCTGCTTGCCTGAGCGGGTTCTGTCACGTTGACACTCTGGTCAAAGGGAGGCGCAGTCCTGAAGGACCTTTGCGTTTGCAATTGGACTGCATCCATCGAAAGACTCTGGCTCGACGGCTGGAGCAAGTTGCTCTGCGGGCTCAGCCCGCCGACTCCGTATCGCTCGATCAGGTCGCTGTATGCGGAGGGTCTGTTGGGAGCAATGCCCTTGCTGGTCATCGACGTGAATATGCTTTCCTTTGGCACGTCTACGGGGCTCCCTTCCCAAGTAGGCGGCGGCGGGAGGACAGCAGCGGACAGCTGCGCTCTGCGAACTGCTTCGTTGCGGCAGCGCTCTTCTAAGTTCGACCGCAACAACAATGATCCGGGGCTGGTGGGATCGTGCTCAGTGGAAATGGCAGGCGCCGGGCTAGAGACCCCGTGTGTGCGGGACTTGTGAGAGCTGACAGAGGTGAAGAAGGCGTTCGTGGGTTTTTGCAAAGGGGTACGTTTCGAAGAGAAGAGGTGGCTTGAGAAGCTAAACCGACGGCCGGTAGCCTTTGTCTCGGGGAAAGATGAAACCCCGTTGTGCATGGTGGGGGTATTGTAAGAGGTCGCCTGAGCGGGTGAGGTTGGGCTGAACGTGCGCCTGGGGAACTCGTTGTCGAGGTTGTGGCTCCTGTCCGGGATGCATGCTTTATCTTGAGGATAGTCCGCAGCAGATGACCCGTTTGCCACGCTGGAGAACACTGCGACAGGTTCGTCGTTGCCGATCGATAACTTTCTCTCGTCGTTGTCAGTGCTATTCTGCCGGTACGCGCGCGTGCCCACGGCGAAAGAGTCGCCCCCCCTTGCCGGCTTGGTCTTCCCCACCTTCTTTTTCTCGCCGCAGCAGAACACCCGGCAGCAAACGAGCATGGCGACAAGCACAATAGCGACAGCGAGCACGATGAAGATCAATGCAGTCTGACTGACCTCCTCTGGATCTGTCGGGTCAAACGCGCCGCCTATCCGACGATCCTCTGCCGCCACGGTGGGCACCGGCGTATCACACGCGTGATTATCCACTCCTTCTCGAAAGCTGGCGAGTTCAAAACAGACCGGCCCTGACTTCAGACAGAGGACAACCGAGTGACGAACGGGTA
Organism: Diplonema papillatum; assembly: GCA_030068145.1. Lineage (NCBI taxonomy): Eukaryota > Euglenozoa > Diplonemea > Diplonemida > Diplonemidae > Diplonema > Diplonema papillatum. The sequence continues at coordinate 177,441 of JAPJBO010000342.1, forward strand.
TCTGCAAGAAAAAAACGCCTTGCAGCCCGGGGCCCACGGGAAGGGTGACGGTGGCGTTTGCGAAGAAAGCCTCGCGGTGGACAGGCAAAGGGAGCTCGAACCAAGGTGAAAGGCCGTAGCAGCAGTGGTCAGACGATGGGTCGCCGGTTTGTAGGGTGATCGCAGAGTTGTTCGGGAGAAGCCTCGGGAGGGTTGGGGGAGGCGAAACCATGACTTCGATCGTTGTGCAGGCCGAGATGTTGGCGGGCACAATGCTGACCGCAAAGTCCTCAGAGGGTATCACGCCCCTTGCAGCGAAATACACGCCTGTCGCCTTTCCGACTTCCACGCAGGCGCGCCACATCCCAGGTGGGAGCGAGACGCGCACCAACGTGTCGCCTGAGACGCTACGGATAAGCGCTTCCCCATCGACCACCCATACAATCCCAGCCTCGCTGCTGTCACACGCCACTGCAGAGGTCGCCACAGGTGCCGCCACAGAGGCCGCCGAGACTTGCGGAGTGGTGCGCTGGAAGAACACCTTCGCACCACTCTGCATTCCTCCAGTGATGACCACCGGTGTAGGGTATCCAGCTACGAACACGTCTAAGGACGGGAGGACGGTGGCGAAAGCCCAATCATACGAGACAGACACAGTGCCTACATGGCTGTACAGCGGTGTCTCTGAAGACGCGCTTGACACACAAATGAGCACCGAAGGAGTGAACGTAGTATTGTCAAGGGAAAAGGTGAAAACACCGGCGGACGAGACGAGGGTCGGTCCAACTATGGACCCTGCACTGGTATTCTGATCGCAGGCATCCTTCTGCAAGGTGACGAGCCACTGATTCCCGGGAGCAGTGGGGAACACAATGGCGCCGGTGCTGCCCGCCGTGTAGTCCACAGAAAAGTCAGCGGCCGGCTTCTCGAAAAAAGATCCAAACTCCAAAATGGGACCTTCGGCGGCAACGCCGGCAAACCGTCCCGGCACTTCGATACATATCCGATACCGTCCTTCTTCCCTGGCCATGAAATCGTACGGGTTCGCTACAAGCTCTTCTTCACGGTCTACGCAATCCGCATTCGTCGCATCCGCAACTACTGGGACGACCCTGAAATACACCTCACTAGGCAAGAGGTCTGCGTGTGACTCCGCGCTAATTGTGACACTGCCGAACACAACGGGATCTTCACTCGAAAGATTCACCACGGGAGGTGGCCACACGTAGATCCTTCCGCTGGGCTGATCGGAAAGACACGTCCAGAGGATGTCAGCTGCTACGGGGATGCTGACGTGCGCTGTGGCGTTTACGATGGGTGCCGCGAAGAGTAAAGGACCGGTGCAGTTGGGTGTAGTTGAAAAGGCCAGGGTCCCCGAACTAACAGGAAGGCGGGAAACGGTGTGGGGTGACGCAGTGCAGCAGAGCAACGCTGTAAAAGACTGGGATATCTCGAAGGCCAAACCAAGGACCGAAGCGATGCGAACCCAGTTCGACGCGTCCTTCGTCTCCGCGCAGACGAAAAACTCGCCTACCATCCCGGGTCCGAAAGAGAATGACGCGCTTCCGTCGGCATCGAGAACAACCGCGTCTTCGTCCTGATGAAGGTCGTTGCAGGATGGGTCCGTCGCAAGTCGAAGCCGTTCGCTGTAATTCTCTGGATCTGGTACCTTGACGAGCACGTCACCTCCCTCAACGGGTACTTCGTCAGGCGACACAACCGCCGGTAACACAACGACCGCACTTACCTTCCCCACCTCAGCCCATTCCTCGTCCTCCGTCTCGTTCCCCACACTCTCTGCGGTAACACACGCAACAAACACTCCCGCCCTCGGCAACACTACGTCCAGCTCTAAATTTCCCGTGCTCACTGGAACCGGTCCCCACTCAACTGCATCGTCCGCGCATGATGCTCCTTCAGCCATCAGTCTTAATAACCCAGCAGACTGGAGATGGCCCAAACGAACGCGATCTGGTGCGCCCACGGCAAAAGTTGACGCGGAAAGAAACTCCCCAACACGGTACCGCCCGAGCGGTAAAAAGGAATCGGCAGTCAGGCGATACGTGCCACACAGCACAACCTGCGTCCCCGAAGCGACATCCAACGTAAAAGCCACGCCGGTGGAGAAAATGACAGATTGGAGCTGGCCTCCGGTGACCGTGTTGTTCCCTCCTCCGTTGCAGGACGGCGCGTCGGCCATGACAAAGAGCTTGCGGCCAACCCCATTGGCAGGCAGGGTCGGCAGTATAATAACCCAAGGAACTAAACGACGGGGGGCTGCTGAAGAACCTTGGACGGGAACTACTGCAGGTATGGGTAGCACGTGCATGGCCCCAATTGGAACAACCACGTTCGGTTGGATCGACGAAGATGCAATAAGACCGCACACTGTAACAAAGAGTGTATCAGTCGGCAAGTTGGAAGGCAGTTTTGCGGTGAAGATACCGTCCGCACCGAGAGACTCTTGGTTTGTGTACTCATCTGAGCACGTTGGTCCGGCCAGCCACACGACTTCCACCCCGACTGACACAGCATTTTCCGTTTCGATTGTCGCCATATCCGGGGAATTCAAGAACATCTCCTCTGGTGCAACCACCGAGAGAGTCCGCACTGGGTAGTCAGCAAGAGGAATCCACAATGCAGCTTGTCTGACGCAAACGAAGAGCCTCGCATTTTGTGGCAGGCTCGGCCCGAAACTTGGAGCCCTGCCCGGCACGATGAAACTCACAGTACGCATCGAAGGGATGGCCTGGTCGCTAGCGGAGTCCGGAACAGCTGCTTCGCACGACTCGTCAGCAGCGACGCGCACCTTCAAACCGACCTCGGCAGTGGCTCCAAAAGTGACGGTGAACGGGACCCACTCTGTGATCACGCGATTGTCAACCCCCGGGACCACTGTCATGCTGACTCCGTCCTCTCCGGGGGCGGGAACCGGCGGCAAAATCACGATAGTCACCGGACGCAATGCTTTGAACACGCCTGCGCGGACCCAGCCGGCTAAGTTGCGAGACACGCCAAGCGATTGCAAATAGGATGAAGTGGATACCTGCACACACAGTGTCACGTTCTCGTTCTGAACGGGAACAGAGAACGACGCTTGTTGATCCGTTGTTGTTTTTCCAGCGTGCAAGATCACTCCGGGATCTCGAGTGGAATTGAAGTAGAAGGAAGCGAGAGAAGAGCAATCGGGCGCTGCTGATTGACGCGCGACAAAAAAGGTGCGCTCTTGCGCGGTGTTGGCGGGCGGCGCATCCGACGTGAACGACAGGTCGTTGAATAACGGCCAGCTAACAAGGCTGAAGGATTTCGTTACATTTGTGACCAGCTCTCCGAAGTTGACTCCCGTTCGGTGCACAGTAATTGACCCATTGAGACCAATCCATTCAAACCTCGCAGACCCAAACGCCGTGCTGTCAACACACACCGAAAAGACTGAAGCGGCAGACGCCCGACGCGACAGCTCAACTGAATCTCGTGACAGTGACGCTTCGTCAAGCTGATCTTCTGAGGGCTGAAAAAGCACAACGCCTCCCTCGGCGACTGTACTACTAGGATACCCCCACGGATGTCCGCGGACATCGTCACCTGGGCAGGAACTGTTCACCCCAGGTACGAACACCACTTTGGCCCCTTTTGACACCCCGGAGCTCATCAACAAGGCTGTCGGAACGCCTTCGATGGCATGATACGGCAAAAACGAGTACCTTTCCGCCACGGTGATGGAAGCCAGCCGAACCGAGGGCGGGTATCCCGTGCATAAGTCCCATGATCCCAACTCGGAAAAAACCACGCTCTTGCCGGATGTGCCCTCTTCGGCCAGTGGCTTGGTTTCGACCGAGAAAAACTTCGACAGGTCCGTAGTGCGAATGAGGCAAGCATTGTCGACCACGGGACTGCGGTAAACGAACGTAAGATTCAGCCCCTGCTGAGGGGTCGCTGGGTCAAATTCGAAATGATAGTCGCGGTGCTGAATAACAGCGCCCCGCTGCGTGAGATCGTAACTGCGGACAGGAGCTGAACCGGCAGCAATCCATCGACTTGCATCGGCGGACTGCACGCAGATCGTGTAGTTGCCAGGGGGAATGTACAAGTGGAAGGAGGCGACACCTCCTGTAGCTCGGACCTTGTCCGTCAGAAACTGATAGCACGCCGTCGTCGCAGCGATGGCCACCAACGCTTCCGAAGGAGCGCCGCCTCCTATGGCCACAGTTGCCGGAAGCCCAGTGACGGCTTCGTCGCCTGGCATCGATAGTGACGCTATGAAATGTTCAGAGACCGTCAGGACGCCTTCGGTCAGAACGAAACTGCCTGTCGGCTTCTGGACGCACACGTAGTAGGGACCAGGGGAAATAAATGTGAACGAGGCGACATAGGAGGTCGTCGTAACCGGTCCGAGGACAACGGTGCTCTCGCAGGATGCCGACAAGTGGAAGGTAACGCGAGTCGAAGGCGTGCGCATTGCTCCACCAAAAAGAATCGTTTCGACGCTGCCATATAGGACGGTTGTCGGCGAGAACGAGTAAGACTGGACGGTAAGAACGCCGTCGGCAGGGACAAAAAACCCGGAATAAGGCGGCACCTCGACGCAAACGGAATACTGTCCGCGGGGTATGTCGACGAGGGACGTCGAGGCGATGGAGCCGAATTCGCCAGTCATTGCGACCGGGTTAGCTAGAACGAAGCTCGCGGACGAGCGGCAGCTGCTTTGCGTGGAGAGCGTCGAGAAGGAATACTCAGCGACGCCCTGCGTGTCGATTTCGATGTCGACTACGTCGTTCATCAGCGCCGACGCTGGGAAAAAGGAAAAGCTCTCGGACACCGTGATCACCCCCAGGTTCAACCACACGCCAGTTGCCCACTCCGCGCAGACATATCCGCCCCGGGAAGTGAACACGAACGAGACTGAGTTCGTTTCCTTGTCGAGCACCGCCGGGTCGACAACAAAGAACCCGGCGTCGCACGATAGCCGGCTGCAAATCGCGACTCTACCACTCTCAAACTCGCGGGACAGCTCCATGAGTGTGCGCTCGCCGAGAAAAGCGTGCTTCGGAATGAATGCGAGCTCTGCTACCTCAACCACACCCGCGCTTGTCAAGATCATGGCTCCATCGTTCACGCACACCTCAAACGTACCGAACTCGTTCAGCGTGAACGCGGCGCTCTGGACGGAGTCAGCAGAGCGGTACTCGCCACCTAGAACTTCAACGCCTTCTCCACAAGACCCCGCAATTATCGCTATTTCGCCGACATCGCCTCCCGATACGACTACCTCGAACATCACGCCTTTTACAAGTTTTCCAGAGGATATCTGGTAGCTGTACCCTCTGACCGCTTCGCTGTGTGTGCATCCGCACAGGATCGCGCACACGGCCAGCCTCGTGAAGATAGCGCATCCCTTGTTCAAGGACATAGTCTGCCTCTAACAACCGCGGAGAGAGGCATGCACCTAACCCAAACGGAATACCCCACGCACTGGCCCTCCCTGATGTGTACGTGTCCTGTTTTTACGCGTTGTGTGATTAAAGAGTAGAGAACCAACTCGCCGCGAGTGCCGCGACTCGAAGCCGGACTGCATATATTCACGCAGACGCTGATCGGGGTTTTCTTGCTGGAGTCAAGGTGCTTTTAAGCTTGCCATAATGGGAACGAGTTCTGATGGAAGAAGTGAGCAACGGGCTAGCTGGAAGAAGGATAAGGAGACCAGACCAGACAAAAAGAGCATCTTTTCTTGGGCGCGAAGCCGAAGTCGCCGCAGGAGACGTGCTGGCATGCCTCTGCGGCCAATCAAAACGATTTTACGCCTGGAGCAGTTCTGCATCTTTGCTGCATGGGTCAGCGAGAAACGCGGTTTCACGAGGAAGGTACAGGTGATATCGACACAACACCAGTCGACTCAACCACCCATTACTGCATACGTTCCGTCGCGGCACGTAGCAGAGCACTCTGTACACAGCGCATTACTAAAGTATCGTGATTTTGTTGGCTGGTGAGTGCTACCCCAGTTTCATGTCAAGATCACGAGAAATGAAATGCGGAAGTGTGTGACTCTGGGAGTGTCCTTGTGGTTGGGTGGTCCGAGGAACCGTTGTCTTCAACGTTCGGTCCATTGAGGGGCGACGGACACAGTTTCACTTCTGCTTGGCGACCTTCCCGGCAACAAGATTAAAATTTCTTGACCGATAGTCAGGTCGCTAACAGGGTTTAAGTGGGGCGAGCTAGGGGCGAGCGGACGAGTTGGCGCATCGGGAACCAGCCAGGCGGACGTGTGGACAAGCGTCAATATTGTCGGAAGACTTGGTTGAAATTGATTGCGACGGAGGCGAAAGTCTATTGCTGGGGTGTGTTTCGAAGCGAACATGGCGCCCACAAGCTTGGAGCGTGGAGAGAAGTCAAAACGAACAGCAGCACCATACGTCTAGCTGAAAGCTGAGCCAGGATTATCCTGGAATTCGACCAGAACAATAAATCTTCGCAGGCCATCCTCGGAGAGTTTCTCCAAAGGATGCAGGAGTAGCCATGACATAATAATAAGCAGACTTGCAGGCACGGAAGACCGTATCTGAGGCAGCTCTGCAAAGCTATGCTGCACATTCTGTGCTGTAGCTACAAATCAGGGCGAGTGCTCTGATAAGAAACACGGAGCTATGTTTTGCTAGTTTACTTCTAGAACACTTGTTCTCTGGTGTCGAAAGGAAACAGTCTGGAAATTGAGTGGTTGGTAAATATATACGTGGAGGTCAGACTAATACAGCATTGCTTGTCGGTGCACAGTTCCTTCTCGTCTCGTTTTGTCAGTTCTTAGAAGATGACCGCACTTTGAACGATCCCATGCACGCAAGTGGCCGAGAGGCATGAAACTGCTAAGACTGCACATGACTGGCTTCGAGACTCGCTACCCGCATCTCACCTTCGATATCTGCAGTGGCAAGCCTCTAGTTCATGAGACAGGTACCCATCTGGTCAAAGCCTTGAAAGCTCGAAACTGCACGATCTGCTGAAGCTCCAAATAGACTAGTTGTTGTGAACCGCAAGGTTTGTGTCGAAGGCAACTGTGACGTGATCGCAGTACGAGGACAAGCCCGATCATGTGAGCCCAGGAACGTGTATTTTCGCTGAGCCGAGCCGAGGCATGTAAAACAAGAAGATCAGAGCAGTTCCGGAAACGGGGCGTCCGGAGGTTTATCGCGCCGATTTCCGCAAGTTGGTATCGGCATAGGCCGCAATAGCGACGAACACATGCTACAGACTGAACGCTGCGGCTAAGCTGTGAATCGTTCGCAAGCCGACGATGAGCTGGGCGGTGCCGACAAGACCACCGTGGCACGCCCTACTGTATTGGACAGTCTTTCTTCATCCGGACGCGAGCGTTGCGGGGTTGTGGACCCTTTGGCTTCATCTCATGGGCAATATACACACGATCAAGCTTTTCAATGAACTCCCGCGACATGTCGACAAATGCCTGATCAGATCGCAGGACCAAGCCGAGCCTGAGGCTCTTCTCCTCAGACCGTAGTTCTCGAAGCAAATCGTCTTGTATAATTGAGACAATGCATTGGCGTGTTTGTTCTTCAAGTCGCCGTTCCGCATTTTGTCGCCGATCAGCGTCACGTCTCAGTATCCGAGCAGCCAGTGCAGAATCGGTGATGCGCGCCTTCTTCGAACGGCACTTTATGCAATGTGAATCGTTGCACCCATTGACGGTCCCACATCCTCGTACGGCGCACTGCCACGTGTACCCTTCGTCGTCAGATGAGCTGCTGTCATCGTCGAAAACGTTCGCCATTTTGTAAGAGAAATCTTCTTTAGACCACCCGCTCCTTCCTAACGGCGGGGATCGACACACTACAGCTGGCGCTACGATTGCACTCACTCGCTTTGAAGATAGAAGTTGGACAGAGCCCAAGGCTTTGCCGGGTTTCTAGAGTCTGCAAATACCTGATCCGTACCCGTTCTTTCTTCGACTGTGCTGCTCAGGCAATCTGATGCAGTTCAACAACAAATTTTGGAGAAAGATAGATCCGCAGCTGTCTTACCGTGACATTGCTGTCTGTCCCTTCATGAAACAGTGGTTTGTCCTATGAGGGTCCAGGGCTCTCAAGGAATTCAAAACACGTTCCTCGCCCTGGCGTATGCGCGTGGTTTTCCTCCATCAGGGTCACTGGTCTGGGAAGGCATCATTTGACTGCTGCCCCTCGGCGGTGACGTGATGGAGCACCTGAGTTTCGCCGGATCGCGAGACTCTTCAATCCGCTACCCAGCCTCTTCAGTCGCTACGGAATCCCCCCATTGATCAGCCTGTGGGGTTGGTGTCGCTCTTTCCACTTAAGAGCTGGTCACTTGGCCTTTCTCATGAATAAAGTTGGAGAACAGGAAGGTGGACTTTCCGGATTGTTGTTGAATGCGGGACGAAACGGAGAATAACCAGGCAAGGTTGTTCGTGCTGTATTGCATCAACTGAACAGGCTAGTAGTAGGTCATGCCAAGACTGGAACCCGCGCGGGAAATGCGCGTTTCTTCAGTATGCGGCGAACGAACGAACACAGATCAGATTTCAACTGGAACATAGCGAGCTCTAACGGAACGTCTTGGGGTTCCCCATGCTACTGGCGCACTGCCACAATTCGAGGATTGGCCAGGGGAATCCGAGTCAGCTCCGAATAACCTTGGCATTGCAACTAAGGAACTGCGGACATGGTGGCCGAAAGAGTCGACATTCCTGAACAATCCTTGACAAGGAACAAAGGTCACGGCAACACCGTTCAGCCTGGAGGACAAACTGCTCACTAGCCCCGGTGCCAGTACGGACCCGGCCTACTTTTTGACGTCTTCAAAGTAGTAGGCGTACTTTTCACCCATCAGGTTAATGATCAAGTCGTATACCTGTGTATTATTAGATCGAAGCTACAGCAGGTAGAACCTTTTTAACGTTCATGTATTTCAGCATGAGTCAGGGCCCCGGTCACCTCATCCCTCGCCACCCCACCCAATCCTCATCCACCCCCACCTCTGTACCACCCACTGTCCTACGGTACGAGCATTCGAACCTTCAGAAAACTGCTTGACACGTTGGTGTCAAAACTGACTGAAAGGGGAGCAGTGATCTGCTCATTTTGTTCGAAACATTCCACCGTGAGAATAGCTAAAAGTGAAGCGCCCTGGCTCGCAGTCCACGCTCTAGTCATATTTTGGCAACAGCCTGCAAAAAGCTGCTGCTGTTCGATACCTCACGAGCACAGAGCGAGGAGACACTCTCAGCAGTGCTCCCGCTAAGAAAAGCTGGTGTGTTATGACACCAAAAACTATTTTTCAAAAAACACCCGGCAAAAAAGGCCCGAAAAAAGACCGGCTGCAACCGACCACCGTGGCATTGAGTAGGAGTGCAGGTGGGCTAATCGCAACAACAGTTCAGCAGGAAAGAGGGACTCTCGTGAACAAAATGCCCGGACAAAAGCGAAGCTGTCAGGATAAAGTGCGGGAGAAGCAAAGCAAAGTTCGGGTGACAGCAAAGTTCGGGCAAAGCCAAGTTCTGGCAAAGCAAAGTTCGGGCGTGGTAGACCGGGGTGAACAGCAAACCGCGAGATGTTGAGAAACTCTGCAAAAAACGCCAAATTTGGCACAATAGACCAACAACCCCCGAATATCATTTCGACCTGAAAAGTGTCCTCGGCCGGGTTCGAACCCGGGAGAGTGAACAGTGCAAGCAGCCTTCAGGGCTTGAGGTCCCGGGTTCGAACCCGGGCGAGGCACTTTTCCGGTCGGGTGAAGCTAAGCTCTGGCGAAGCAAAGTGGCGATGCAAAGTTCTAGCGAAGCAAAGTTTGGGCGATGCAAAGTTCTGGTGAAGCAAAGTTCGGGCGAAGCTAAGCAAAGTTCGGGTGAGGCTAAGTTCTGGTGAGGCTAAGTTCTGGTACGGGCAAAGCAAAGCAAAGTTCGGGCAATGCTAGCAAAGTTCTGGTTGGTGAAGCAAATTTCGGGCAAGTTCTGGTAGACTGGGTGACCAATAACCGCGATAATAAAGGCTACAAAAAGCTACAGGAGGCGAAGCTAAGTTCTGGTGAAGCAAAGTTCGGGAGAAGCTAAGCTGAAGGTCGGGCGATGCTAAGTTCTGCCTGCACTTCTGGTGAAAGCAAAGTTCGGGAGAAGCAAAGTTCAGGCGATGCTAAGTTCTGGTAGACTGACTCAAATTACCCAAGGGGACCCAAAAACCGCGAGATACTGAGAAACTCGGCAAAAACGCAAATTTCGGGCACATTCGACCCCGAAAACCAACAAACCCCGAAATTCGTTTTGACCGGAAAAAGGTCCTCGGCCGGGTTCGAACCCGGGCCTCCAGGCCTGAAGTACTAAATACCCGGTGCCGAGTCACGGGTCGAAAAACCCCTGGATCGAGGGAATTGACTAGATAATAGTTTTGACCCTAAAAAAGTGCCCCCGGGCTTCGCCCGCGGACCCCCCAAAAAGTGGGGTTGGCTCGATAGAGCTAATAGCATACCTCTAGTCTCGGAAAATCTGTAGCTAATATCCTGCCAGGGCTTACGCACATGGCTTCCGATGCTTTTGGGCTCAAATTTAATTTAATTCACATGCGGAACGTGCGGAAAAGATCCAAAAAGGTGGGGAAAAAAACTTTCCGAGTTTCAGGCAGGAGCCAGAAAAGGGTCCAGGTTGTAGTCTGGTAGGGAGAGGCTGCCCCCAACCTGCCATATTTGGGCCGCCAAGTCCACATCAGCATTCCACCTACTATTTTCCAAGAAGCAATCATGTGCTTTGTTCCTCTTTTCCCCCTTTGAAACGTCCTGCCCACTCTTTACCTGAAAACAAGTATGCGTTGCAAACATTTACGCACTTTTTCCTTCGTGTTCTTGCAGGAGGTCCGCAACAAGCCGATAGATCCCGTGGCACCAAGCCAACTGCACAAAACCACGAAGTCCGCAAAGTGAGCGTTCTTGATTAGAGTGAAAGCTCGTAAGTAAGTTAATATACACTGCTCGATGGTCGCTTCACACTGCCGCACATCAACCTGCTCATCCTCCTTGGCTGTCAGCTGAGGCCTCTGCCCCTTGCTTCATTGAAGGCGTCCGCGGTCAGGCATATTAGTATTGCCTCACAGGTTGATTAGCCAGGCCAAAAGACACATCCCAGGAGAAAAGAATCGGGGCAGGTTGACATTTACATGAGCCCTCTTCACAGTCCATGATCGCAAGCTGGGACCGGTGCCAGAGGAACAAACACGTGTTGGTTTGGCGGGACACAGTTCGTGGTCTACAAGGCGAAATGAGAGCAAGACTTCGTACAAGAACCTCAAGAAAGCCCATTTTTGCTTATTGTGTGTGCTAATGGTCCACGCAATCAGTCGATGGATTGTTGCCCGACTCGGATGTAGGACGGACCCACCCTTCGGTCCAAGGTCTGGACGGAAATCCTGACTGTGACAAAGCAATGATGGTAGGGGGCTGACCTTACACACATGTGAGTGCAAATTTTAATGCGGAAACACATGCGGAAAACACGTGCGGAATTCCACACGTACGGAAAATCACAATTGTATTCACGCGGAATTCCGTACGTTCCGCATGCGGAACGCAAGGCCTGAATTCGTAAATTAAGTACGTGCGCTCGGCTAAGGCCGGCGCGTGGCGAGACTGGAGGCAGCAGTTAAAGTTCGTGAGTTCTGGTGAAGCTAAGATCGGGCGAAACAAAGTTCGGGCGAAACAAAGTTCGGGCTAAGCAAAGTTCGGGTGAAGCAAAGTTCGGGTGAAGCAAAGTTCTGGTGAAGCAAAGTTCGGATGAAGCAAAGTTCTGGTGAAGCAAAGTTCGGGCGAAGCTAAGTTCGGGCGAAACAAAGTTCGGACGAAGCTAAGTTCGTCGAACCTAAAGCAAAGTTCTGGTGAAGCTAAGTTCGGGCGAAACAAAGTTCGGGTGAAGCAAAGTTCGGGCGAAGCAAAGTTCGGGTGAAGCAAAGTTCGGGCGAAGCTAAGTTCGGGTGAAGCAAAGTTCGGGCGAAGCTAAGTTCGGGCGAAGCAAAGTTCGGGCGAAGCTAAGTTCGGGCGAAGCTAAGTTCGGGCGAAACAAAGTCCGGGCGAAGCTAAGTTCTGGGTGAAGCAAAGTTCTGGTGAAGCAAAGTTCGGATGAAGCAAAGTTCTGGTGAAGCAAAGTTCGGGCGAAGCTAAGTTCGGGTGAAGCAAAGTTCGGGCGAAAAGCAAAGTTCGGGTGAAGCAAAGTTCGGGTGAAGCAAAGTTCGGGTGAAGCAAAGTTCGGGCGAAGCAAAGTTCGGGTGAAGCAAAGTTCGGGCGAAGCTAAGTTCGGGCGAAGCAAAGTTCGGGTTCTGGTGGCAAGTTCGGCGCCAGTACCCCGGCCCCCCCCGACTCCGTTTCCCGTGGTGACCCAAATGCCGCGAGATACTGAAAAACTCCGCAAAAACGCAATTTTCGGGCACATTGGACCTGGAAACGCAACAAAACCTCGAAAACAATCTTCGACCGGAAAAATGTCATGGGCGGGGTTCGAGCCCGGACCCACCGGCCTGAAGGCCGACGCCCGGTCACTCTGCCACCCGCATACCTTTTGCGAGGGAAAAAAAAAGCTTGCCCGGCTCTTTCCAAAAACAATACACTTTTTTCATGAAGAAAAGCCGGGTTGGCTCGAATAGAGGCTATTCACATTGCATGTTCATAGGACCTCCAGTCTCGAAAAATTGTATAAAACAAAGGCCTGTAAATCAGAGCGTGCTACACTGTACCTTGCAACCCGAACAGGCCCATCACCTGAGACAAATAATCAATGTCAATATCTAGTCACTTTCGAGGCCAGATCAGGAAAGACGAAGAGGCGAAGGCGGAGGAAGAGGTGGTCCAACTGGGACAGTCTTCACAGAAAGAGATATCACAGAGCTGACAGATGCAGCACTGGCGGGCGGTGTGCAGATCGATGTGGTTAGACCGTGGAACAAGAACAACCCCAACCGCACAATCAGTGCTTGCACATTGAAGAAATACGTGGCCCACAAGAAGGAGACGGGTGAGTACTTCGCCAAGCAGCGCGGACCGACGCTCTTGCTGACTCTGAGGCAGAGGAGAGCTTGCTCAAGCTGACAGCACGGACTCGCATCACAAGCGGGAAGTTCTCTGCAATGGCGCGGGGTATAGTATGCAAACTGCGGAAGAAGACGTCGGCAGAACCGGAGGTTAGAGATGTTCTCGCACACTTGGGCCAAGACGACTATGGCCCGGCTGGGGTTCAAGGTCAGGGCAGCAACGACGTCGCGGGTGTGCTTGCTGATGACGTGGTGCAGGCCGGTACAGCTTGGTTCGAATTGCTGGGCAAGGAGCTGGTGGGGGGAGATCCTCGGCTCGTCTTTAACATGGACGACTTCTTTGTGCTGCTTGATGAGCAGCACAACTGGACGTGGGAGAGGGTGCAGCGAGGTGAGAAGCGGCACATTGCGGTGTCAGAGGGGCGGCTCGGTTTCACTGCTTCAGCGTTATCATCTATGGACGGCGCCTTCCACTTGCTGCAGATGATTTGGCAGGGAAAACAGCGGAGGTTCACACCCGGGTGCAGGATCCCCACCCAAAAATATTCCAGCAGCACAGGGAAGGGTCCCACTTCCAAAACGGTGAGACCTACAAGGCTTGGATGGAGAAGTTCGTGCAGATTGCATCTGCTGTACGGGACGAAGTGAAAGCGTCGACTCCCCCCAACCCTGCACCGACAAACCTTGCACCACCACCGCCGACGAACCCTGAACCAGCAGTTCTCTCACCCGCACTCGTCCTTGCAATGATGCGCGATCCGGAGGTGCAAGCTGGTAACATCGAAGCTATCCAGAACTACATCTCGCAGAACCAAGCCGCACCACCTGTGCTTGTGCCCAATGATGACCCTGCTGTCACTGAAGAGGCTGAACCCGCCGAAGACGTTCACCCGTTGGTGCACCTCATCATCGACCAAGCACTGCTCTGTTTCGCTCCCGGCCTGGCTGAAGGTTCATGAAGTGCCGAAGAAAATGACGCACATTTTCCAGCCAGCGGACCAATACGTCATATCGTGCATCAAGAAGCAGAGCGTGACTGGGTACGACGACTGGGTTGTTTCAGTTGCAGCTCAGTACGACGAGGCCCTTGCTGCCGAGATACTGGCTGGAAAGAGTGCAACCAGGCCCCAACGGCGGTATAGCTGTTTGGGCAAAGCTTCCCTACAAGCGGCACAATCGCTGCATCGCAAAAGCTATTGACAGCCTCTCGAAAGAGGCCATCGAACAGTCATGGGGGTTGTGCGGAATCCATCGTGCAATGGGGTTATCTTAACCAATCCGAAAGGACAACACACCTACCGACGGGGGCCCCGGGCAAAAAAAAACTTCCTCGGACAATATAAACCATTCCTCGGGACTAAAAGGCTTTTTTTAGTCCTAGTAATAATAATAATAGTTATTTCTGACGGGCGCTTCTGGGGGGTTTTAATTTGTTTTTGCTGGAGTCTGGTGGTGGGGCCCCGGTCCGGCAGGCCACAGTGCGGTTGCGCGGGTGTAAAGCCAGGTGAGGGAGGCAGAACAACCACGCAGCAATCGCATATACCCCAGCTGTGCGAGTACATGTGCAGCCCGGGAACACACGCCGCGCCACGCGCCTTCGTTGCTCTCCTCGCGAGAGCGGCAAGTCGATTGGCCGTTACCGACGGCGGGGGAGTCAGCAGCGGCTTCGGGCCGCGCTGCCTGGGAAAAAGTACTCGTTGTGCTCGCGCTTGTAGTTCACGCACCTGGACACCACAGCCACGCCCTCGGTTTTGTTGGGGTGCTCCGCATTCCACGAACACACGAGTCCGCTTGCGCGATCGGTGATGACCTTGATATCAGCCACTGCGGGGGCTGTACTTTCGACGATCGCTTGATCCTGCTGCCGGACAGCTGCCAGCGCAAAGAGCGGGTTCAGGGGGTGCTTTTGGGGGTCCTGTAAATCATGAACATGTGTTTTGTGAATTTCTGTTTCGTGAAGGAATTAATTATTCTTTTAAGAATTTGGCGGTCTTGGAGTGTAATAATACGCACTATTTAATACCGTACTTGGAAAAAAGACGTACCGGAACAATTATGTACCGGAAATAAGACGTACCGGAAAAAAGATGTACCCGCGGGCCTCAGGGAAAACTTTGTGACTTTTTCCGCTTGGTTGGGTTCTGCTGGAATTTGTCGCAGAGTGCTTGCGCAACTGCCTGCAACAGCCACATCCAGGATCAAATCAAGACGCAACGATACAACGCTGCGCTTTTCTTCGAGATTCCGCTGCTGCCCCAATCCTGCCAGCTCAGCAGATCGTGCCGGCTGAGCAGGCCACGGCAGATGAAGTTGTGACAGATGCCTCCCCATGGGTCATGGGCTGCACCGACCTCCGCACCGGTGCGCCATCAATTCACTTCCTTAGTTGGAGATATTCTCGCTGGTCCACGTAGCAGACCGTTTTCGTTGAATTTATGCTCACGTTCTGCTCCGATGAAGAGATTCGCGGAAAATGGACCCAGGAAACAAATAGTATGTGCGTGGTTTGTGGGTCTTTCCAATGTTCAGGGCAGCGGGAATGGAACCTAAAGCCCCCCCCCTCGTACTATATAGGTGGAAATCATCAGATATTTCCTGAAAAAGCTAAAAGTACACCCTCCAAACTTTCAGGGTGACTCGTACTAGTTAGCCACTATTTAACCACTATTTAACCACTGTTTAACCACTATTGAACCACCATAAAGAACCGAGAGAATCGGGGCTCGGCGTCATTTAGAGTGAGGTCTCACTCTAAGTGATGCTGATTGCTCTACTCTTTAGTGACACTGAAGTCGCTAAAGGTTACTGGGTTTCCGCCGAAATCTTCCGTTTTTTCTAATTCTTCTAAGTGACACTGAAACCGCATTTTTCAGTCACAGTGGACAAAAGTGCATGAGTGTCACTTAGAGTGCGCCTCACTCTACGTGCCCCAACTGTCTATGGGCTCAGAAGGACTAAACACGCACTGTTCGCGCATTGCTGATGCAGTAGAGGTGGTGAACCTTGACGAATCAGTGATGATGGACCTGGACGCGCTCTCTGTGCTGGATCTGCATGCTGATACCTGTCCTTCACCTGCATCAAAGAGAAAACGGGGAAGGGACGAGCGTGAACTCTTAGCCGGAATTAAAACTTAAAAGTCGTTGCAGCTGGGGGCACCACCTAAAACTTTTAAAAAACAACACTCGTACTATTTACCTAAATAGTACGACTGCCTAAATAGTACGAGGGGGGGGGGGGGGCTTTACACCGCGGTTTGGCAAGACTTTGCACCCTAGATTCACGCCAAAAAGGTCAAAACTACCAGCGCAATTATTTTGCCACGTCGGGGCAAGTGGTGAAACCCCCGGAACTCGGGGATTGAAGATGTCACCTGACAGGCAGTGCAACAAGAAAATCCGAAATGGATTTTGATTTCCACGATCACCATTCCACATGGATCCACATCTCGAACTCTGGCGGGACGAACCACGTACATGTATTTTGGTCCCCGGGTCTATTTTCCCCAGATCTCTTCATCGGAGCTGATCTCGAGCAACATATCGTCGAAAAAGGTCTGCAACGTGGACCAGCGAGAAACACTCCAAAAAACGACAACTCAGTGCATCGAACCAGCAAACCGCACCACCGGCCCGCCGCCCACACTCCCCAACAAAATGATGTGTGCACGAGGGAGCCATGTTCGACGGGTCACAGGCAAAACGGTTGAACCGCGTCCAGTACTAAATTCGATACTCGTCGTGTTCTCTTGTGCTGATGCGGATTGCCAGAGCGCCACGGCAGCACGGGGGGTGGCCGGCGCATCTAGAGAAGTGTAAGCGAGGCCCCGAAAGTGAAAGCGGAGAGGGCGTATGAATGGTAGGGGGAAATAGCCCCTCCGAGATCTTTCAGAATTATTAGGTAAATTTCCCTTATATCCCACCCCAAACAAATTTGTGCCCTTATATCCCACTTCAAACAAATTTTGTGCCCTTATATCCCACTTCAAACAAATTTTGTGCCCTTATATCCCAATCTGGTATATAAGGGCACAAATTTTGTTTGAAGTGGGATATAAGGGCACAAAATTTGTTTGGTCGTGTAAAAAGTCTTTTGAGGGAACCGAACCGGACACCTGTGGTGCCGGTGGCGTGCGTGCTTTGACTCGGCCACAACGTCCAAAAATTCGAGGGCAAAATTTTCGACCAAATTTTGCCCCAACCTTTTGCCCAACTAGATTTTGACCAAAAATCTGGACCCAAAAAATTCGACCAAAAATCTCGACCAAAAATTTCGATGCCAAAAATTGGACCAAAAATTTGGACCAAAATTTCGACCAAAGATTTCGACCAAAAATTTTGGACCCAAAATTTCGACCAAAAATTTGGACCCAAAATTTCGACCAAAATTTTTGGACCCAAAAATTCGACCAAAAATTTTGACCAAAAATTTGGACCCAAAATTTCGACCAAAATTTTTGGACCCAAAATTTCGACCCCAAAAATTGGACCCCAAGAATTTCGACCAAAGATTTGGACCAAAAATCTCGACCAAAATTTTCGACCCCAAAAATTTGGACCCCTAAAATTTGACCAAAATTTTTGACCCAGTCCAGCCCGTTCCATTCGTTTTTGGTGTTTCCTTGTCCGTAGGCATAAAGCTGGCTTCAGTGCCCCACCCGAGACGTCTCAAGACGTTCTGGGTGCCTCAGAGCGACTGGTTGCACCGTTTCACAACTTCAAGCTGGCCACCGCGGCCACACTCGATCCCCGATCGGGTGCCTCAACTTGGGAGGCTCAAGCAAGTACTCAAGAGAACCGCATCAGAGCCAGGTGCCTGGCTGCACCGTCTGACCGTGCGGCGTGTCACGGCGTGCCACGCTGACGTTCGGGGCTATTCGCGGTGACAGAACTGTAGTAGCTGGCCAGATGCTACAGCCGAGAGTCAGGCGAGACAACTGATCTCATCAGACTCATGATCCGTTTCTTGGCCTGACATACCAGTGACCACGGTCATTCTCCACTGTCCTTGTTGAGGCTGTGTCACACTGTGACTGTCACAGTGTCAGTCACTGAGTGACCGGACAGTGTCGCGGCAGCCGTAAACTGCACACCCACCGCACGTCTGCAGGATTCACCTCCAGATTCGGGGACCAGAACACAGGGTATCGCTATAGCTGTCCGACTCCGAGTGCCTGGAGTGGAGAGCCTGGTCCAGTTACCTCTGGACAATGGAGCAGCAGCTGCAGCAAGGAACAGCAGCAGGACCGGGACTACTGGCTCAGTGGAGGGAAGGCGCCGCTGTCACGCGGCTGCGAGTCAGCCACAGTCACAGCTGATTTCACTTACGCAGTGAAGCCTGCAGTGAAGGAAGCTGTGTCCACCGTCGTGCAACCGGTGTGTGTGCAACCAGTTGCGGTGCAGGCGTGGGCACAACGACAGTTGATGACTTTAGGAAGGAATCAGCCATTCTTGCGTGAGCTGCAGATTCCGTCTGTCGGCAACAGTGTCCGACTGTGTCGCCACCTTGGGTTGTTAGCCCACCGTCCTCCGCGGTTCTGGCCATCTGTCTTGTAATCTGGGTTCAGTTCCGAGTTTGGTTTCCTATCCGAGGCTATCGGGCACTGGTTCGGTTTCGGGTTGAGGTTCGGTTTCGGGTTCGGTTCTGCCACCATCACTCCTCAGAACTTCTGGGTTCGGGTTCGATTTCGGCTTTGGCTCGCCGTGCCAGGCGTGGGCGTCAACTCGCGACACGTGATGTCTCCATGTCACTGCCAATGTCAGCGTGGACGCATGCAGTGGCAAAGCAACAGCAACAGGAGTCCAGCGTCCGGCTGGACGAAAAGTTTTTTTTTTTCGGGGGTGTGAACGGTGGCTCAGGTCTGCACTGTGACTTTCGACAACGGCCCTGCCGTTACTGCCATATTCTCGTACTTATGTGCAACGCGCATGCACGTATGCATCGAAGCATGTACACATTCAGCCGTGTACCATGTGTACATTCGCTCAGTCTCGCTAGTCAGTGCACAAGTCCCAGTGATAAGGGCTCGAACAGCAAGTTGTCAAGGCATTAGCGTAACAGGCTACAGAATAGGTCTAAGCCTACACTGTCTAGCTGCATCTGTCAGTCACGGGCGCTCCACCTGACCTACCCGGCCGTCACTAGTAAGGCCTACATGGGGGGATCAGTTTGCAGGAAGCCCCGACAATCGAATTCCTCCCCGTTTCCATTTTTCTTTCAGTATCAGTTCAGTTTCTAACCCGACGTAAACCCGGCCCAGTGAAGCCGTTGCCTACGGGCGTCGACATGTTAAAAAAAAAAAATTTCGCCGTAGGTATCCGGATGGTCGAGCCAACCACCCTTGGGTTTCAAGGTGAGTGGTCGGGGGTTCAAGCCCCTCCTCGGCAAGTTTTCCAGCATTTTCCTCGATTCAAATTTGTCAAAACAAATTTGTGCCCTTATATCCCAGTTTGGGATATAAGGGCACAAAATTTGTTTGAAGTGGGATATAAGGGCACAAATTTGTTTTGAGTGGGATATAAGGGCATTACACCGAATTATTATGTACCGGAAAAAAGATGTACCCGCGGGCTCTGGGGGAAAGTTTTGTGACTTTTTCCGGTACGTCTTTTTACAAATACGGTAATACGAGTTATTTAACACTATGCGAGGTTTACGTGCTGAGAACGTACTGATTTCGTAAATTTACGTGCAGCGTGCTGAACGTAAAGCCTGTATCCTGGGTCAGGCCAAAATGGACAAAAAAGTATAGATCCGGAAGGAAAAGGTTGAACAGGCTAGTAGCAGTAGTGGTTTGAACTTGATATGCAGCAATAATCTGTGACGATAGACTGCGCAAGCCGCTACAGACTACCTCTTTGCACGCGTCGTGTCATCCGAATATCTCTTGCCAACGGTGTCCCTGGGTCTTGAGGCTGAACGTATTTAGGTGAAGCACAGGTGATGCGCTGTAACCTACATAAATTAGGAGCCAGACGGTATACTGGCGAAAGCGATCTAATCTTGGTGGGTGACTGAGACCAAGGTGTTTCGACCCACCTCAACCTACCAGACACTCACGCAAACCGGTGAAGCTGTGAACGCCCCACTGAATTCCGCAATTGGAAAGCTGACGAAGGTGCGCGAGGAACTTGTTGCGACCTGATCACAAGCAAGTTCGACAAGTGCAGCTTTTCTGCCGCGCAATGCCAGTCCTTGTTCTCCTGTTCGAACCGATTCACCATCTTTACGCTTCATGCGGCGAAATTGTGCGGAGTTCTTAGAGAGAAGTGTTCAGACGAGTTCTACTTGACATCTGCAATGCAGCCAACTTCATGTCGGTGGCACCAGAATTCAAGAGTTACTTGTTCCAGAGTGAGTCGGGTGTGTGTGTCGTCGTTCTGCTTCGGCGTGCAAAGCCGGGAGTTTCGACGCTAAACTTGGCTATACTTCTTTACGGAGGTTTTGTGGGTGGTTGAGGGTCCCAAAAGACTCTGCACACCTTGGACCCCCCAACAACAGTCAGGATGAAAGGAATGGTCTGGACGTACCAACGCCCACCAAGACGATCACCCGGGGGCAAGGGGGTGGGAAATTGTTTTTACGTTTTACGCACCACGACCAACCGACCCACCTCCTGTTGAAGTGGTCCGGTTTTGGTTACGAGCACTGATGACAATTCGATGTGCCAATTCCCTCAGTAAACTGCAAAATGTTCAACACTGCGGAAGGAAGAGTGGCAAAAGTAGAGAGTATTCGTGTCAAGTCGGGGGACGAGAAGGAGGCATGGTCAGATGACAGGGTTTTTGTGGCAGTGCGAGTTCCGGTCGGTTTGGAAGTAGCTTGGTAGCATGATTTTCATTGTCGTCCCAACTCCGCAGCAAGACCTTTGCAGCACATCTGGTGGAATACCTCGAGAATTCTCGGTGGTGCTTGCAGCAACACACCCACAACCCCGCCTGGAATACCTGGAGATGCGGTGTGTCACAGGAAGCTTCGCATGTGCAACGAAAACGATGAGTATGCACAACCGACGCGCGGCAGGGGAGCAAGACTCCGCTGCCATCAAGGTGAGGGTCACGGATGCCGCTACGGCAAAGGCATTTCCGTCTTCAAGCAGTGGGCCGGAACATTCCTTCTTGCCAGATCTGGACTGTCAAGAAGTGGAAAGAAAAACTGTGTCTGAAGCAGCTAGCCAGTGCAGCCGAGCGGAGACTCAAAATCCGCAAGAGGGCACGCCCACGCAACCCTCAATGCGCTCGCAGAACATGATGTGGGTTCAACCAAGACAACAATGGTGAGCGAATGAGCGGTTTGATATTGCAGCGATGGTGAAAACACTGCGGGTTGGGAAAAGGAGTCAACGGCAAGAGCAGCTGCATCGGTCTGGGATCCAAATGAGACACAAGGGCGCATTTGCTCCACGTCGCGCCATAATGTGACTGCGCGGATGCAGTCAGCTGGGGCATGTCATCATCCTTCAAAACACGCGATCGGGTCTGGTATCGACCAAATGGAACAGGCGCTCTGCGGATGCGGATGTCAATCCATTCCCAGCCCCGGGAGAACCTCGGCCCCGCGGGGTTGTCGGGGTTTCCGGGGCACCGGCCCCCCACACTGTCACCAGCACAGTGCCTTTGTGCGACCCCAATTTCGGGAATCGCCAACTCGCGTCAACACCCGAATATTTCGACGGCATGCGCTGACCGCCTGGATGTCCTGACACCAAAGTCAGCAAGAAAAAGTAGTTGGGTTCTCGGGGTTGCTGGCTGGTGTTGTCTGTGTACCAGACGTGACGTGCATACATAGGCAGGACGGTAGCTTCATCTTACTTCAGCAACGATGATTGCAGTGTACGGGGAGTACAAAACGGCCTTGTCCGTGTAATGATCTTCACGACAATCAATAATTGGTCGTGGACAGTGCGGCTTGTGCAGTTGAAGGCCTGAGCATAAAAAGAGGAGGTAATGCGATGACCACTCTACTCCGTGCTCTCCCCCTTGCTTCCGCTGTCTCGATTCACACCCCCCTACGACCTGCCCTCACCCGCACTACCTCCCACCATTCCGACCCTCACCAACCCCCGACATTTACCCACGACTCGACCCTCACCACCAGCCCATCTACACCACTGCTACATAGAGCCGGACGGTATGCCTGAGGTCGCCTGCTTACCTTCGGAGCTTTGCTTCGTTGCGCCTCCGTCTTCTAGCCTTGTTGGTAATCACGGATTGGAAACGATCGTTTACGAGAATTCGTGATTTTGGCCTGAAAAAACGATCGTGAAAAATACTCGACGTTGCTGCTTCGACTCCGAATGGAAGGGAGGAAATATAGAGGTAAGGGGCAAATACAATACAAACACAATCGGATTTGTTCTGCGCTTACACCACCGTGTGTTGCTTTCTCACTCAGGACTTTGACCTGTTGTGTTTGTGTGATTTGTCGTGTCGGGGTAGACCCGCATGACCTCACGTCCGTTCAACACGTGGTTCGGTAAGTACAGCCTTGGGTTCCCTTCTGTTCTTTGTCGGGCAGCATCGTCGAGCATTTCCTTTCAAGCTGGCGCTTATGTAAAACAAAAACGATCGTTTTTTTTCCATAGGGGTTTGCTTCGGTGTGTCGAGTGACGAGTAGTTCGGGTAAGGTTTTGTGTATCACATTATTTCCACGACAGCGCTGTGGCACTGGAACGAGCAGACCGTCGAGGGTAGGCATCAGATTTGTCTTTGAAGGAGCCCCTATCTCGCAACTCGTCGGGACGGTTCATCGGAGTTCGCCGGAGTCGAAGCATTGCCTTAGATGAAGGAGTCAAAACTCAAGTTCCTGGGGGGGGTTGAATACAGGAGGTACCTTGAATACAAGAGGTACCTTGCCCAAGAGGCATTTTGGAAATCTGGAAAAAGGTTGGATTTTTCTTGGTCCGCAAAACGGACCTTTTCGACGATTTTCTGAGGAAGAGAACCGTGAAAAATAGACCCGGGGACCAAAGAATATGTGCGTGGTTCGTGGGTCTTTACCAGATGCGGGGCACCGGGCGTGGAACCCACAGATTTTCAATGGAAAGGACCGGAATAGACCCACTGGTTGGTGACATTTCTTTGCTGGCCCAGATAGCAGACCTTTTTCGGCAAATGTGCTCGCGTTCAGCTCCGATGAAGAGAACCGTGAAAAATAGACCCGGGGACCACAAATTACGTGCGTCTTCCAAGAAGAAGGGGGTTCCCGCGGGTTCCGGGTTTGCGGTGCTTTTTTCTATTCCTTTTTCGGGAAAATTGCAGGATCAGCACGCCGAATACAAGAGGTACCTCTTGTATTCGCCCCCCCCCAGTAGTCATGAAGAAGTACATAACGGACGAGCTGGACAAGAAGCTGGAAATAGCAGAAACTTGTTGGCTTGGTCAAGAGTTGCCACAAGCCGCCACAGCACAGGAGCGCGGCCGAGGGCATCCGGCGGGAGAAGCCACAGCTGGGAAGCGCAACTGCAGCTAGTGTTCGAGGATGAGTCCACAAATAAGTAGAAAAAGGCACTTCGATGAGCAGCAAAGCTTCAGTCTACGCCGCCAGCCTCAGAGTTGAGTTGGAAAGGATACATGTCGATAATCCTTGAGTGGGCTAGAAAGCGCACGATTGCGGAAAAGGACGAGAAAAAGAGCATGTGACTCACCATCCCTGCGAACAGCCTTTTTGAGGAGCGCAACACTTGACCTTTTTGCAGTTTCTGAGGATGAGAATTCCGCAGGCGACGTCAACAGCATCGTGCAAAAGAGGGAGAAGGCGTCGGCCGCAGCTGCGGTGGTGACGATAAAACGTCAACATCAGAGATTGCTGACATTGTTTAGCACGAAAGGCCATGAAACAGCTGAATCTGGCCGCCGAAGTCAATTTTGCACAAGAAATAGACGCGCCAAACATTGGTTGGTTCATAATTACAGCAGGAAAATTTGAGAAAACGATATATTTTGCCGAGGTGTCGGTTTTAGTCCCGAGGGAGGCCCGGGGGGCGGAGCGAGTGGCGAGGGGTTGCAAACCCCCCCGAGGGCCTCCCGAGGGACTAAAACCGACACCGAGGCAAAATTGGCGGAAATTATTGCCGAATAAATGATTTTATTGGGAAAACTAAATTCCCGAGGATGGAAAGAAAACCATACTGCTTTGCAGTTATGTTGGTGTCTAGCAGAACGTTGCGTAGCAAATGTGCACGGCAGAACGTTGTGTAAGACGTTGAGCATATTGCTTTGCAGTTACGTTGGTGTTTAGCAGAACGTTGCGTAGTGTCTGAGACATTGCGTAGCAGAACGTTGTGTAGGAGTGGAGTTGTTGTAAGCAACTGGGGGAGTCCCGGCAGGTTGACGTTGTAGTTCACAACATACGATGCTGCTTGCATGGGCGCTTGCATGAAGGACTGCACAGGTGCTGTCGTGCTGGGTAGGACTGTTGGATGAGCGCTGCGGACAAGTGCTGCGGTTTTCTTTCTGCGAGGTCTTGATATGGATCAGAAAGGATGAATTAGACTCAAAACGAGCTCAAAACACGCGATTTCACTCACCACAGGGAGAAAAAAAAATTTGCGAGGGGTCTCCCCTACAGATTTCTGCCTACAACCTTATTCTGCGCCGCCAGCTATTTTCAGTGGGAAAAATAAACGAATTTATTTCCCTAGGGACAATAAATTTCATTTATTTGTTTCGACTGAAAATAGCTGGCGGCGCAAAATAAATTCCGAGATCGGAAAAAATATATTCGTTTATTTGTCCGGCCTGTGTAAACACAACGGAATCCTGTCAAAAAATAATAAGCATTTATTTGTTTCGACTGAAAATAGCTGGTGGCGCAAAATAAATTCCGAGATCGGAAAAAAATAAATTCGTTTATTTGTCCGGCCTGTGTAAACACAACGGAATCCTGTCAAAAAATAAACGAAATTTATCGTCACGCTCCGCAAGCCATTTCCACCAGAGGGAATTTATTTTTCCCAATAAACGAAATTTATCGTCACGCTCCTCAAGCCATTTCCACCAGAGGGAATTTATTTTTCCCAATAAAAAACGATGATATTTCACTTTCGAAAATGATCGTTTTATATGACTATCGTTTCCAATCCGTGGGTAATTGAGTCAATTCTGAGTACATGAACGTGGAATGGCATCTGCAGGTAAGTTCTCGGGCACCAACGCAACAGCAGCTGCGTATCTTGCATTATAGTCATTTGGCCAAACACAATTCACTCCGGAATTTTACCAGAAACCCAGAAAACAGCAGCACTGACGACCAGCGCTCGACTTATAAGTGCTGAAACAGCTTGACGGATTGATGAAACTACCCATACCGGCAACATTTCTTGAGGCTCGACGACTTTGAACTCCATGGCAAAGAGGCAGAAATGCTTGAAAGCCGTGTTCAGGTGCGCCTCCTCTTCCAACCTTCGTATGTGGATGAAGTGCGAGAAATAGATGTGAGCATAGACACGAAACAGACGGCGCATAATGTTGCAGACGATGTTGAAGAAGTCCTTTGGATACGGGTTCGTCTCTTCTGTAGGAAAGGTCGCCTCATCGTTGATCTGCTTCTCTATCCAACACATTAAAAGCTCTACGTATAATGGTGCGGACACTTTAGCTGCCTTCTTATAAGCGTCGCCATCCCGCCAACGATACTCGTACCGCTTCCCCGACGACATCACGGGGCACCTCTGTACCGTACAAAACTGTAGTGAGTTCGTTGGAATACCAATGATTAAAGTAGTTACTATAGCGGGCACAGTTGGGTTCTGGCACTGAAACGAGTGAGAACGTCGAATGCATACCTCAGTTATTGAGCCGTAGAGAACGTTTGTAATGTTGTAAAGGTCGACAGTGTGTACCGAAAGCCAGTGGAATGGCTCTACATCTGGCGGCAATTTCACTGCCTTTATGAGGTCCCCGCTTCGGACAAGGCTTTTAGCAAACTGAAGGAGATTGTATCGCGTTGTTCCTTTCCGAAAGTCCTTCTGAGGTCGAAAGGTCCGAAACTGCTGCTCATTGTGGCTCGGCACTTTCTCATCCCCATGACTCTCATCGTCAGGGGGTGCACTCATAGTATTCTGCTTTCGACCTAGGTGATGGATATTGGGCACCGTTGCTGACCAGACAATCAGCAGACTTGAATTGAGCAGAAGGGAAAACGGGAAAACAAATTGTTTATGCACGTGCATGCAACGAGTAAGTGCACTGAGCGGCAAGAAGTATCAGGGCCGGAGGAAGGGATACAATGACCTTTCAGTCGCACAGGACAACAGATAGAGAGTGCACCGAACGGGCACGCATGTTTCGGCAATGAGCTGGAGTGTATTGGTTGCCTGGGAATACCATGCGCACCTTCATCGGACGTGCAATATCTCCAAATGGCTTTCCGGTAGAACTAACACGACACCCACGGTAAACAAACTGGGCAGTGCAACCTTTGCAGAAGCAGTCCACATGCCATCGCGCGAAACAAGCAGGTCGTTGTGGGTCAGCATTAAAACGTTTGTTGGCAAGTCAACAACTAGGGTAACCTCTGTGAGTGTCCCGTCTGGAGAGGGCAGGGTAACTCGTGCCGCTGCTTCATTGCCAGCATATAAAACAAGTGAATTCTTTAGGGCTTTTGAGAATACACCCTTGCCAGCAAAATACTTGAAAGAGACAACAGTTTCACCATCTTTGATTGGCAAGGACAGGTCAGCAGAAGCTCGCAATGGTATTGTGCTGGTGTTTCGAGCAAGATACTGATGGGAAGCGATGTCTAGAACATTTTCTTCCTTTCCAACAAGTTTTCGTCGTCGGGGAGGGATCCAAATGGGTGTTCCAGTGTCCGGAAGAGACGTTGGTCGGTGCTTTGAAGATGACAGCTCGTGATTCATCTGGGTCAACTCGGTAGTTCTGTGCTGCACCGTCATCCCACGGGCATCGTCAAAGTGCCGCCGAGCCACTTCGATTGTTTCCGCTTCGTGGGTCAGGTGTTGCTTTAGATCAGCCAAACGTGTTTTTTCCTCCAGCGCGGCATTTACCATTTCATGACTTGCTCGCCATTGTGTATCGACAATTGTTTGTCGGGCGTCCAAGGCATCTTGGGTATCCTTCAACCATCGTCCTGTATGTTCAAGTTGCTGTTCACGTTTAGCAAGGCGCTCTTCCTGAGATTTGACTGCTGCCTCACGAGCATCTAACTCTCTTCGGAGGGAATCGAGTGCCTCTCTCTCAAGGCGGTGTTTTTCTTGAGTTTGTTCAAACGCAATTTCTTGCTTATTTTCTTCCTCGGTTGCGCGTTGCAGTTCACGTTCAATGCCTTCAACGGCGGCAAACAGCTGGGCTCTCAATTTATTCATCATATTTGTTTCCCGGAACTCTTTTAGAGGGGGGAAAGGGTGGGGCGAGAGCGGAAGTTGATCTGTGGTAGTGTATCAGTTTGAAGACACTGGAAATTTCACTCGAGTAATAGACGTGAACAGCCCTGCTAGCCTTGTAAGGGTAATCTGCAATAGTCGCTTTGATGTGATCGCTGAGTGTGTTTGGCACTTCTCCGCTCGCTTCGGTTCCGTTTTTGTAGGCTACCCTTCGCTCTTTCATGCCGTCCACCCCGTCTTCTGCTGCTTCGATAAGTATAAGCCACTAAATATCATCTGTAATGCGCTGTTCTACCAAACGGACCTCGGCTCCTTCCTTGGCCGGACTCGTGACACTACGAGATCCTCGATTGTGCTCCCTAACTGGATTGCTAGCTCGGTGGGAAGAGCTAGCCGGCGTGTGGGAACGGGCGAATGTAGCCGCCTTGGCGGCGGTTGCGGCCGGGCCGAGCAGACAGGCTGCATGCGCGACCACCGTTAGCTACGACCGGTGTGGGCCCGATCGCGCCATTCACGCGGTCCATGGGATTGTCCCAATGGCTCCTATCCCAATGGTTCTTTGCCAGCAAGGAAGAACGCAGATTGGAACGGTCTCTTGGCGGCGGTTGCGGGCCGGGCCGGCGCGACCGCGAGCAGACAGACTGCATGCGCGACCCCCGTTAGCTATGACCGGCTGGTGGGCACGAGCTTCCGCTGCCGTGGGCCCGATCGCGCCATTCACGCGGTCCATGGGATTGTCCCAATGGCTCCTATCCCAACCCCTTCTTTCGCTGGCCAGACGCGCGGAAGCGCAGCTGGTGACCAACTGAAGTTGGGACCCCACACACTGAAATCAAATGCTCCTAGCAGACGAAATTTGAGTGTTGCAAACGAAATTGTAACACCTGAAACTGGGACCATCATGGATATGCCGATATATCGATATGGTCAGATATCGATCGGTCAAAAAAAAAACTTCTATTTCTGGACGGCACTTTTCCTGTGGCAAGATTTTTCTGTCACCTCCGGCTTCATCCTTCGATATCACAAGGCATTCCCACGACCGTTCTTTTGCCGCCTGGCCGACGTTCATCCCCTGCACTGGATGCGGTAGAAGTCAAGGAAGAAGTGCCACAGAACAACCCACAGGTTGACATACCAGCCGTATCTGCACCAGTTGCACCTGCACCGGGTCCGACCAATGCTGAGTGCACTGAGACAACAGAAACTAGTCCACACCAGCCAGGAGGAGCGGCGCTTCAGCCGTCCTCTTCACAGCGCCAGCAAAGCAAAGCGCACCCACAGGGTGGCAGAGTGTGCTGGTTCACAAAACACTACACCAAACCGCGGCCTTGAGAACCATTGATCAGCCTCTTTTCCGTTTTAACAGCTCTTCTTTCTTGTTTTCACTCTCTTTTTTTGCTTGTTGGCAACATTTACATTCTACAGTACTGTTTCCACACTTCTTCTCACTTGGTGTGCTGCTGTTACACTCACAGCGGGTGGATAGGCTCACTTCCATAAAACTTTAACTCGCCGCTGAAAAATCAAAAGTTAATTTTATCTCAGGGCTTACGCTCCGTTTTCGGTCTCAGAGAAAATACGTGTGGTCCACATGTGGATGTGTAAAGTTCGGGGGGAAAAAAAACCTTTCCCTATGTGCGGCGGGCAAAAAAATAGCGCCACTACGGACTTGGCTGTGCAACACTTGGCGGCCTTGGTCGTTGGTGGCACTCCTCGGCCGACCGAAAGCAAGACTTTTCTGAGCGGCTTTGGCAGATCGTGGTGTGACCTTGCGACAATGACTTCTGTGGCTTGAGCGCCAAGCCCCAAGGTGCGCCAAGACTTGATGCTTTAGTTTGGGAAACGGTAGCCACTTGACCCTGGCAGTACCACCGAACACGTGAAGCTTGGCTCCCGTGTAGCAGGCTTTCCCTGGTACCGTGGTCGTGGATGTCTCTGCATTGGGTGAGGTGCGGTCAAACAGGGGGGGTGTGGTGACACGGGAAGCGGAAGATGGGACAAGAGGAAGGGCAGCGGGTGGTGGATGAGGTTCAGAGGCGACGGCCGAGTATCGGGACTCAGCAACCGCGAGACATACGCAATGAGGAGCGCGATGAGGCTGACGAGTATTGTGCAGACGCCGATTCACCCGGCACTTGAGATGCACGTCAACCTGACGTCTCTCCGAGGCGGGAACATGGCCGGTCTCAACAAAAGCCGTAAATGGCGAGCCAGCAGGCTTGCCATTTTTGGCCGCGAGCCGGCGAAGAAGGCCGGCGACAAGGTGAGCCGTACCGCAGGCTGGGCTCCGCAAAGCTGCAACACCGAATGGCAGTTTTCATTCTCAGACGTATTACCCGTCGGGATGGGAGCGCAAGCAGGCCCAATGGAAGCACGAAGGCAGGAGAGACGAACTGCGCAGAATGAGCGCAAGACGAGCACCAAGGGCAGACCAGGACGTTGGGACCGTGCAAAGTCGAAGAAGGAAAGCGAAGCAACATCACCTCATCCGACCGCACACAATTCTATGCAGCTTTAGGATCGGGATGGACCGTATAGTGTGGTACTCATTGCGAATGACTCCCTAATGCAACAAGACATGGGGCAGCATCGCTTGGGGTAGCATCGTGATTTCGCGTCGCCCCTGCTGGATCACGACAGGTGAGTGGTGACACCTCCCCCGGGCAGGTGGGCCTGTGACCTTTGAGATCCCTGGAGTCCGGCATGTGTGCCGTTACGGGATACATGTCGGCGTCCTACTCGTGAGGGACCAAGGTAGGCACTCTCACACCTCAAACACAGGGCAAACCACCAACACAACGAGACGTTCTATCAACGCGTCGAGTGTCTGAGTGGTGAAGTAGCTCATCCGAGTGTCTGATGAACCCCCTTCGATTCGATGGTCGGCTTAGCTGACACGCCACCACCTGCCTGGAGTCACCTGCCTGAGTCTTCTCCTTTCGGTCGAGCGGGCCTTTCCTGGGCCCCGTGTCGGACTGACTGGATCACCGGTGAGCCCTTCCTGGGCCCCTGTCCAACGCTGGACTTCCCTGCATGTGGAGCTGCTGCAAGAGTATGCATGATCTCCGGGGAGCAGGAATGCCCCATGGGCAGTCGCGTCAGCTCGAACCACTCTCCAGCATCTGTCACAAACCTGAACAAATGCCGTGACTCCGCGGGAATTTCTATCGCATAGAACCCCGTCCGGAAATCCCGTGCACTTCCGCACTCATTCAACACTGCCGGCAGGTAGCTCGACACATGTCCTAAGGGTACTTCAGCCTTGTATCCCGCTTGCTCTGCTAGCTCGTTCGCTTGTTTTGTCCACAGGATAAAGCGCTGTCTCAACCCTGTTGGCTTTTCCTCTATCAGTGTAAAGGGTACATTTTGCAGCGGGCCAGGGCCCTTGGCCGGACATGCTACACCACAACTCACGAGTTCGTTTGCGTGTTTTAGCTGGAACCTGCTTTCTTTCTGGAGGGTCGCTTCCCCTTCTTGTGGGATAGACGGAAAAAACGTCGTTTTCCAGACTTTATCAAACCGTACTCTCTTTGAAAAACGCAACCTTGCGCGCAACTTTTCAACTTTCATAGGTTTCACCGAGGCCACATGCAATGGAGCCTTCCGCTCGTCTTCTGTCTTTGGTATCCTCGAGCTGTGGGCTCGTCTTGTTATTGAGTGCACGATTTTCACTTTATTCAAAGGAATTGTGTCACTTCTTGTGTTCGCAACGCCCGGGCTAGACTTACCGGATCGCCTCCGTACCTGATCGTGACTTGTGGCAGTCCCACCATCGTTGCATGTTTTGCCAAACGGGCGAGTAACTCTTCGGGAATCCTGGCCCCGGCTGCCACCTTCTTGAAAAGATGTGTTAGTGCTCCTCTCTTCACACTGTGAGCAGAGAACTCCTGCATAACAGGGTTCTCTTTCCATTTCCTTGTTACTTCCTCTGTTCCGAGCGCTGTCAGCCTTGTGAAAGGAGCCAGTTTCTCGTACAACTCCGCTATTTCTTTTGTCAAGTCGCCGACTGAAAGGATTCGCCCTTCTTCCCTTGGGGTTTGTGTGCCAATCCACAATTACTTCTTGGCGGGTTACCACCAGAAACTGGTCGGACAATAGGTCGGCCGTTTCTCCCCACCTGGAAGCTGTTTTCCATGCAAGAAGTGCGGCAAACCTCCATCTGAGGTTGTTAGGAAATTTTTGACACCCAAAAGTTTCAACCCAAAATTTTCGACCCAAATTTCAACATTTTGCAACCCAAATTTTAGAACCAAGATTTTTGACCCAAAATTTTCAACCAAAATTTCAACCCAAAATTTTGACCAAATTTTTTGGACCTTGGCATTACCCATTACCTATACTTAACATTGAGCCGTGATTTTGGGTGGTTCAATGTTAAGTATTATGCAGGGTCAAAACCTTGTGTCTTTTTGAAAATGGCAAAAAAAAAAATTCTGGAAAAAAATGGGTTTTTTGAATTTTAAAAGTTTGGAACAAACTCTGCAGTAATTTTTGAGGAAGTTGAGCAAATTTTTTTCTCTCACTCTGAGAAGTTTTTTTCACTGGCAGTGGGCAAAAAACCAATTTTACCCACTGTGTTTTTTTCACTAGTGAAAAAAAAAATTTTTTTTTCACTAAAAAAACACCCAGTTTTTTTTTCACTAGTGAAAAAAAAACTTTTTTTCTTCACTAGTGAAAAAAAAAATTTTTTTTTCACTGGTGCAGGGGTTATTCTGCCCGCCAGCAAGGCCAAAAATGCTGGCGAAAAAATTTCTTCTGTCAGCGAGAAAATTTTTCTCGCCCTCACGTCGTACAGAGCCCGTCCACCCGCATCTGTCCTTCCATTCTGAGTCTTCGGCGGTTCGTGGTGCAAGGAGGAAGAGAGAGTCGGAGAATACGTGCGGTTGGTCTGGTGGAAGGGACGGGTACAAGTTAACAAAAGAAGAAGTCAAGACAGGACAAGGAGGTGCAGCAAGGTTTCAGGGTAGTGTCAAGTCAATTTTGCGCTTTTTCGCTACCTTCTCCACCGGCTCAGACTCTCCAGCAAACCATGCTGCCCTTAGGGCTTCGGCTGCGAAGCCAGAAGTAAAAAGGTCGATTACCTCCTCCGCAGTCGCGTCGTCCATCTCCTTCTCATCGGTGTCTTCGATGAAAAAGAGGGCGCGCAGTGTCGTGTTCAGCATGCGGTTGCGCAGTCGGGTCTTTACACGGGCCAGGGTACTGAACTGGCGTTCACTTTCTGCAGAGGAACTGACAATGGTCTGTGCCAGTTCGACCAGTTGTCTCAATGGCTGCATGCGGGCACTCGCAGTGCCATCAGGGGCGAAGGCTTGATACACCGCGTGTGCATTTTTGGAGTATCTTGAGGCGCGTAGAACCTCCTTAAGTAGGGTCCAGTCTCTCACCAGGTCTGCCTCGGTCATTCCGTGCAAAAGGGGAGTGCCGTGGTCTGTCTTCGTTTCCGAGCGAGTGGTGCTGTATGTGGGTCGAGGCATCGTGTCTGTTGCTGGCACGTCCACTTCATATTGTCGGTACGTGACCCGGCCGGGCTTGCTGTAGTATCTGTAGAGCTCCCGGATGTGTTCATCCCCCCAGTTTGTAAGGTGCGCGCCCTCTGGCCACGCAATGCGGTCAAAGACAACGAAGTGCCGAAGAACTTCCTTGGATTCAAACCGGACCGTTGTGGACTTGAGGAGTGCAGCAATGTATGGGGAGGCGATAGTCTGATGGAATGTGCTGAACGCTGCAGGGGTAACGGCAACGTTGGTCGCTTCGAAGAACGAACGGCGCCAGCAAGTGTAGTATTTCGTGATCTTTTTGGCCCTTTCTTCCGAGCTTAGTGCCCTCAATTCTGCTTCGAGCGAGTCCACTTCTCTGCAAACATCCGAGATGGTGGTCGCGGTTCCTTGGAAAACAAGAGAGATTGCATGCAGCTTTTCCAGAACGTCACACGCAAGTGCAAGACATGCAAAAAATTGCGGCTTACTCACCTCTTTGTACAGGTGCTCTGCGTGGGTGCTGTTCCGCTCGTTCCAGATGCGTCTAAGGGCTTCGCGTATTGCAGAATACTGCATACGGATGACAGAGACACTTCTCCAGTAGGCCAGCCAGCGTGTATCGGACGGCTCCACCAGGGCACGATTCACCTTCTCACACATCGCTGCAAATGTCGGGTCTGCGAATACGCTGCTCAGAAGTAGCTTGTTGATGTCGGAGTCGGAGAAGATCAGCCAAAGGGCGCGGACGGTTCTGAAGAAGTCTCCCATGAACGCAACTGCTTTTATGCCATCCTGGGCAAGGAGGTTGAGGACGTGGGCACAACACCACATGAAGAGCGCAGTAGCATT
This sequence comes from Diplonema papillatum, assembly GCA_030068145.1. Classification (NCBI taxonomy): domain Eukaryota; phylum Euglenozoa; class Diplonemea; order Diplonemida; family Diplonemidae; genus Diplonema; species Diplonema papillatum. The sequence goes on from JAPJBO010000342.1 coordinate 211,121, forward strand.
GATCCCACCGCGAACCTTCTTCTCGGCACCCTGAAACTTCCCAGACATCGCCGAAGCCCCATCAAACGAGCAGGATACGAACGAGCCCTTCGGGAGATAACACAGCATCTGCTTTATCTTCGTTGCGTAGCCGGTTGCAGTTTGATCGTGCAGGACTTCAAGGCCAATGAAGCGCTCTTGGACAGCATTTCTCCTGAGGTAACGAACGGTGGCCACAAGTTGGTGCTTTCCCGTCACGTCGGTTGTTGCATCTGCTGTGGCTGACCAAAACCGGGACTCCCTAATCTCGGTGTACAGCCGCTTCTCTAATACCAAGCCGATCAACTCCAGAAGCTCTCTCACCACAGTTGACGATGTATACGTCACATCCTGCTTCAGCCAAGCACAGAAATCGCGGTCCTGGTGCAAGCAAGAAAAGAAGGATAGCAAGTCGTGCACGTGCACCGTGTGGGGGATTTCCAGGCGTGCGATTTTAAAGATTGTTTTGACAATCTTGCGCAGTTGAGCCCGCATCTTACTGACACCTGAACGAAGGTTTGTCATAATGTCAGAGACAGAAACATGCTCGGCGGACGTTTCGTGCTTCTTCATGCGGTTTCGGAGGTGCGTTTGGTCGGCGTAAGGCATGTTGATGAGGACTGCTCTTGTACGCGGAAACTTTTGGCTGCAAACCTTGCACTGGGCCCCCGCATCTGACACATCGAGCCATGGATACTCGGCAAGCCACCTGTCAACAGTGGATCGCAGAATTTTGCCACTGCCAAATGTACGAAACTTCGTGTTTTCTTCCGACTCAGGAGCGGGCTCGTCGTCAACAACAATCGGCTCAAATGCCACTGCTGAACCGGACAGGATCACGACCACGACAGCTACTAAAGCAAGAACGGAAAGTCCGACAAGACTGTCATCATCTGGGTCCGACTCATACTCGGCAACAACCTCGTAGCCTTCAAATGCGGGGGGTTCAACTGCAGCAGGTGGTGTTGGGATGGCAACTTCTGCTTGAGCGGGCAGGTCTTCGGCTGATGTGCGAGCAGTGAGAGCATTCTCGGCGGCGATCTTCTTTTGAGCAGCATCGTAGGCCTTCACCTTAGCCAGCAACTCGGCGTTCTTCAGCCTGTTGCTGCCTGTCCCCTGGTTGATGCGCCTGAGGCTTGCTTGCTTCTCAAGCTTCGGTCCTCTCCAGTTCGCGTAGTCGAACTGGATGGTTTCGTCTGAGGGGCCACGTGCAGCGGCCGCACGGAAACCGAAACTCGCAAGCGACATGTTACTTGGTTTGGGCCTGGCTGACTTTGTGTTAAACAAGAAACAAGACAGTGTGTTTGTTAACCTCATCCTGAGTCCCTCTCACAGCCTCCGCGGGCCCGCCTCTGCACTCGACTGTGCTGTTGCCCGGGACCTCTCGTGCATCACCCAGCCTCGGCCTCTGGCCTCGCCTGCCCTGTCTCGGCCTTCTCGGGCATCACCCAGCCTCGGCCTCCGGCCTCGCCTGCTGTCTCGGCTCTTGTAGGTGACCCCCCTGACCCCCCACGCAAAAATCCCTTTGGCGAAAAAAATATTTTCGCCAACCCCTTTTCAGATTTTTTTTTTTTTTTGGCGAAAAAATTTTTTTTTGCCAAAGGGAAAAACCCCTGCACTGGTGCCAATTTTTTTTTTTCCCCCATTTTTTTGGCTGAAAGTGGTCAAGAACAGGTCAAAAGTGCAGTAGTATGCAGTTTTGGCTACCCCGGCTAAATCATGCTGAACCACGCCCCCCCCCACCCAAACACACTACCAAACCAGCACTATCTGGTGGTGTGGCAAACCTGGGCGGGTGTCAGATTTTGCAAACGCGAAATCTCAGATTTTGCAAAATCGAAAATCTCAGATTTTGCAAAATCTGAGATTTGCAAAATCTGAGATTTTGGCAAAATACGCAAAATCTGAGATTGGCCCATTTTGCAAAATCTGAGATTTGCAAAATCTGAGATTTGCAAAATCTGAGATTTCAGGTTTGCAAAATCTGAGATTTTCAGGTTTGCAAAATCTGAGATTTGGCCCAGCAAAAAAAAATTTCTGGGTTCGCCAATCTCAGATTTTGCAAAATCTGAGATTTCGCGTTTGCAAAATCTGAGATTTTCTGAGATGAGTGATGGGGTGGATTGGTGTGGGTGGGTGTGAGTGAGTGGGTTGGGTTGGTGTGAGAGAGGTGGGTGAGAGTGGTGGGTGGATTGGTGTGAGTGGTGGGGTGGATTGGTGTGAGTGGGTGTGAGTGAGTGGGGTGGGTTGGTGTGAGTGAGGTGGGGGTGGTGGTGTAGTGTGTGGTGTGAGGTGTGTGAGTGTGGGGGGTTAGTGGGTGGTGAGTGGAGTGGATTGGTGTGAGTGGGTGTGAGTGAGTGGGGTGGGTTGGTGTGAGTGAGGTGGGGGTGTGTGGTGTGAGGTGTGTGAGTGTGTGAGTGTGGGGGGTTAGTGGGTGTGAGTGAGTGGGGTGGGTTGGTGTGAGTGAGGTGGGGTGGTGAGTGGAGTGGATTGGTGTGAGTGTGTGAGTGAGTGGGGGTTGGTGAGTGAGTGGGTGAGATGGTGGGTTAGTGTGAGTGAGTGGGGTGGGTTGAGTGTGGTGCCAATACAGGTCAAACTGGATTTCTGTCTTGATCTTCCCTTTTGGAAGAGACACAGGCTAAAATAGGTTTCTGTCTTGAGGCACTTGCCAACACAGGTCAAACTGGATTTCTGTCTTGATCTTCCCTTGGAAGAGACACAGGCTAAACCAGGTTTCTGTCTTGAGGCCACACTTGGCGGCGGTCCCGATACCGTCTCATGAGACCTTATCGATACCTTTTTTGCCCATTTCTGGGTTGCGCCCTTATCTCGACCTTTTTGGCCCGTTTTTGGGTTGCGCCCTTATCTCGACCTTTTTGAGATGCGCCCTTATCTCTACCTTTTTGAGCTGCGCCCTTATCTCTACCTTTTTGGCCCGTTTTTGGCTTGTTCCCTTATCTCGACCTTTTTTGGGGGTTGTTCCCTTATCTCGACCTTTTTTGAGGGTTGCGCCCTTATCTCGACCTTTTTTGGGGGTTGCGCCCTTATCTCGACCTTTTTTGGGGGTTGCGCCCTTATCTCTACCTTTTTTGGGATTGTGACCAAATTTTCCCGAAATATTTTCAGGCCAAAAAAAAAATCCGAAAATTTTCCAAAAAAAAATTTCGAAAAAAATTCCGAAAATTTTTTGGGCCGAAAAAAAAAATCCGAAAAATTTCCGAAAAATTTTGGGCCAAAAAAAAAATCCGAAAATTTTCCAAAAAATTTTTGGGCCAAAAAAAAAAAACCGAAAATTTCCGAAAATTTTTTGGGCCAAAAAAAAAACTCCGAAAAATTTCCGAAAATTTTTGGGCCAAAAAAAAACCGAAACCACCCAATCCAACTATGTACACATGAAACAGAGATCTTACGATTCAGCGAAAAAGCGAGCAAAAAAGAGTGTTTACAAACCCTGGAGGAAGTCGGGAAAAACAGTCGGCGAAAAACTTGGAAAAAAGACGGGAAAAAGACCTTCAAGTGCTCCAAGGCCAGACGATTGGCGGCGGTCCCGATACCGTCTCATGAGACCTTATCGATACCTTTTTTGCCCATTTCTGGGTTGCGCCCTTATCTCGACCTTTTTGGCCCGTTTTTGGGTTGCGCCCTTATCTCGACCTTTTTGAGATGCGCCCTTATCTCTACCTTTTTGAGCTGCGCCCTTATCTCTACCTTTTTGGCCCGTTTTTGGCTTGTTCCCTTATCTCGACCTTTTTTGGGGGTTGTTCCCTTATCTCGACCTTTTTTGAGGGTTGCGCCCTTATCTCGACCTTTTTTGGGGGTTGCGCCCTTATCTCGACCTTTTTTGGGAATGTGACCAAATTTTCCCGAAAATATTTTCAGGCCAAAAAAAAAAATCCGAAAAAAATTCCGAAAAATTTTTGGGCCAAAAAAAAAAATCCGAAAAAAATTCCAAAAATTTTTTGGGCCAAAAAAAAAATCCGAAAATTTCCCGAAAATTTTTGGGCCAAAAAAAAAAAATCCGAAAAAAATTCCAAAAATTTTTTGGGCCAAAAAAAAAAAAAAGCGAAACCACCCAATCCAACTATGTACACACGAAACAGAGATCTTACGAATCAGCGAAAAGCGAGCAAAAAAGAGTGTTTACAAACCCTGGAGGAAGTCTGAAAAAACAGTCGGCGAAAAACTTGGAAAAAAGACGGGAAAAAGACCTTCAAGTGCTCCAAGGCCAGACGATTGTAGTGTTGCAAACGAATCGCAAACACGCTGAAGTTGGGACTCCCACACACTGAAATCAAGTGCTCCTAGGCAGACGAACTGTTAGTGTTGCGAACGAATCGCAAAAACGCTGAGATCGGGACCCTACACACTGAAATCGACTGAGAACAACCTGAGCGATCTCTCTTGATAAAAGATTCAAGCGCCGAAGGCGCAAGCACCCAATCTGACTTTGTACACACGAAACAGAGATCTTATGAATCAACGAAAAGCGAGCGAAAAAGAGCGTGAAAAGCCCGGGAAAAGTCGGAAAGACAGTCGGCGAAAAACTTGGAAAAAAGACGGGAAAATACGACCTTGAAGTGCTCCAAGATCAGACGACTGTATAGTGTTGCAAACGAATCGCAAACACACTGAAGTTGGGACTCCCACACACTGAAATCAAGTGCTCCTAGGCAGACGAACTGTTAGTGTTGCGAACGAATCGCAAAAACGCTGAGATCGGGACCCTACACACTGAAATCGACTGAGAACAACCTGAGCGATCTCTCTTGATAAAAGATTCAAGCGCCGAAGGCGCAAGCACCCAATCTGACTTTGTACACACGAAACAGAGATCTTATGAATCAACGAAAAGCGAGCGAAAAAGAGCGTGAAAAGCCCGGGAAAAGTCGGAAAGACAGTCGGCGAAAAACTTGGAAAAAAGACGGGAAAATACGACCTTGAAGTGCTCCAAGATCAGACGACTGTATAGTGTTGCAAACGAATCGCAAACACACTGAAGTTGGGACTCCCACACACTGAAATCAAGTGCTCCTAGGCAGACGAACTGTTAGTGTTGCGAACGAATCGCAAACACACTGAGATTGGGACCCCACACACTGAAATCGACTGAGAACAACCTGAGCGATCTCTCTTAATAAAAGATTCAAGCGCCGAAGGCGCAACCACCGAAACCGACTTGGTACACATGAAACCGAGATCTTGTGAATCAACGAAAAGCGAGCGAAAAAGAGCGTGTAAAACCCGGGAATAGTCGGAAAGACAGTCGGCGAAAAACTTGGAAAAAAGACGGGAAAATACGACCTTCAAGTACTCCAAGGCCAGACGACTGTTTAGTGTTGCAAACGAATCACGAACACGCTGGGACCCCACACACTGAAATAACGCTTGAAATCGACTGAGAACAACCTGAGCGATCTCTCTCAATAAAAGATTCAAGCGCCGAAGGCGCAACCACCGAAACCGACTTGGTACACATGAAACCGAGATCTTATGAATCAACGAAAAGCGAGCGAAAAAGAGCGTGTAAAACCCGGGAAAAGTCGGAAAGACAGTCGGCGAAAAACTTGGAAAAAAGACGGGAAAATACGACCTTCAAGTGCTCCAAGACCAGACGACTGTATAGTGTTGCAAACGAATCGCAAACACGCTGAGGTTGGGTCTCCCACACACTGAAGTCCAGTGCTCCTAGGCAGACGAACTGTTAGTGTTGCGAACGAATCGCAAACACGCTGAGATCGGGACCCCACACACTGAAATCGACTGAGAACAACCTGAGCGATCTCTCTTGATAAAAGATTCAAGCGCCGAAGGTGCAACCACCCAATCCGACTTTGTACACACGAAACAGAGATCTTATGAATCAACGAAAAGCGAGCGAAAAAGAGCGTGTAAACCCCGGGAAAGGTCGGAAAGACAGTCGGCGAAAAACTTGGAAAAAAGACGGGAAAATACGACCTTCAAGTGCTCCAAGGCCAGACGACTGTATAGTGTTGCAAACGAATCGCAAACACGCTGAAGTTGGGTCTCCCACACACTGAAGTCCAGTGCTCCTAGGCAGACGAACTGTTAGTGTTGCGAACGAATCGCAAACACGCTGAGATCGGGACCCCACACACTGAAATCGACTGAGAACAACCTGAGCGATCTCTTGATAAAAGATTCGCGCCGAAGGCGCAACCACCCAATCCGACTTGGTACACACGAAACAGAGATCTTATGAATCAACGAAAAGCGAGCGAAAAAGAGCGTGTAAACCCCGGGAAAAGTCGGAAAGACAGTCGGCGAAAAACTAGGAACAAAGACGGGAAAATACGACCTTCAAGTGCTCCAAGACCAGACGACTGTATAGTGTTGCAAACGAATCGCAAGCACACTGAAGTTGGGACCCCAACACACTGAAATCAAGTGCTCCTAGGCAGACGAACTGTTAGTGTTGGGAACGAATCGCAAACACGCTGAGATCGGGACCCCACACTGAAATCGACTGAGAACAACCTGAGCGATCTCTCTTGATAAAATATTCAAGCGCCGAAGGCGCAACCACCCAATCCGACCTCCACACTGAACAGCGATCTCACAAGTGCTTTGCTACTGGAGACCGAATGGATGTTGGGCAAGCAATGATGCGGTGCCCGAGTATCCGCAAGACGTATTGTTCAGCGGGAGTTGAGAGTCTCTGCCAAGGTGCTAGCTGCCGCCGTGGGCCAAGCGATCAAAAGAACCAGCGACACAACCTGTTAACACTCGCAGGCGGTCGCACCCACCAGCCAGAACGCCCCCGGCTGCGCCATCATCGACGCAATCATCATCGTTTACGACAAGGCCGCGTCGTTGTAGGCGCACGGCACCAACAACGTAATTATTCTCTCTCTGATGACAGCCACACATATAGGTGGATGGGGAGACAAATAAATACATAGTTACTTACTTTCCACACTTTTGTTCTTGTTGCGCAGCCAGCTACGATGAAGCAGGACAAACCGGATTTGTAGGCTACAAGTGCTGTTCCAATCCATTCGCTTGGAGGATGGTAAACCAACCCCAACTCCACCACACAGGAATGTTAACAGAGAAAACACCTCCACATCGCAAACAGCGCTGGCGAAGGAGTCTTGTGGCAGCTACAGGTACTATTTTGACTTCTTCCGGGTTTTCACACTCTTTTTCGCTCGCTTTTCGTTGATTCATAAAATCTCTGTTTCGTGTGTACAAAGTCGGATTGGGTGGTTGCGCCTTCGGCGCTTCAATGTTTTATTAAGAGAGATCGCTCAGGTTGCTCCCAGTCGATTTCAGTGTGTGGGGTCTCAATTTCAGTGAGTTTGCGATTCGTCTGGCCTTGGAGCACTTGAAGGTCGTACTTTCCCCCGACGGGGTTTCCGACTTGTTCCGGTTTTACAGGCTACTTTTTGCTCGCTTTTCGTTGATTCATAAGATCTCTGTTTCGATCCGACTTTGTACACAAAGTCGGATTGGGTGCTTGCGCCTTCGGCGCTAGAATCTTTTATTAAGAGAGATCGGTCAGGCTGTTCTCAGTCGATTTCAGTGTGTGGGGTCCCAATCTCAGCGTGTTTGTGATTCGTTCGCAACACTAACAGTTCGTCTGCCTAGGAGCACTTGATTTCAGTGTGTGGGAGTCCCAACTTCAGCGTGTTCGTGATTCGTTTGCAACACTATACAGTCGTCTGGCCTTGGAGCACCTGCATCTCGTACTTTCCCTCGATGGGGTTTCCGACTTGTTCCGGGTTTACAGGCTCCTTTTTGCTCGCTTTTCGCTGATTCATAAGATGTCTGTTTCGTGTGTACAAATCGGTTTCGGTGGTTGCGCCTTCGGCGCTTGAATCTTTTATCAAGAGAGATCGCTCAGGTTGTTCTCAGTCGATTTCAGTGTGTGGGGTCCCAATATCAGTTAGTTTGCGATTCGTTTGCAACACTAACAATTCGTCTGCCTAGGAGCACTTGATTTCAGTGTGTGGGGTGCCAACTTCAGCGTGTTTGTGATTCGTTTGCAACATTAAACTGTCGTCTGGCCTTGAAGCACTTGAAGGTCGTTTGAGTGTCGGGGCAGCACAACCCTGATTCGTGGGCTACAAGCGGGGTTCGCATCCACTCGCTTGGAGGATGAAACCCAACCCCCCTACATCACCACACAGGAATGTTGGAAGCAGAGAAGCCGCACCAGAAGCGGTATGGGAGTCATTGCCGATCTGTGGAAGGTTCAGGTACTTTTTGAAGTGCACTTTTCGCTGATACAATATGCAAGCACCATACAGGACATTGAAACAGCCTCGGAACCGTGCCGGCCTTAGTTCTT